>CM073776.1:88833185-89428750 GCA_037158775.1 Hetaerina titia
CATACATCTGCAGGGTATTAAGTGCCAAGGCATTAAGACCAGCACCTTTCCCCATGCCATTGTGATTTTATCATAGAAAAAAAATTATCTCAAGTTGAGTCAATCAAGATGGTGTGTAGTGTCACCTAGAATTGAACCAAGGCCCTTTGACTAACAGATTGAAAACCCATGCCCTATATCAAATATCAGGACCCAATTTTTTTTAAATTTACTTACTTTTCGAGCCACTCCTTTTGGATTGCAACAACCACAGAAAAATGTAATTCAATAAAAAAGAAGGCAAAGATAAATGACAGAGTAACTCTCCTATCAATTTAGTACAGCAGATGAAACATGAGGCAGTCTGCTGGAAAATTTGTCAAGAGGAAAAAAAATTACCAGGTCAGAACGGCCTGCTCAATACCTCAAACGAACCAGAATGATATGCATTAGAAGGACCATATTCAGAATGGGCATTCCTGCTCCATGAAACAAAAATCTGCAACATAATTCCACATTACAGGGAAAGGAAAACTGAATTCCAGTGAGACACTGCAGCTTAGGAAATGTTTTAAATCACAGCAAACAACAGACCAACCTAATTATTTTCATTATTGGACCATCAAAAAAAACCTTATCACATTGGATTCAAACTTCTTTCAGGAATGCCCTCTTATATGGGAGAAAACCTAATAGAAGCATGACTCCAGTAACATGATTTCCTGAATGCCTACAAACCAATATCCAACTATTTATACAAATTGATCAGGAAGATTAAACTATTCAGAAAAGTTATTCTTATATTCTCCCTCCCCCACTCATTCTAAATACGACTGACACACAAATGCTGAATGATTGGCACAAGTGACCACATGTGTTCAACCAAAGACCATTAACAACATACATACTTGTACTATACACTTACTGCAGTTTTTACGATGGTTGACTTACAGAGTTTCCAAGGGCTTGGGTGTGGTGAGGTGGGTCTAACAAATATTTTCATCGCCTACTGCTATCAATAAAAGAAATAAGGGTTCTCTACTTGAACAGATTTCAATGGATGAAAAAGAATAACATAACGTTCACACTTCAAAATGGACATTTACACCCAAGAATAATATCACTAAATGGCCTACAGCACAGAAGTAATCAACTTAATAAAACTTGAACTTACTTAAAGAAAACACTTTAAACTCTGTAATATAAACTCGCAACTATATTGTAATTTGGTTTCTGGAAAGATCAATTACAACAAACTTTTTGAGCAACAGTGCATGTATTATGCTCCCAGCAAAAACATCCCCAAGGTATCTATTACACTTTAAACTAGTGTAATGCAGGATCTTCTAGGCCAAAAGTCAAATATGGCCAGTTTAATAGTGCCCACATTGTTAACCAAAGAAGCCTTAAATAATGGCCGCATTTTCACATTGGAATATGGGGGATTGCTGTGGTAATTTCAGATAAGAACAAGTCATCCAATGAGAAAACATTTGCTGAATTGACTCACATTTTTAAACGTCAAGAGTAATTCAAATTTAATAGACTGTAAATCGCCTTTGTTGAATTTTCACTCAGTATGTAACATCCTTCCAACTACAGCATTAAGAAATAAATAAAACAGTTTCTGGCGTAACTTGGTGGAAAATCTTCATACTGACTTTTAATAATCAAACCACTTTTACTTTTGTGGAAAAGTAAAGTGGTTTGATTATTAAAAGTCAGTACAGCATTAAGAGTTAAGCAAACTACCACTTCCAAAGTGGCACGCTATCTACTGTGTATTGTGTCCATCTACCCAATTATTGTTAGCAAGCCGACGATTCTACCGACCTGTTTGGTTTGAGGAAATTTTAAAGTTTAAATAATACTAAAAAATATAAGCCTCAAAACCACTTCTGTATTAACAAAGATATTACCCTATATTTCTACTGAAAAGGTTCCCGCACTTTGATACAGATGACGGTTGCTGCTAGGCTTCAAAAGTAAAATAAATTTCAACAGTTAATCACCATTAAATAACAAAATAACACCCCCAATTATAGGAGCAAAGTTACCAATAACCCGAAAGGTTTAATGGTTTAAGAAATAGTGTTAACATAAATCATTATTTCCCACTGAAAACGACACGCAGACTAAAATCTTACACCAACGAAGAATTAACACACTAAGAACGACCTCTCATGCCACACATCTTTCGAATGCGGGCACGTTTGCATCAACAATACGATTCATTCTTATCAATTTTAAAGGAATTATGTTTAGTAACCTTTCCATAAGTCAACATTACACCATATCTGATATAATATTTTTCAAGTTAACACTTCAAGGAAAATTCTGAAGCAGTTGTAACACATGACACAGTACATAAATTCTTACCGAAAGATTTAAAATACTAAACTTCAGGCTTTAAAATAAGAGGCTCTTGTTTCGCCGAAAAAATTTATTTATAACGAAGTTTCAAATAATACATGGCCATTTTATTACGAAACATAGGTCTGGTAATCCGAAGGGCACTGCAGACGGTGTCCATGGTGACAGGTTTACTGGAACGTGGCGAAAACCTTAAAAGAGAAAATGATGCGAATGAGTCAACTTGTTTCGCGTCGCTGAATTTCTACATATGTAACTGATTACACCCCAAAAATATTAACACAACTGAATCTTTAAGGTTTTCAAATCTCCTATGAAGAAATTAAGCAGAGGAAATCGCTTAAATCTTAAATGCTCCACATTGCAATCTGCACGGTTAACTCTGGAATTGCAATTGTCTAAACGTGCTAATTATGGCTAATTGTCCGCAAAAATTCTTCAATAATCGCTTGATTTCTCTCTAATGCATTTACTTTGGTAGGAAAATACCTTTCCGTACCCTTTTCCAGTGTGCGTCCCATTAAGATTAAACATCTTGCAAAAACTACACTACAAAAGTATACATTATATCGAGCACTCTTAGATATAATATAATTAACAACGCATGGTACGTACCATTAACAAGATTTAACTACCGCAGCCTTCTTGCTTCTCTCTCTGACTCGAGGAGTGTTAGTATATCACCTTCTCGGACAGGACCCTTAACATTCCGGATAATTTGTCTATTCTGATCACCAATAAACTCCACTTTTACTTGCGTACACTGCCCTTGGGATCCAGTTCGGCCCAATACTTTCATGACTCTCGCAAGAACTGCTGGCTTATCCATATTTTTATAATTTTACCACGTGCTCGTAAGCAAACGTACACAATGGCTGATGACAAATCGTCAGAAGGAAATCGACGGAAGCGATAAACGATCAATCGTCGTCGTTACCATCGACGCTGCTGACGGTCGATCGGTCATTTCAATGGATCGATACGAGAATATATCGATTCACCAAACAGCGCCAAATCAAATTATTTTGACTACACCAAATGCAATGGGATGAAAATGAGCTACTGGTGGGAAGCTGAAATTTTCCTTTTTTATATCATATATTTTTGTAAACACCCTATATTTCTGAAGAAGCATGAAAGTGATACGAGAAAGTAAACGTGAAGATTTTCTTAGCGGTGGCCAATTCCAATTTTAAAATGCCCCTGGAAATGGCTCATTTATTCTAACAGAAGGATTTTTATAATAATAATTCTAAAATTAATTAAGTCTAAAAATTTAATGAATCGCTATTAATTAATTTTCGAATAATAAATAGATAGTAAGACTAATAGTTAGTTTCATAAACTTTAAATTACAAACTCAGTCGAAAAAAATAAATATCCCGAGAAGCGAGCACTTTGACACAGATCACACTTGCAAAAAGTATCGAAAGATTCAAAGAAAATACTTATGCTCATGTGGATAATAAATACACTGAAAATACATTATTCCATGATTAATAATTTTCAATATATTACTAATAGCGGAGATGATAATGCGGAATACATTACACTTCTCGCTATTATGTATTAAGTGAAATTAACATTACTTAGAATAGTAGGTTGAGTTTCTGTGTAATAGAATGACACACATAGTAAAAACATTTTATATTTTCAAAGCAAATAAAACATTGCGCATATATTCAATGTTAGGTGAATCGATTTACGTAAGTCTCAAAGAAAGACGACAGGAGAAGCGCGCAAGTAATAATATAATTCCAAGCGCTAGAAGCGACACAATAGCAGAAGAATAATCGCCATGGCAGGAGTATATAATATAAGTTGGTCACAATAACATTGCTTATTTCTTTGAAAGAGAACAGTTTTACTTGCTCAAAAAACGAAGGGCTTTTTATCCCGAGCTGGGAAAAAAATTTCCTTAAGCAAGGGAAATTTGGTGTCTTCCACACGAATGCAGTTTAATTCCTATGATAACTTTATTTGATCAAGTTATTGGATATAAATATTTGAAATGTAGAGCTAAGAACATATTTCTTCATTTGGTGCTGCATTTCATGATGAAGGACAACGTATTTGTCGTCGTGTTTGTATCCATGCATCGTGAGTGACGCAATGCTACATATAAGGTGATAGTTTCATTGCTTGATGTTTGTACCTCTAACAGTATTGCTTGTTTTCAGTTCAACCACTTTTGTAAGACTTTTTTATTAATCACACTATTGTGAATTACCAAATGTTTTTTCACATTGGGCAAATTAGAACCAGATTGTTTAGGGACCTAACGAATGGCTGAAGGATCATCAATTTTCCCCTCTAGTTATAATCATGTAAGTCACTAAAATCATACCTGCTTGCAACTAATTTATTCGCATAGTTTTTAGTGCTTGAGTAGAATATAAATTAATGTAACCGTTTCAATGTAAAACTTAAATTATATAAACGTAATTTGCTGACACTGCCGGAAACTATGTAAATGCATGAAACGTAGAAGTTTAAGACACACTGAATTCTTTAAAAGCCATAATCATATCCCCCCTGCCAACTACTTGCTGCTTTCGGGAAGGAAAAAAATCACTTTTTGTAAGTGGATGTAGTTTATATTGCTAGGAAAAATGTAGTTGATGAAAAATGAAGGACGTTTTACATTCATTGAACTAAGAAGGCGACATGGTGTGGGGAAGGTTAAATAATTAATGAATTACGCATTTCACAAAACGAAATTCATTTTGATGAATTTATGTTAACATGTAAGGTTAATTTTCTTTGAACGCTAAACATTGTCCTAAAAATCAGAAAGTCAACTATTTTAAACGATGCATTTAAATTTATTTGTTTCCTTTTAAGTAGAATACTCGAAATTAATTCATCTCGCGCCAATTTGTTGTCTCCAACTAAAGATAAATTAAATTGAATTTATTTCCATCTGTTAAATAAAGAACGCTTCATTGTTCTGCTAATTATTATTCCATTTAAAAATTAACAGTTACATTTCTCATCGGTCAAATAATCGTTTCGAACTTGACAGTTAGTAATTAAGTATGCTTACCCAATTAGTAATAGATGACGCATCGCATTTCGGCCTTTTCTTGCGTTAAAAGATCACTTCCCGCCAATTTGGAACAATATCATTGGGAGTTACAACCGGCAAACTTCAACGATTTGCCGCGCGTTTCACGACATATCCTAGTCCGACTGCAGCTGTTGACACGTAAGGTTGGCAAGTCATATCCTCTGATCAAAATGCCTTTGGAATACGCAAATGACAAGGAAAATGTTTTGAATCAACTTTCAAATGTAACTGTTTCCGAGAAGGTCAGTGTTAGTTGAATTTTATGTGATGAATTTCAAATTTTGTGCTGTAGTTATCCTCTAGCTGAGAATAGATTGATCGGCAAACTTCTTTGATTTTGGTTCGAGATTACTATAGAAGTATTCTTTTAAACAGGGCAATGGCTCAGAATATACAGGTGTTAAGGTTTTGAGTGATAAATTGAACGTTAAGTCTGGAGAACCGCAAGGAAAGGTAATAAATGTTGCCGCCATTTCCGGGTATGCTTCCCGCCAGATATCATGATAAGCTTTTATTTTTAGGTTCCTCTTCGCGAAAAGCAAACTAGCACCAAACTAGCAGTAGACGATATCCAAAATGAGCCGTTGCTCAAGGAGAACCCCAGACGATTCGTCATTTTTCCCATCCAATACCACGATATATGGAAGATGTACAAGAAAGCGGAAGCGTCATTTTGGACTGTGGAGGAAGTTGACCTTTCGAAGGTATGTAGCTACCGAAGGACGAGTTTTGCTCTTCCTCTTGTGATTTTATTCATATAATCAATAATGAATGCCACAAATTCTATTATTGTTTCAGGATATGTCAGATTGGGTTTCCTTGAAAGAGGAAGAACGCCACTTTTTATCTCACGTACTTGCCTTTTTCGCAGCATCAGATGGCATTGTAAACGAAAATCTTGTTGAAAGATTTAGCCAAGAGGTTCAAATACCCGAAGCGAGATGCTTTTATGGGTTTCAAATTGCAATGGAAAATGTGCATTCAGAGATGTATTCCCTACTTATCGATACGTACATAAAAGATTCTGCGGAAAGGTAATTTTATTTCCTTTTTGACGAGTTACTTGAGTTGAGTTTACTTCTATATCTTTGTGCATTTATTGTGTGGAGTGTGTGTTCTAAAAATCTTTTCATTTTCGTAGTTGCTAAGTTTCTATTTTTTGTGTTTTTTCATCCTTTTTTGTAGAGATTTCCTTTTTAATGCTGTGGAGACGTTACCTTGTGTACGCAAGAAAGCCCAGTGGGCATTGCAGTGGATCGCCAGCGACAAGGCTACATTTGGGGAACGTATTATTGCATTTGCTGCAGTTGAGGGAATATTCTTTTCTGGGTCCTTTGCTTCAATCTTCTGGCTCAAGAAAAGAGGTCTCATGCCAGGGCTAACTTTCTCTAATGAGCTTATTTCTCGAGATGAGGTGAGGATTTTGCTTTATTGTTCGTTAGTAGCACATTTGTTAAAAGGACATGCTAAGAGCACTGTTCTTTTTATATTACAATTACAAAAGGCAGGTATTCCTCTCATTTAATGCTTCTCTGGTAATTTTGGGCAATTTTTCTTTCAGGGTCTTCATTGTGACTTTGCTTGTCTCATGTTTAAACATTTGGTCAATCGACCTACAAATGATAGGATAAAGAGCATCATAAGGGAGGCTGTGGCTATTGAGCAGGAATTCTTGACAGATGCATTACCTGTAGACATGATTGGAATGAACTGTAATCTCATGTGCAGATACATAGAATTTGTTGCTGACCGCTTGTTAGTGGAACTTGGTTGTGAAAAGGTGAGAGAGAAATTGAGATCCCCGGAAATATTAGTTTTAAATCAGGTGTGGGGAAGCACCCATGCATTTCTAGTTCATGGGGATAGTTCATCTAATGTGTTTTTATTTTTGTAGATTTACAGATCAGAAAACCCTTTTGACTTTATGGAGCACATATCTCTAGAAGGAAAGACAAACTTCTTTGAAAAGAAGGTTGGAGAATACCAGAAGTATGGTGTGATGGCCACTAAGGAGGAATCCGTTTTCACTTTGGATGCAGATTTTTAGTACTTAAATATTTAAGCGTTGACTTTGCAATAATTCTATTTTGTCTCTTACTGAAAAAATGACAGATCTTATTTGGAAAATACTGATTTTAATCAATACATATGTACATTTTTTTATACAATAAAATATATTTATATTGTACTTCACAATTCCTTTGAGTTCATCTCAACTGGATCAATTTTACAGACTAATGTTAAGTAGGTAATTAAGTTGTTACTCTGATCAAGGAAGGCTTTTTATTCTACCTTAGGCACTGCTTAAACTAAATTTCCTACTTGCATAACGATTGTTAATTACAGTGCAATCAGTTTTTTGGAGAATTGATGACATTTTCTTCCTACTTAAAAATTGGGGAGGCCCTCGAAAATATTTATAAATTATATATTTGATAAACATTCAAAAAATAAAAGTGCAGACAATATTAAAGCTCAAAATCGATGGCCTTGGGCACGTTTACAAACAATTTTGTGTTAACATTCATTAGATTTGGCAAGAGGTGCTTTTGATGTCTTCCTATTCTTGATGATGCCAACATCATCTTTGCATGGAGTGACTTGAAATCTTCTTGACGTGGATGTGCCCTGAGTGGAGCTGGTTTCTGGAGCTTGGCGAAGGCTTGAAGTACTCTCATTGATGGTATCCAGCTGAGGTTCCAATGGATGCATGCGTGTAGGGGACCTGATTTGACTGGAGCCATGCCAGCTGGTTGAAGAGATTTTGCGGTAAGGCAAGCGAGTTCCAGGCCTCACCACTCCACCAAAGTAACCCAGTTTTGAGCCAGCTGTTAATGTTGAATACACAATGTTTTCAACTTCCTCATCTGAAGGTACAGATATTGAATTACGACGAAATGCTTTCCTGTTAAAGTTGACTGCACTTGTTCCTGGAGTCCAAGTGTGCTGATTACTGTTCATTCTCTCGAAACTTCTCCGGCCATCAAATATTCCACCCTAGGGTTTAGAGGAGAGTAAAGATGACTCATTAGGAATGTATTTAATTAGTAATTCTGGCATGCAGCAGTCTCCCTAAAATTTGAAGCAAGTTGTGTGAAATGGAGCACTTCCACTTAGTTTTCATACAAATAGTTCCTAGAGTTGGCAGGGATGCAAGTTATCAAATGTGCTTTGATGATCTATCACAAAATGGCATGAAGTATACATCCAACACATGAATTTATAGTAATATTCACTGGGGTTAAGAAAGCTAGTTTTAATGACTGAAATACTGATCTAAAAACAGATAAGCTATACAAATTGTTAGTAGCATAGTAATCTTGTATACTACCTATATTTAGCAGTTTGTTTTAAAAAGATGTGTCTACTATTAATTCCATTTAGGCTTTCTTATTTTGAACTAACATATTCCCATGCAGAAAGCAAAAATAGCTAAGGTAACATTTTAAAAATATTAAAAGATGTAATCATGGGGTATTTTGTCATTAGGGTTTATTTCTCCTAAAATATTTTTTTTGGGATAGAATGTAACTTCAGGTGGTATATAAGTGAGTACAGTATTTTGAGTAGTTGCTAGTGGAATAGTTCAATTCCAGGTGATGCACCTAGTAAATAAGCTTTAGCAAAGTCCCTGCAGAATCCAATCCATTTCATATTGATTTTTTTAGGCATCTGAAAAACCATTATGGCACATGGCCAGGATAGCCTTGCTACCTAACTAATAATCTACCATTCTTTATTTTCGTTACTATTTTAAAGAAATGGCAGGAAACAATATTCTCAGGAGAATGGTCTCTTAGGTACTTTACCTTAACTTTTATGTTAACTTTTTCTATAATTAAGTGGGCTAATGGGTAATCTTTTCATGAAATGTATGCATGCTTTACCTACTTAATTGTAAAATTGCATTATACACCTACATGAATGTTATATGCACTACTTATAATAGTTATGTGGATGTCTATACAAATTGTTAGTCTCCTCTCAGCTCAATTAGGTTTCATTTGAAAACATCCACCATACTATGTTATAAACAGTTTTTCATGAAAGGTAATGAGCCAAGATCAAAGTTTGATTCTATTTATGATGATACCTGTAAGGCATTTGATTCAATGGATGACTCTTGTTTACCTATGTTAATTGAAAGATAATTGGATATGAAATCCTCTTCTGACATAACTAAAAAAGTACTTATCTGGGAGATTGCAAATAGTTAAAAAAAATTTGAATACAGACCAATAAATTTAAAATAAGATGTATTACATTAAGCGGCATTACATTTATCATTTTACTTATAAATGATCTTAAAATCTGCTTAAAAAGTTAATTTCTCTTGCTTTATACTGATTATTTAAAAACATTCAGCAAGATACCTTGTATTAAATACTATTGTTCACTTGACAAGTTTTTAAAGTGTTCCCAAGATGTGTAATAAAAACCACCTTCCTCTGAACTTAAATAAGTGCAAGGTTAGTTTTTCTATTAGTTCTTTGCTTTTAAAAATTGGCAATCCAGTCACTTTTTTAGCTTTATTGCTAGAGATTATGGATAACAAGATCCCATTCTGTTCCAACTGGAATGAACAGATTGAGAATATCTCTTCTCATGCTCTAAAAATAGTTGGTTTGATATTTCAGATAACCATTATTTCTGAAGGTATAGCTTTGAAAATACTTTATTGTGCCTTTTTTGGTCACACCTGGAATGTTGCTCATTGGTTTGGTCTCCATTTAAATCAGACTTCGATCAAAGTCAAAATATGAACGCTGGAAATAAATTTCCAAGACTTGGGAAAATTTAATCATGTCTGAAGTATACACATTTAAATTATGAGTCAATTTTTAAAGCTATGTGATTGGAGATATTGATTTTTGTTCACGTTGATAAATATTATACTGATTTTTCTTCACAACTCTGGTTTATGTTAAATTGAGACAGCAATGAGGACAAATCCTTTGAGACCGACGTGAATAAAACATGAATTCCAAGCAGTAAACAGAGCTATGATGCACTCAATCTTGGCCCATGCATGTATTCTTCTTCTATCTCTCAAAACCTTATTTCAAAGTATTAATTGATTGTTATTATTATTTCTTAGTATTAGCTGTTCATTTTGTAATCATATGGACCTTTATTCAATATGCATTTGTAGGAGTGAAGAAGGAAAATTGTTATTTTATACTTTGAGCCCTTTAATAAAGTTATAACAAAAAGTGATCTGTGTATAGTTCACATTATATGATGATGCTGTGTCATTGTGAAAGCGGTATTACATCAAAATAAATTCTATGTATGAGTATCAATCCCAGGTAATTATCAATGATGTTATGGACTTATATAGAATGACAATTCGGTTAAATTCATTTTATACAATATCATCAACGGTTTAATATTCCAAATTAACAATAGCCAACTCTTGATACTGAACCTTAATCAGTTGTATTTCTCATGCATAGTGACTTATTTTAATAGCAATTAGATAATAAGCTAAATTTCCTTACTTCAGATATATTTCTTGACAAACTGAACCGTTGCCGGCATTGCTCTGCCTCTTCAACAATTGCTTCTGCTTGTTCCTTTGGCAGACCTGCTAATTCATCCAGCAGCCTAAATTGCAATAAAAAATAAGCATATGTACATTTAATCATGTGCTATTATTCTGAGTGTACATGCCATGGAACAATAAAATTAGTATATCTATCAACTTGAGAGATGAGATACAGGTGACAAAATTACTGGCCATTTTAGTGGTGGGCACTCTTGAAAGAATGTATCAAGTTAGAACTTACTGTTTTCCCAAATTCTCCGCGGTATCCCCATGCATGGTTCTGTTATAATCTCTCATAATTTTGATGTCATGCTTCCAGAATCGTCTCATCTCATCCTTACTTGCTTGAGGGGCAACTTCTTTCACCTTGTGGTCAGGTACAAAAACCATAATGCGAATTTTTCACTACAGCATTCATAGAATAATATAAACATGTAATGAATGTTTTTGCAGTATGTACAAACTTACCTTGAGGACCAACACTGCAGCCACAAAGATACAGGCTATGTTAACTAGAGTTAGACACAAGGAGATGACCCCAAACATTGCCAGCTCTCCAGATACATTTTCTGAGTAGATGTAGGACCCTTCCAGAGCAGGCTCTGTGGTGCTACTTAAAGCTTTAATGACTGCAAGGGCCCAAAATAAGCCCTAGAAAGATATGGAACAAGTAATTTCATCAATCTTCAAAGGAAGCATGGTCAAGATAACTATTTTTTCCATAACTGAGTGACTTAGGTCACAGATTTGGACATAACGTTCCTATGCAAGTACTAGACATAATAATAAAATAAGAGAATCTCCACTAACACATTGCGAGTCTTGTCTTTTAAGTCATTAATAAGTTGTCTCTACACTGAAGCCTGAAATAAATTTTAAGACATAAATTCATATTCGAGAATCTTAGCTGTGTAGTGCCTCATTGCTTGTAGAAGTTGGGCGATTCACCATAGCTAACATTAAGGTGGCTCGTGTAAAAATTTTATTGAAGTAACCCCAAGAGTTGAGAGTAGCAAAGAATTAAGAAAAAAATTTGGGGTCCTCTGTCTCCCTGCCCATCCCCTCTTGGCCACAGTGCCATTTTGCCACAATGGCATGTGCGACAACAATGTAGTTCATAAAACCACCACTGCTAATCTAGTCTGCTAATCATGGTAACAAATTTTATTTTCGGCTAACACCAAGGGTGTGGAATGATTTTTCAGCAATCAGTCTCAAGTTGAGTCTGTGGTGAGAAAAATCATGTCCAAAGCTGTGTTTACCTTACACCAAATGAATTAGGGTTAAATTTAAGCCATATAATTAAGGTCAACATCTGTTATTATTACAATGTGCTATTTGTGCTTGAACTTTATTTACATAGAAATCATTCCCACAGGTCTTATTGTTCTGGTCATAATTAATCTTAATACCTATATTTGCATGAAGAATGCGAGGTACGTTCTTCAAAGTTATAAAATATCAATCAATAGATTGGAGATTATTTGCATATGTAGTAGTAAAATGACTTGCTCTCAACTTCCATTTTGTTCATTATTTTTTGTCCCGAGGGATGACCTGGAATTGAGTGGGGAACCCTTGGATCACCAGCTGATGGCTCATATTCATTTGGCTAGCGCACAACATAGCAAGAAGGTTAAATATGATATTATGAATGCCAATGTGGCCTTTTGATGAACAACAATATATATATATATATATTTTTTTAAATCCCAAAGCCATGCCCTTCTAGGTGAAAAGGAAAGATGAGTGAGTAAATGCATGAAGATGCATTTTCTGGTTTAAAGGGGAAGTAATCCCCAACTAAGTGTTGAATGAATGAAAGGAAAATGGTACTTGCATAAGTGCACTTAAACCTGCAGGCATTTGTGTTATGTTGAGCCATGTGAACACTGGATTACAAAAGAGAATTACTCCTAAGATAGGCTGTAATCATTATAGAATTTGGTTTTTTGTGCATATGAAATCAATTGTGGGTCAATAAGACATTTCCTGTTAGAGCAAAAAATTGTGGTGCCATTTTTCCTGTTATTATTTTACTGTAAGACCATTTGGTGAGTCATTGGAATGAGAGTAATTTCTCTAAACCCTGATTGGCTTGTTTTAAGACATGCAAAGGTGAATTAGGATATTTCCTTATATCCCAAAGTAGTATGACCTTGGGGTTCAATGAAACAGTATACAATTGCATGCACACGAATATTTTTGCAATCCCATTCACGAGTATCGTATTGTTCAAAGGTACCTTTTTCACCCCTTAATAGACTATTTTATATTAAGTGTTCTGTCATCCCTTCCTCCCATATACCCCAAAATGTAATTATAGAAAACTTAAATGGTGCTTGAGGGAAAGAAAAGGTGGTGCGCCATACTAGGGACTTGCTATTGGTTACAAGTAGAGGGTACACTTACAGCATTCACAGCTGGTGGCAGGAGGGAGGCTGAGATTGCAACGCCAACTAGTGAGCTTGTGTTTCCACCAAGGACAGATAGGGCCACACCTGCACCAGATGGCAAGGCAATCAGCACACCAACCCAAAGGCAACGAAGAACACCCCTTCAATGGACAGAGGCATACATTCTGTTGATTGACTGATAATTATTTACATCAGCTGAAGAAAAATTCACAATTAGAGAGATTATTTTTCACCAGATTTTGTGATAAGCAATTAATTTATGACATGAAAACTGATAATTGATGTTTCCTTACAAATTTGCTATTGTTTTTCATTATGAAGCATTTACACTGACACAGATGACTTAAACCATTGAGTTTCATTTGTTAATTACTATCAGCCATATTGTCAAGTGAACCGTAGGCCTCAAAGTAAGCCACTTGGGGAAGAGGGTATCTGGCAGTATAAAATAATATGCATGTGTCCATTGGCCAAATGAACATAGCTATAGATCATGATTTTTATTTTATTTCCCTTAAAAGGGTACAAAAGTGCAATAAGTGAAAGGATCATGCAAAGAGAAATAATTGTCAGAGGAAGAAAGTTGAATATTGAAATTAAATACTTTACTTTGTAACTCCACAAATTGTATTGCATGACATAATGAAATGAAATACTTTGCTTTGTAATTCCACAAATTGTATTGCATGACATATTAAGATGAAATATTTTACTTTGTAATTCCACAAATTGTATTGCATGACATATTGAGATGAAATACTTTACTCTGTAATTCCACACAATTTGTGGGATCACAAAGTAAAGTATTTCATTTCAATATGTCATGCAAATTCCATAAAGTTATGCCTGAGACAACACATTTTTTTGATAAAGTTGAAAGTCAAACTTCAATCCCACAGAGTGGATCCTACAACACAGCCTTGCCCCTGAAATGCAACCTTAACTATTACACCTGATAATTATTGTCATATTCAATTATCACAAATGCAGTTTCTGATTTTATAAATATTTGGCATCTGAAACTCTTTGAACCATGTAAACATAAATAACTCTGGGCTATAAGACTCATGGAAATGATCTGGCAATATTTCCTTCTACAAGTAGGGCATGAAGACATGCATGACTGTGATCAGGAACCTATTAAGGGATTCTACAATAGATCAAGGCTATAAGTATTACATGAGTCAGCACCACCATCAATGTAACTTCTTTGAAATGGGAAATCTACACCAATAAAAAAAAAGTATACATGAATTTCTACTGACCTAACACGTTCAATTTTCCTTAGGAGCGCATAGAAATTATGCCCAGTGAAACTTGTGGTTTCAGTCGGGCAAGTGTCCCTTTCTATTAAAAATAGGCAAAAAAGTAATTATTTTCATGAGATGATAAGTTGGAGATCACTAATAGAGTGGAACTGGGAAAACAATCAGAATGTGTTAGTTTATTTAATAGATTTTGTGAAAAGTGCTTCATGGAGAAAAATTGGGCAGAAAAAATGAATGTATTGAGAGATATAGTCACAGATTTTAAGGGATATGTAACCAGTAGATGTCTCAGGTGTGTGAGTAGCAGATGGAGAGTGGGCAGTGTAATGAAGAGGGCTAAGACGGGGGTTTCCATTCCCACCCAAACTTTTCAACATATTTTTGGAGGAAATGGTAAGAGAAGCATGAAAAGACTTGTAAATATAAATGAAGGTCAATTCATAAAATCAATTGAGTTTGCAGAAGATCAAGTTTCATTTACCCAGTCAGACAAGTGGTGACAAGCATTACAGAGTGCATTAGAATTCTTTGTGATAAGAGTGGGATGAGGATCTATGTAAAAAAAACTAAGGTAAGGAGGGTTTCATGACTGAGAAAGGCTAAGTTAAATGTTTGAAAAGCAGTTTGCTTATCTTGGCAGTGTTTTAGATCAAGATGATCAAAGTAGTACAGACATCAGGAGAAGAATTTTTTAAGGTAAAGAGGCTTTCATGAGGAGGGAATAGATGAAAGTGACATGGAGTGAGGATGTTAGGAAAAGTCTTGTCAAAACTTTGATATAGAGCATGATTTTGTACGGAGTGGAAACATTATTATTGAAGCAGGATGATAGGTATAGATTGAAGACTTTTGAAATGTGGATGTGAAAAAGGATGGAAAAGTTGAAATGGACAGAAAGGAAAACAGATTAGGAAGTGCTGGGTGCGGTGGGGAAGGAGAGGGGATTGTTGGGAGAAATTCAAAGAAGGCAAGAATGTTGGATGCAGAGCATTTTCATTGGCAATGGGAACTTGAAGACTACAGATTTCGGCTACCTCTCTGCAGGAGAAGATATGTAGTTATAGCCAATAATGACTTTACTAGGGTAAGTACAACTTAGCTTACATGGTTAAGATAAGAAAAATTGTTAAAATCATTCAAAATTGTCAATGACTAATTGGCCTATTCTCTAAATTTGTATTCGAACAGCTGCCATTAGGCAGTCACACCAGGGTAAAATTGATATTGAATAGTTTTAAATAGTTATTGAATGCTCTAACACGTCGATTAAATTTCAATGCAACACCCAAAATGATCTATTTTATGGAATTATCATATATAAGTATTCTTCTATTCGAAGTCACTAAACTTTCCTTGTGTTTCATTGGCTTCACTTGATTCAACTCTTTTCCTACCAGTGTTAAATTAAGTCATCTTTCTTTTCAATTATCATTACTTTTGTCTTGACAATGTTTGCTGTAATTCCAAACTTATTTTTCTATCTTCCGTACAACCTGTGATTCTTTTCCCAACACTGCCTGATCATTACCATATTTACTGTTAATTTTTCTCCTCCTAATAAATTTCTCTCTCCTTTTATAAGGCCTTATCCAGCACTTTTTCAGCTTATACAATAAAAGCATTGGTATCATACAAACAACATCTCTGCCATGCCCTCCCTTCAATACTTTTGTCGTCTGGTTCACCCCCTTCTACTCTCACCACCCTCATCCACTCTGTAATGGACGAATTTAATTCAAAATTCATTTCAAAATTATCAGTGGGAGCATTAACAGAGAATATTAACATGTCAGAGATAGTGTTTTGTTAGAACTAGCAAATCTGTTACACATTATGGTTTATGGATTCAGGACTATTAAACTTCTCAGTTCTGCCCACCACTACAATAAATACCAGTGCAACCTACTGTCCCCTACTGTCTATACCAAAGCATAAAAACAACTGCCATCAAAATATTCTCGAATAAGTTAAGAGTTCTGCCTGCTCCATATTATTAACTCCTGCTAAAGACCCTTCCTGTTTCTCTAGATTTTCAATTTCTAGCTTTATTAACTCATTATTGATTTTCATCTACCACTGATTGTGTGTAATACCTTTACTGACATATGTTACCACCAAGACTTGCATGAATAGTAAAGAGAGCTATTAACAAGGGGAAAGTTCCAAAATGTTCTTCTAAAATACTGACTTTTAATAATCAAACCACTTTACTTTTCCACATAAACTTTTTAATTTTTACAACCCAGGTTTCGTTATAGCATAACATCATCAGTGGTTTGATTATTAAAAGTCAGTATGAAGATTTTCCACCAAGTTACGCCAGAAACTGTTTTATTGTTACTCTAAAACTTTATTCCCAGAATAGTGTAAGCTGGACGACAAATGCTTCATAAAAAGTTACTGACATCAAGGCACCAGCCATGTGTGAATGCAAGCTATAATGTGACAGCGTTTACCTAGACTTCATCTCTTGGGTTGGCCAGTCTGATCCAAGTGAGCCCCAGTGGTCAGTGGCACAGCCAATCACAAGGCCATAGAGGAAGCCAACCATTATGCATGATGCCAGACCCAGCAGTTCATTGAGGAGGCCTATCTTCTGTAGCTGCTTGTCCTGGACAACGGTCCCAAAAGTGCCAGCCAATATGGGACCCTGGAAGCAAACATCAGGTGATTGCAAAGGAATTCAGTTCTCTCAATTTGATAATAATAATAATGGAATTTGAATTTTTCTTTGAAAATGACTGGTAATGCATGCTGAGAACATTGACAACATGCCTCTGTTGATGTAAACTGCAATGTTTGTGAATGGTCGCATGGTAATTTCATACTACTTTTGGGAAGGAGTACCATTAACAGAAATGACTTCCTTGCACTGTGGTTTATTTTTCTGGGACTGGTGCATTCAGCCCAACTTATGTGCAAGTGTAGCGGTGCTCAAAAGCTGTTTTCAATTCCTCTTGGGAAATGACTCAGTTTCTTTTTTCATGTCTGGAAGTAATGATATTCACATTTATTCCCCTTAGGTTACTGAATCCAGTCTTTTTTTAAAGGGCTATTCTTTTATCTGTCTTGAAACAAATATCGTGAACATTGAAATGTTGCCACATGGAATGAATACAGTTGTGTCTAACAGTTGCATCATTTTGAAATGCCTTCAATCCATATTTTGTTCATGTGCTTCCTCTGAACACCTGGTTCAGCTTCAAATATCATCTTTCAAACATGGATATATTCACATATTACAGCATTGAAGAGACACTTAACTTTCAGCAGGGAATATTTGAGGAAAAAGTTGCATTATTTTGTATTTCCTTTCAAAGACATTCTTTTATTTATAATCGATTGAAATGAATAATGGCTTTTGAATAATAATATATATTAAGTATTAAAGCAGACCTCTTCTATATGAACTTGGATTGAGTCAGATAGAGCATCTAAGTATCACACCAGTAGTAGTATTAGTTTTGGGGGAGGCAGCCAACAGCTAAGGTCATTTGCACCATTAGGAATGGATGGGAAAGGAGGAAGGGTGGAGAGAAACCCAGCATCAGCATTAGTCTACTCTTAATGAAAGGCACCAAAGGATCAACAGCATAACGTCCCATCTGACGGATGGTATTCTCACTCAAAGTGCTCACCACAAAGCACCTCAAGTAGGGATCAGGATACCACTGAAAATATCTACTGTCCCCAGGATTCAAACCTGGACCCTCTCTGTGGGGAGCTAGTTAGGCACTGCACCATCCCAATCCCCAGCTTCACACCAGGGGGTAAATTAGCCCTGAGGGTGTCTAAAATCAGCAAAAGCTCTAATATTGTAAGAATTTGTGGTGATTCAATGAGATATTATTGGGAAAGTAAGGCGTTTAAAGTGCTGTAAAGCATTACTTGAAGCTCCCTACAGATGCTTCCGGTGGTCCATCTGGCCCAGAAATCCAGATTAGTCCCCCTGATTTATCCCTCAGTTTCCCATTGGGCTGAACAACCAGATTTTACACACTTGGAACATAACTGATGGCATCATGGACTGTCAATCTGGGGAGTGACCAAGCATAAGCACTTACCACTTAAAGAAAAGCCAGTAAATCTATTGAGGATTTTGATTGGTTCTCTTAGATTAAAATGTATCCGCAAAAGTCAATGTGTATTTTTCCATATTGAAGATGCAGCAAACATCTCCACATTGTAAACAAATATCCTATGATAATGGAAGAGAGAGATTGATCCATCCATCTCACCCATTACTCTCAGCTTTTGACAAATAAGTGCTCTACTCACTTAAAGAGAGAAAAATTTGTGAGCATGCTCATGAATTATGGTGTGATAATGATTGCATGCTGTCAGCATTTATCTGATTGATGCTAATATCTTGATGACTTGTTTGGAAGTTTACACTTTTTAATCTACAGTAGATACTCAGGTTGGCTCATTCAGAGGAGTATCATTCCTCCCAACACTTATTTGATCTATTGACACATTTCCCCTGAGTTATTCCTAAGTAGGTAGCCATGGGCCAAACACCTTTTTGATCACTCTGGATTAACAATAGTCTTATGGGATAAAAAAAAACCACAGTTATCAACTGAATAGTCAGTTTTATAGGTGTGCATAAAATTCACTGAGTACTATGGCCAATATATGCGGGAAGTACTATGGCCAATATATGTTGACCAGTTTCTCTCCCTGTGAGTCCCCTGGGTTCCCAGGAAGATCTGGTGGCAAAAAAATCACACTGCTGGGTGGAGTATTTGGGATCAGTTTGAGAAAAGCCATAATGGGTCCTCGCTACAAATGAGTATCTGCCTACCTTCCACAATTGGTGTGGAATAAGTTTAAATATTCAGACTGGGTGTATTAAACTTGATTGACACGGTGGTTAATAATTTTCTTTGGCTATTATGAAAGCAATTTTTAACCTATATTGTTGTTATTCATGAAAGCTATATCTTATCAAGTATAAATAAATGGTCTAGTCATGTATTAAAATACATCTGCAAGGCAAAAATAACAAAAACTCTACTTCAAATTTGTTTCATGCCTTCCTGACCTTGATCTGGGATTCATATTCATTCATGTTCTACTCAAAGCCCATGGGATGAGATGATCTCACATGAAGGAGCAGATATGTGCTCTTGGAAATGCCTCCTGACTTTGTTGTTTCTTTGCTGTAGGTGTCCATGCAAAAAGGGTCTCTCTGGGAGAAGTATGGAAGAAGTGACTATGGGAAATACTCAGGGTTGCAATCAAGGGTGGTAGGGGAAGTAGGGTACAGGATTGTCTTATTAATGAAGAGCTACAATTTTTATAGATTCACTGTTAATGAGAAAAATCTCTATACTAATTATTTAATTTACTAGAAAAGAATCCACTGAGATGTTCTGGATATCATTTAGGATTAAATGGTGAAATACATACATACGTATATGGCCAACTGAAAGTTGCTGAACTGTTATAAACAACCAAAACATACCATTAGTATAAAAATTAGCTTGTTTTAGTTCTGTGTTATATATTACATAGGAGTTAATATGTATTTTGTCTCATCAAATATATACATAATAAGGCATTAAGTCACAATGTATGTCAAGTTTACAAAGGAAAATACAAAAGGTTAATATCATAAATTAGTGATTAATGTAATGATGGGAAAACATATAATTGAGTGCAAAGATCAAATGTCTTAGATAGAATACAAAGAGTGAAATGATGATCCTCTATAAAAAATAATGAAAAAATAAAATTAAATACTTAGTTGGATTGAAATGTTTTTGAAGAAAAAAAACTGCATATGGACCTAAACTTGAATCCTGACTACTCAACTGTAAAATTTTGTATGAGTATAAGCTATGTTGAATAAGTGTAAAGTCATGAGGATTAGAATAAAATTGGAAGGGATACACGTGGAGGGGATGTTGAATAAATTAAAATGGCTCACATATGAGCAAAGATGATCATAGCAATATTTAGCTATGGTAGATAAAATTATAACTGATGAATTCAAGAATTTTAGTACCATTTTAAGAAAGAGGACAACAATTTACTACTATAGATGTAGTTATTCACATGAAAATTGATAGATTGACAACGGAAGTCCAAGATAAAATTAACAATAGTGATCACAATTTGAATTAAATAATCTTTGAGTACAGTAGTTTGCTACTAACTGGATAATTTTTTGTTCAAATCTTGTGGCTTTAGACAACCCCATCTAAAATCCAAGAGGTGGCATTTTCAGCTTGCTAGAGCATAATGGGAAATCAAATGTTGGCTCAGGGAAAGGAACTGACCCATCTAAATTTAATATTTAATTTTAATATACTACATAGCTTAGTGTGGGATTAGATCACCCTTTACTTGTTCAGCCAACCTTCAGGTATATAACTATGAATGAAAAGTATGATCTTCCTTTTCCATGAAATTCCATAAAAGTAAAATAGAGTGTAATAAATGTATACTCAACCTTTAGGTCTCTTTCTCATTGCAAACCATATGATAATATTTGCCTTTTATCAATCAACTTAATTTTGTATTTTGGGCCTTGTTGTGATTTTGTATGTACACACCTTGATGAGGTGCAGTAGCATAATGGCCAACTAAAACTTTCATTTTCATTAAGTATTTGAAATGTAATTTCGTAATTCTAAATAATAATACCCAAGTTCCGGTTCTCTTAAGTGACAGTAAAATATAGTATAATGAATTTATTTATTTATTTACAGATGAACTCTCACCATTAAAGGAGAAATAAGCATGCTGGCCACCAGTGTTACAGAGCTATTCTCCACCAGACCCATGGCTGCCACCATACTGCAAGCATGCAAACAGAGAGATTCAGAACAAGATGCTCCAATGAAACATGAGGAAAATAAATTTTAAATAAAGAAAGAAAAAAGAAACACTTGCTTTCCTGCAACAATGAGATGAAGCAGAAAGCAAAGCTTTTGGGGGTCAGTGTAATCCCCCCCACCCAGTGAACTCAAGCATGAAATCTTGAATGGCAACTTAAACACATGACTCTGGGCTCATTATGTAGAAAAATACAGGGCATGCAGGTAGGGAATCCACTGTGATACATACATTTACAACTACTTAAGAAAATGGTCTTCATTTGCAAATATACACATGCCTCCACTACAGAAAGAATAGGTAAACCAAGATTAAAGATAAAGAAACTGTATTTTTATACAAAGAGATCAATCAGATCAGGGCAAAAAGCCACATTGCTGTTAATGCACCTGCATATTATGTGTACACATTTGAGGTCATAAATTGATTATGAGAATTATAGATGTCAGGTGATTCTGCATTGCCCATTATCCAAGTGAAGACATTATATGCTCTACCATGCAGGTTATAAGTAAATCATTGTACACGTTGCTGTAAACCAATATACTTTCAAATTTTAGACAAGCAGTAGAGTGCCTCTGCTAGATATACTCATTTGACTTGATCTAATGGCCAATATTCATGCACCTGGAATACTTCTAAAGGATAATTCTAAAAGGTATTACCGATAAGAGAATATCAAAGAAATTATGGAAGTATAAAGAGGACAGAAATTCCTGTACTTGTATCATTCTAATTTACCTTGTTACAAACATGACATCATTGTTAAAATATTTACCTTGGTCATCACTGCACTGAATTGTGCCTTTGTTCACTCACTTCTATTGCCAGCATGTAAACACGTAGAGATATAATTGTATTACCTTACAATATCTACAGAAAAGTTCAGTTCCAAGTTAGGTACTACAAACTGCTTAATTTTGAAATAGCAAAATTTTGAGAATAGAAGTTAAGAAAGAAAAGAAAGAAAATACTTTTATGGGAATTCTTGTAACAGCATTCTTTCTTTTCAAGATTAATTTAATGTCAACATGGGGTTTAATGTATTGAAAGATATGGGACTAGCAGTTGTCATTGGTTTGATTGGATGTATTCATAAGACAGCTCTGTAGCAGGAATGTATTGTAATACTGGCCAAAAGATATAAATGCACCAAAGAAATCATAATATTTGCCGGTATATTTCCTTCTCGATAATTATGGTGGAAAAATTTTTGAATGGAGAACACATACTCAATGTATCGGTTCATGCTTATGCAATGTCTTCTTAGAAACCTATTCGGCTGGTAATTTGATTAAAAGCTGGAGACTTAATCATCTGCCTGCAGACAAGGGTGCTGAAAGATACTCAATCACTCATAAATTGCTAACCAATGGAATTATCCAAGAGAGGACATCTCCACATGCCACACCCATTCTCCTCAAAGGTAAGTAGGGGGCTTAAGAATGTGCATTTACTTGGAAGAAATAAATCCTACTTTGGTACAAAATAAATTCCTTTTGCCTAGAATAGAGAATGAATTAGAATCAAGTGGAGCAAGTTTTTGCATTGTTTTTGTTAAGCATGTGGATTCCATGAAATTACAGCATCTACTCAATATACAGCGTAATGGCTGTGCATTTTGTGAAAGATGAATATAGTCCTGAGCATTATGGCAAAGAAGGCAGCAATTTGAACATTGACAGGAGGTACTTCAGCAAGTAACTTCAGACAAATAAAGCATTTAGGGCTTGTCTTAATTTAAGTCATGTGTATTTAAATGGACATTTCTGGAGTTGTTTTGTTTGCTTCGCTGAGTGAGCAGCATTTATGTTTAAGTAAGAGTAATTTTTAATATCTTATATCAGATGAGATTAGCACTGGTGGTGCAAAACAAAAGATCAATCTGTAATCAAAAATGGAGTAAGGGTACTCCCATGTGTTTTGCATCCTCAAAGTCATTTGTGAGATTAAGATTGGCATCAATATGCATTTATTGTGCCCTATATTTTTGGGGTAGGGTTAGTTGTCTTGAATCCTGGAGTCACCTTGGCCCCACCATTCAAATGGTCCATACCACAGGGCCAATGTGCAACAGCAATGCATCCAAAGTTGGAATTTTTTTAAAAAACATACCACTAAAAGGGTGCATGTAGTAAAGTGGTACCATGATATAGCATTACTAGCCAAAAAAATCATGATATACTACCTTGAACAAAAAGTTCCCGGAATAACCACCGTGTGGCGCTCCCATCGTTCCGATTTGAGTTCTGTTTTTTTTTGTTAAATTGGTACATCTGTTGTTGTTATTCCCTTTAAATCTTAGTGTCATAACTTGACATTTGCAAAAGTTACGTAGCCAAGAGTACATCTATCTCTGTGTGTGTTGGCGATTTTTTACAATTGCAGAAATGGATTTAAATTTGCAACAACGAACTTGTATTAAATTTTGCGTAAAAAACGGATTTAGTGGCGCACGGACGTTGGAAATGTTGGGAAAGTGTTTCGGCAACGATTCTCTAAAAAAAACGGTCGTTTACCAGTGGCACGAGCGGTTCAGAAGTGGTCGTGAGTCAATCGAAGATGATGAACGCAGTGGCAGACCATCAACATCGAAAGTCGGTGAAAAAATTGATAAAGTAAAAGAAATGTTGGTCAATAACCGCAAATTAACCATCAGAGAAATAGCGGAGGACTTGAACATTGCCTATGGATCCGCCCAAGACATTGTGGTTAATGATTTGGGTTTCCGTCGTGTAGCAGCAAAGTTGGTGCCAAAAGACCTCAATTTCATGCAAAAAAAGAGACCGTGTTGACGTCGCAAAAGACATGATTTGCGAGGCTGAATCCGATCCCACATTCATCAAAAGGATCATTACTGGAGACGAGACGTGGGTTTATGAGTACGACACGCAATCCAGACATCAGGCAAGTGAATGGCGTTCACCAAATGAGCCGAGACCAAAAAAACCACGTCGTTTTCAGTCAAAAAAGAAGGCAATGCTGACGGTTTTCATGGATTACAACGGTGTAGTGCATCATGAATTTTTGCCAGAAGGTCAGACAGTAAACAAAGAGTATTATTTGGGCGTTATGAGACGTTTGCGTGAAGCAATTCGCCGAAAGAGACCAGAAATCGTCGCACAGTGCGTCGAGACCGTCGCACAGTGCTATCATTATTCGTAATTTTTTGACGAAAAATGCAACAAATACCATCCAACAGCCACCGATTCACCTGATTTGGCTCCCTGTGACTTCTTCCTGTTCAATCGAGTTAAAAAACCATTACGGGGAACGCGTTTTAGCAGCCGAGAGGAAGTAATGGAAAAATCGCAGGAAGCACTGATGGACATACCGAAAACCGAATATAAAAAATGTTTCGAGGATTGGATCAAGCGCTGGCATAAGTGTGTTGCAGTCGATGGGGATTACTTTGAAGGGGACAATATAGATTTAGATGAATAAACTTGTATTTTTAATTTTCTGAATAAATTCCGGGAACTTTTTGATCAAGGTAGTAAGCCAAAAACCTAATGGTAGTTTTGGCATTAGCATTGAGTTTAAGTGCTTGTTCTCAGAGAATTCGGCTACAGTAATTCAGTACTAAATATTGAACACTTATCGAAATAGTCATGCAAGAGTCTGATTTGAGTTTTTGCCGATTGGAGTCATGGAGGAAGGATACTTCACTGGCAGTTAACTATACCTCTACTGACAGTTAACTATCAGTCAAAGAGGAATAGATAAAATGAGTATGTGCAGGCCAAGATTTATTCTGGAGATGATGCATAATTACATGTTCCCTGATCTGCAATGAGCATGACCTCCTCATGTATCAATTTATCTGAAAATTGGTTTTATTGCTTTCTGCGACACTATCTTAGCACCGATTCTAACAAAACATGTATGAAAAATTGCCCACTGAAATAAAAACTTTTGAAAGAGTACTTAAATTATTCCTAGTGAAGAAATACTGCTGTAATTTTAATGAATTTTTCAATGAGAGAATCATTAGAATTTAAATGTGAATGGACTTTCTTCCTTCTTTCATATTTTGAAAATACTTTTTCTTCTGAAATTGGGTCTAGGTGCTTTCCATTTTATATAGATGTTCATATATGTATTTGTGTGTGTGTGTGTATTCTTATTAATGAATCGTATACTTTTATAGTTGTGTATATATTATGCTGCTGATTAAAATGCCTGAATTGGCATACAGATGAAAATAAATAATTATCATCATTATATGTCATGCCCAACAACCAGCCAGGTAATGGTGGACATGATAATCAACCCAAGTTGGTTCTCCATACATACCCTTTACCCTGGCCATAATTGCCACCATTAAAAAAACCATACATATGCTCAAGAAGAATAAAGGAAAAAATATTGTGTAGATGAATGAGATTGGTTATATTACTGACCATACCTTAGGAGCGGAGAATCCAAATGACCAAATTTCAGTATGCCCCCAGAAAAAATCACAGACTCATGACGTTAAACACTAATAGCAATAGGTACTTATTCCGGGAAAAATAAAGTACTTATTGATAGCCAGTCCATTGCTACTTTGGAGTTTCTTCCTATTCAAAACATATTTCCTACATATGTACCTAATAGTCATTTGGTTTTATCATCACAATTGTCTTACCACATCAAATGGTGATGTTAATCTTTCAATTTCAGCTTTTCAAATGTTTAATGCAAAAAAATTCTCAAGAGTATATTTTGAGAATTCTTAGAATAATTTTGAACATAAAGGTCTTTCTGAAAGTTTTTACTGTAGGGAATTCTCATTTCTATAAAATAAGTCGATGCACAATAAGATTTAAACTCAACAATTGAATGTCAACATTAAAAAATATACAATATCTATACTTTCTTAATTAATTTTCTTCGCACAGTGCACTATTCCAATTACATAGTCTAAAGTAGAGGTAGCCAGCTTATCTTTGGCAACTATCAACTTCCATCCAGTCTGATTGGCTGCAATTGCTTTTGCTAAATAGCAATGTGGATAAATGGGGATCTTCCAGAAAAAAAAGAATTCCCAAATTAACATTGGCTCTTTTATTGGAATTGAAAAGAATTTAAATATTTCTAGTAAAGTTATGATTGATTGCCCAAAAATTCTCCTATGATCAACAGGTTAATTATAATCAATCTGTTGACCACTCCCGGTCTAATGGATAAGTAACAGCTATGAGTACTTTAAAATAAGCCATGTATTACCTGAGAAGTGCATTATTTATTTGTGCCTAAATGGGAAAATATTAGTTTGTCACAGTTTTTTACAGGTACAAGAATTAAATTTAATTTTATGATTTATTCAAAATGGTTATTGGATATCCAATTAGTTAAGTCCTATTAAGGAGTGGTTTATTCAGGACAAAAATATCTAAAAAAATTGTCTCTGTATGTGTCACTGAATTCTGTCGAAGGCAATGTGCCAGTAAAAAATTGATGTATTTTTCAATATCTTTTGAGTCAAGTCAGATTTCCCAAGGGAGCTATATACATTCAAAGTGTACCTAAATTCCTTGAGTAAATTAACCCAACTCACATGTGAGAAGGAAGCCAATGGGTCCCTTGACATCTTGGCCATCAATATGTTTCAAACTGGTATTTAGATTAGATTCTCCATTTTCAGAACACATTTCAAATTATTCACTCTAATTATATCTATATTATACATCATAACCCCCAATAATTGCCAATTTTTCACACAGTGATTATAGATTATGAAATGTTAAAAAATATCCATCAATCATCCAAAAAGAACTTAATGAAATAGACAAATCATAATTAATGACATATACAAAACCCAGTAAACTGAAAAACTGTATTAGGACAAATAGTTTAAATAAGACATAAATAAAATCCATTCAGAGTTCCACCACCATTAACTCTAAAACCAGATGGTAAAAATCCTTTCTCTAAGATAATGTTCTAGAGAAACCTTGTAGATACCAAATTAAGATTAGAGCATGCCTTTACAACAAATCAAGTCTTCAAAACCTCATTTAACTCAAAAAAGATAAAGTGGAAGAATTGGAAACAAGTAAAGTTTATAAGCTTAAATATGAACACTATCCATGTGCATTGGGGAAATGTGAAGAAAGTTCATGGAAAGAATTGAATAACATGGTCCTGTTTAATACACCAAACTATAGCTTCTCTGTCTGTCAAACATTAATTGAAAAATGGCTATGTAATGACTCTAACCCTGAAATTTTGCATTGGGATATCAAGACTATTCTCTTAGAAGCAGGCAGAAATTTCAAGAATATTGATTCCAATGGTGAGATAGTCAAAGACTGTATTCCTCTCATTCACCCCATCCTCTTTTCACTTACCCTTCATTCCATAGCCTAATGGGGTTCCAAACCAGAACAACTGGCCCTCCCCATTTCCCTCACATCTCCCCCGTATGCCATATACATGTAGTCTACTCTTCTTCCCCATCCTTCCCTTCCTGTTCCCATACTCCTTCCGGCCAAATACCAATGACTTGTCATCAAATGAGTATAAAAGCACATTGTATTTTGTTATCTCTACCTGATGATTACATGGTAAATTAAAACCAGGGTTGTGTTAATAAGAATATATGTGGAACAATCTAGCCTTTCAATCATCATTAATATGAAGACTGATAAGGATTATTTGCATATCTGCAATTCTATTTCTTAAAGAGCTTGTTATTTACCTGATACCTGATTCATGAAGTATTTATGGGAACTAAAATTTATTTGCCTTGACATTGATGAAGAAAGATGCACTTGCATTTTAATTTTTTATTTGTATTATTCCATGGGTCCAGATAAGCTTGGAAGTGTCCTTGGGTTCAGCACTGCGACACTCTCAAGCCCCATCTAGCACTGAAATAATTACCTTATTGACTTCCCTAATTGCCTATTACTATTCATGACACTGTAATTCATTATTATTTCAACAAAACAAGCATACATTCACAAATTATGCAAGAAAAAAATATAAAAATATGGAAGGAAAAATCTTTACTCCAGCTCCCCTATTGCTAAGCAAATGAGAATGTGAATTTTCATTAGATAATTAAACCCTTCATTGGTTTGGGACTTGGGACATACTTTTTCAAGGGCCTATCTTTGAAAGTGTCTGCTCCCACTCATACCTAGTAATCCTATGAAAGGGTTTCCAGGGGTACCAGAGGAAAAAGCAGTTCCCTGCTGGCTGGATCCTGCCATGAAAAAGCCAACCCTACCAGGATGCCGCATGCAGTCATCCATGTGGTTTTTCACATTTGGGGAGAGAGGGAAATTTTATGTAATTATAGGCTACACAATGGCCAGGAATATACATTTCTGTTGCTCTGTAGTGAAAACCAAAGGTTTGGAACCATATCAATGCTGTGAGAAGTGTAAATAAATGAACGGAATTGTTAAAAAAATACACATATTTAAATACATAACATTACCACAGGTTATTATTACTCCTTAATATTATCATTTCTTAATCATTGGACACCAAATTAGATGCTTCACAAACACATTTTAACATTAGAGTTATACACTCACTACCTGAGCCATTTTAATCATCTAACATGACATTCATAACAGCTAGAAAATGTCATAGAAATGCTGACCAATTGGAATTTAGACACAATGTAGTGAATTTGATTTTTAAACTGAATCCCCAAAATCAAGAGTGACCATCGCAAGGATCCTGCAATTGTTTGTTCAAGATGTAACTGACCTCACCAAAGCTTGACATGGCCAAGTACAGTGCTCCAGACCTTAACCTTCAACATATGGTGATATCAGCATCCAGAATGTGGAATTTTTCAAGGGTGCTCAAAAGTTGCTTTTTCAACATGTCTCCAACAATTTTTTTACTGCCTTGTATAATGAACTCCATTTTTGACTTCAATGCAACATCACTTTATTTTAAACCATTAGTAACACAGTAACCTTCCTGCTGTGCAAAGTGGAAAGCAAAAGCTAAAGGAAAAACAATTTAAAGGAAGGATGCCTACCTTAATTCCCTTTTGCAATTATTTTTGCAATTATTCCACACGTGATTACTTCTATGAGAATATATTTCAATGATTTTTTAAATATGCATTTTTTTAAACTATTCAGCATTGCTCATACAGGCAGGAGTTACTCAATATGTAGTCTCACTGTTTACATTCCAATTATATATTATTCAACCAACCAATAGAAAACAACAGCAATAGTAATCTTACTAGGTAACAATTTGTAACTTTTAGTGAGCATAAATAAAAAAAATGTTACCAATAATAAATATGCTAATGTGTGAAAGAATATAACATAAAATGGCACCCTATTTCTTAACCTGAACTTGGGCTTCATCTTTACTCAATTCCTTCGACTCTCCATCTTATTCATGAATATGTTGACCCATGTTATAAATTTAAAATCATTATCATAAGAACTAAAAAAATATCTTTCACAAAACCACAGCTTTATAAGTAGAAGAAAATGGGACGACCATTCAGATGCCTATAGGTATAGCGCATCGCTATAGCAAAACCTCAAAATCCTCTATTGTCGACTTATGTCAAGTGAAAGAGGTATGGGAGTGTGGATCTCTAATTTTGAATGTGCTTGGTCAAACAAATTATTGAATTGTGAGCGGTTCATTGGTTTGACAGTTCGTTCTAAGTGTACCATACAAATACGTCACATGTTCCATTGTTGACCAAAAGGTGATGTAACTGCAAATCATGATTACAGCATTTGACTGAGGAAGACATATTTTGCCCTGCAAATATTCGAGGACTAAAGGAGGATGATTTTGACGACAATGTAGATTGGATAGGAAGAGTGAATCGAGAAGAATGGGAAGTGGAGCATCATTTCATGGCATACCTCGGGAGAGAGCGAATGGAAAGAGCTAAGAGGAGAGAATGGATTGAGGGATTAATGGGGAAAGCTAGTTGAGAAAATTATGGAGCAGCATTAAGGACACTAGGGTTCGTGCAGTCATTAATGTGAAAATATTTTAATAAAAAAGTTTGGGAGAAGCGCTATTTTTATGTTGGTTAAAATTCACAATGAGTGCACATCGAGTGCTTGGGACCCTCACGACTTAATGCGGAAATTAAACAGGGAAGAGGGAAAGGCTACCCGTTTCGTGAAAATTCGTCGACTGGATGAAGATAAAGGGATTCATTTTAATGGGATAACCACATTTGAGAGGCACCGGAAACAAATATTACACGTATGGATCAAACTTTTTAAAAATTACAAACCATTTGAATTTAATACCGACAAAGAAGCCATAATCCTAGCGCTGCATTACACTGGTAGACGAGACTACGACAAGAAGAAAAATTGACTGCATTGAAAAGAGCAACAATATGTATGAGCCGGTCGATTTAATGACTCATTTTTGCCTTGCATAACTCAAGACCATAGTAGCAGAAGACACAACTTTGGATAAACTGAACTTCCCAAATACCATTGATCATTAAATTAACAATTATTCTATTATTATTGGAGGGATTTCAATGGCCAGTGTTGCTTCTGGAAACCCATAGAGAATTTCTGTTTGATTTTTTGGGTGAGCGCTGAGTTCTAAATCTTTGAGGGAAATCGCAGAGTACACAAAAGAAGGAACTGAAATCCTTTTTACCCCACTGATTCTTGAAATCCACTCACGCTTAGAAGGTCAATTAAGCATGGATATCGAGGCCTCCTTCGTTAATCATCAATTGGCAATGAAATCATTTAGTAATCCCCTGAACTGTTCTAATGTTCACTCCCTACGTACCTGAGGTCGCTAGACTGTTGAATCGGATATTTAGGTATTCTAGAGATTTTCTTACAGCGTAGGCCAGTGTGTAGGCCAATTATCACATTTATACATTCCTCATTGTTATAGAATTTCACAGTTAATTATTCAAGTATTTGCGCGAAATATCGATGCAAAAGATTAATTTACGAGAATAATAATCAATAGGACGGAAAGATTTTAGGGGAATGCATAAACCTTCGCGTTAAATATTCAATCAATCCTTCTACCGGAGAAACAATTTCTGTACTTCAACAACAAGAAACAATTTAGTTACTGCTGGAGTTTCCAAAATAAAGTTGCTGGATAAAATCACCTAATTCAAAGTGTGTGTGCAGAAATAACCATTTGAACTCAAGGTTAGACAGCGAATAAAATGTTGACAGTGGAATTTTTCCTCAGTCGTCGTTTTGCAGAAATGATAAGAGTAAATTGAATCAGTTGCGGTGCGTCTATTGCAGTCATGAATCTGTGCGCGTGTAAGAGTGAGATAATTCCAGATAAAGGAATAGGTGTGTTTAGCGTCAAAAATCCTCGATCCCAAATAACACGTAAGCGCATTTTATGGCCACCAGATACTGGTCTGCATTCAATATTATTTCTATGAAAGCACGCTAAAAGCACATCTCGTCTCAAAACAAAGAACGAGACAAAAAGCGGTGGAGATGACACTTTTCCCTCTATTCGTTGGTGCGCATCTAGTTTTAAAACGAGGAAAAAAGACAGATACATTTGCGAGTCAGTTTTTATGTCGAACTCCATGTGTTGTCACTTTGACAAGTAGGGATAGAGAAAATGCCTGCGAATAAACCCGAACTGGTCTTCAATTTCGAAACTATTACGGGAATTAGCGACCACAGAGTAGTAATCGCTAATTTTCTTCAACGTGTAGCCAGAAATACAGGGTTCGTCCGGAAAAAAAGTGTCTTGACAAATAAGTCTTTTTTGACAAAAGGGGAGTCGTCCACTACGAATTTGTACCTGAACGACAAACTGTAAATGCTGCATTTTACGTCCAAGTGCTCGACAGGCTTCGAAAACGAGTCGCCCGCGTCCGGCCAGCGATCAAAAACATCTGCCTGCTGCATCACGACAATGCGCCGTCTCACACCGCGCTTGTCGTGTCGGACTTCTTGGCCAAGCACGGCGTGGCAACGCTGCCGCACCCGCCCTACAGCCCGGACTTGGCACCACCGGACTTCTTTCTGTTCCCGAAGATAAAGAGGAGTTTGAAAGGAACGCGATACGGGACTTTGGACGCCGTCAAAGAGGCCTTGACGACGTGCCTTCGAGAGGTTCCCAATGATGCCTTCGCGGGATCGTTCCAGGAATGGGAACGCCGCTGGAACAAGTGTATCGACTCACAAGGGTCCTATTTTGAGGAATATTAGCTTAAGATCTGTAAAAGTGTAAGAAATTTTTTTCCTGAGCTCAGTACACTTACTTATTTTCCGGACGAACCCTGTATGACCCAAAAAACAAAATTCCCTTGTTTAAAAATGTGAATTGTCATGGCTTGTCATGCGAATTAGAGATTTCATTTGTAAATTTTAAGCATTTTAGCAAAAACCGAGAATAGGTGGAATTATCTCCTCGGGGATAGGATACCTCGACGGAAAACGCCGATTCACGCCGCGGTCCTTTCCCTTGCTACGGTTGTTTGGTGATGGATAAAAATTCTTGTTTTCACGGTTCGTTAGATGAATGATTTCACCAATGTTACAAACCAACTCTATCCTTTATCGAGAAGTATGTTACAATGAGAAAACCGGCTATTCTTCAAAAAGAAAAGTGGAAGAACATCATGGAATACCTCCGTTGTCATTTGCGTTGAGAATTAGTAAACATCGATGAAGCAATAAGCTATAAAAAAAACGAGATATCTTAAAGAAATAAATGAGAAGACAAAGATGATTACTACGCATCCCTCGATGAACTAAGGAATTGGAACCGAAAAATATCAAAAGGCAAATTTTGGAGAGAGATTTTGGATTATGATTTTCGTGAAGACGGAAAGGAGCAGGAAAGAGTGCAGCTTGGAGAAATTTGGAACTTTGATAAGCTACCATGAATATGAAACCATCAGCAGTAGCTTGAATTCCCACCCACTAGTCGTGGGCAAACAAGAGACGTGCCGAGAAGGAGCGTTTGATTTTTGAAAAGGGTGCTCTGGACATCCGCACAATGAACCGTTTACGATGTGAGCGTTGCGATCTGCATTTTATATTGGTTTTATCGCGTTTAAGGTAGGCTTATGATGGACACAGACTTTTAATAGTACAACCACATATTTATTTGCCTCTCATAACAAAACACAACCTGACATATAGCACAGCAATAAACACTTCTTCAACTTCACATCCTTAATTCTTTCGTCCCTTAATCCCGTCCAACATGAATATCCCATTCCTGCCCCTCCCTCGCTTGCCTAACGTTCTCCCCTCCATTTATCTTCAATATCCCATCGCCATTGAAAATGCTCTTTAATCTGTTCTGCCTCCTTTGGATTTCTCCCAAAAATCCCCTCTCCTCCCCCACCATGCATTCCTCCCACTTACTCCTTTTTTCCCTTCAATCCACTGCAATCCCATTATTTACTACATCCAGCTCTAGAAAATCTCCAATCTATGCCTATCATCATGCTCCAACGACCATGATTGCGCCGCACAAAACCATACTCCACATCTAAGTTTTCATGAGTATTTTCTCAACATCCTTACTAGGCCTCCCTGCCATCAATTCCCTACTTCTGGAAGCTTCTTTGCCTAGCATAATTCTTCTTATGCCCCTACTACGAGTACTTTGACCATTTTGCTCCAGAACCCTTCCGAGATCGATAAACTGTTCCACCTGTTCTTGTTTATGAACTCCTATTTTTATATTTAACTTAGTCTTCCTCTGCAACGAAAGGTGCTTAACCTTTGCTTTTTTTTACATTGATCCTCATCTCCTACCTATCGCGATGCCTTTCCAAGGTGCTCAGTAATGCTTGCAATTGGCTGACCGATAAACAAAAGCTTAATCTTCCGCAAAACTGATTTTTTTGAATTCCCCACAAACGTTCCCATGCCTCTTTAAACATTTTCTCCACACATGAGTTGAACACCACAGGTGACAATGCACAGCCCTATTTTACTTCTCTTCTTAAAGGAAACTCATTGCCCTTCGACCCTCCATCCGCTGTTCGCACCGGAGTAGTCTGAGAAATGTACAGGTTGCGGATAAGTCTCCTATCCCTCCAATGTCCTCCCATCTTCTCTGGTGTGTTAATTTATTCTTCCCAATTTACTCTATCTACTTTTATGATATCTATAGTATGAAACAAATAAACATTTCCTGATTGTTCTCTATTATCCTTTCTATCAGTCCCCTAATTACTGCTGTGGCATCACACGTGCCTCTCCCCTTCCTATGCTCTAACTGACCATCCTCTAAGTAATCATTTACTTTCCTCTTATTGATGATCCCGAGTATCACTTGAGCGAAATCAAACTTATTGCTCTTTAGCCCTCACATATGGTTGCCTTATTTTTTTGGGATGGGCACGAACCCTGATATAAAAAATTCTTCAGGTCGAATTATCCCTGACAAATGCAAAGAATTAGCCCATAAAAACTGCTGCTCGTTTCTTCCTGAAACCTTAAATATTTCCGCAGGAATGTTGTTTTTATCCTCGGTCTCATTTTATTTCACTTCCCTTAATGCTCTTTCCATCTTGCAACCAAATATACTTGGATTTAAGCTGTCCATCTACGTCATATTCTCTTTCTACGTTTAAACGAGGTGGACTAATTACGTGTACCTTACCATGTAGAGATCCTCGTAGATCCTCTTTATGTGTTCTTTTCATCGCTCTCGATTCTTTCTGGGTCGATTAATAGTTTTCCTGCTTTATTTCTAATGGTGTCCAAGGATTTTCCCTTCTTACTACCAGATAGTTCTTTCACATTTCTGTACACTTCTCCCTTCCGTTGCAAACTCTAAGCATCCTCGCACTGTTTCTTCCACCACGTTTATTTCACCCTAATGGTTCCTCGCTTAAGTTGATTAATTATTTCTTTCACTTCCTTCCACCTTTCTGTGTATACATTCTTCCATTTCCTCCTCTTGGCTATTTATCTCGTCCATAATGGATTTTTTATCCTTTGCATATTTACTGTTCCTCTAGTACCGTTGGCGGCTTTCGATACGTCCTCTTTTTTCGATAACTTATCTGTCTGCTATTGTATCTACCCATCTTCGCTCATAATGATTTCTACTGCTCCTGGTACTTCTTCCTTTTCGTTTCGGTTAAAGCTTCTCCATTTTCTCATCCGTCTTCTCTGTTTTATCCCCTTGAATCTGACGTTACACTTTATTAGTTCTAAATTACTTCCTAAATCCGCATACGCCCCCGGGAAAATGTGCGAATTGATCACGCCGTCCTTAAATCAGTGCGTAACCATAACATAAAGTATCCCTGATGGTCTCTCTTAATCCCTGGATATTTTCTATGTATACTCATGCCTACTCGTTTTGTGGTGCTTAAAAAGTGCTCGTCATGATCAAAACTTGTCTCCTGCATAATTCAACTGATTTGCCACCTCGATCATTACTTTTCCTAAACTGTAATCTCCATACCTCACTACCATCCCTCTCTTCAACAGCCGTCGCGTTCTAACCCTCAATCACAATCAAATGTTTCCTTTCGTGATTCCCGCAATTATTTCCTCTGATTGACCATATGTCCTGTCTATTTCTTCCTTCCTATGTTTAATTTTGGGCGTGTAGACCTGAATAATGATGATGTTCGTTGGTTTAGGTCCTACTTACGTATAATATTCTCTCACTCGTATGCTATTATGTTCTCTATACTACTTCCTGCTTTTTATAGTACTACAGTACCTGTATTCCCATCCCTCATTGGCTTTGTTCCCCTCCGCTGTACGTATATTACTCAATAATTATCGCTCCAGTACTCGTACTTCAGCTATCCTTTCATCTTCCCTTAAACAGCCCTAAAATATATCCTCTCTCAATCGGCCGCTTTATATTTTCCCGTTCCTCAGCATCGTCCTAACATTTCAAGTCCCTATTCTAACAGACTCGATCTTATCTAGTGTCTTCTGTGCTCCTGCTTTCGATTTTGCTTCGCAAGGAATTCGTGAGATTGCGGAATCCTTGTCTCTCCGCATGACACATGCCCTAATGGTCCGAGTCCCGTAGTTGCCAGGACTCATTCCTATACCTGTGCTTATCATAATTCATGGGCTAAATCGTGATAGCAGCACTAAATTGCCACCCCACTGGGGCCATACGCCTTTCAAGTCGAGGAAAAGACGCTGCGTAGACTACCTTTCGCCTTGCTCTTATCCTATAGCCTGACTGGCATGGGTGACCCTGACAGGGCCAATTATCATTTCTCCAGCCAGAAAAGCTCTATAGGTCATCGGAACGTACAACATCTTCCAACAGGTAAAGGTTTTTGTCCATTTGAGGAACGTAATAAAAGAATGAGAAGTGGAAGTAGTGAAAATGGGAGCGGATTGGAAGTGAAAGAGGGACTGTAAACACGTGTAAGGATCATTATTCGCTCTGTTTACTTCTGGTAACTGTTTCGCTTAACTTAAAGCTGAGAGTCTCACCAGGTAATGGTTTAATATTCAACTTCCCGAAGCAATTCGGGACATGAGCAACTGGCCCAGGCAGATCAGGGTTTGTCTAATTGGTACTTTTGACATTGATCAAGTCCTCGTCTCCTAAAACTCCGCCTTTTTCTACCCCTTCAGTAGCTACTTTCCCCTGCTTGACCCACTCCCTCGCGTGTCTAGATGACTTTGAATTAGCTTCGAGATCAGAAAAATAGATGCCGTCACTCTGCCCCTTTTCGAAGATCAATCATTTCCACCTCCTCACCATCTCGCTTCGTGGCGAACGCAAGGACGGGGGCGCGCGACCGGGGGTCGAGTGCACTCACCCGGCCACGAGCAGCAGCATAGTGAAGTCGAAGGTGAGCTCGGCGTTGGCCCGCACGGACTCGACCACCTGCGCCACGGTGAGGCGGGCGCGGACCGAGGACACGAAGCGGTTCCAGTTCCACACCTTGGAGCTGTCGCCGGCACTGCTGGGAACGTGGTTACCGCCGCCGCTGCCCCCTCCGCCCGGGTCCTTGTCCCTGGAGTTACCACGAAGAACGACATGAGCAATCGAATCCATTTCCAAAAAAAGCAAATTAATTATCACATTCTCATGCATTTGGCTAATGCTACGTTTGCATAGATCCGATTTGAATAGCCGCAGAATGCGCAGCCAATCTGGATGCAGACTCTTCGCGAGCCACAGCCTGTAGACTACCTGTACACGCGACGTAACGCAACGCTAGGCAACGCAATACTGTATGCATGAAAACGTAGCTTAACTGTTCACGATTTTGCCTTGGTATCACTTTATGGATTTTGGTAATGTATTCCAGAGTGATTATGGATGGAGAAGGCATTTTGGAAGGAGCGGACAGTTATTTTTCCACCACCATGGCCCTTCAGAGATTGAGTCTTTTAAAATGTGTCTAATTAAAAGCAGAATGACATGTATATATATTTTAACTGATCCAAACAAAGACTATAGAGAAAGCAAAAATGGAAGTACTTTTTACAATTTGACTCTCTGATAATAACCTTTTCTCGTCGAAAAGATCATGAAAGACAAATCTATCTTCAATAAACAAATTTATATGGTTTTCTTGGGTTATTATTATATTGGGAGAATGAAAATAATACATTTTGATGAGACATATTATTTTACATCAAGATGGAGTCTATTGACTAAATTTATTATTTACCAAAAAAATATACCGAGTTACTATAACACCAAAACCGGACAAAATGATTGGTGTCGCATACTTCATGGTCGCCGAGTAATTTTATTATGTTACCCCCAAGATATTTACTTCGTTTGTGGAAATTGATCCATGAAAAATTGAATGTTTTCGGTTTTGATTCCCGGAAGTCGTCGAGTTAGTGAATTCATTTTCAAATTCGCCATGGAAAACTGACGCTACCAGGATTATTCATTTCATTCGCAGGTTTCCATTAAAATGTTCATCAGCCATCTACGATAAATTGGCGTTTGAAATAATTTTCAAATGGAGTTTTTTATTACCTAATGAAATAAACAAATGAGATCATCGTGCATAAATTTCATTGGTTGATATACATAGATAGAAAGCAATACAATCAAAAAAGAAAAATAGTGTCAACGAGTAATTAAATGGAGAGAACTATTAACATTTACCCGTGCAAGTTACAGATTGCTTATCTCTTCTAAAGTTAATGGCAGACACAAGTTTGTACATGAACCGATAAGCTGTAATTCTAAGAAATAAACACATTTGCAGGCACTGACTGGAAGGCTTTTCTGGGTTCATTTTATTAATATGGGGGTTGGGATGGCGAGTTTTAAAGAGATCGTCACCTCATGACACAATCGGAGGGTTTGTACGAAATACTCCTAGAGTGCTCGGGATGGATATTCCAATGGAGACCCCCGATTTTGGTGACTTCAACGCTTGTCCGAAGAAGGGATTTCCGGGTAACGCGATTGAGTGAGTTCGGCAGGTAAGCATTAAGCATTGGCTTTAATTTACGTTTTTTATATGAATGCAGTGCTGCGAGTACAATTTCTAAGACTTCAAGTAGTACGCGAAAACATTGTAGGGTAGCCGGATATCGTTCATCATTACTCGAGGAGTCGCTAATTTGTCCTAACGAGATTTTATTTGAAATACAATTTATGCATGCTCACGTGCCGCTAACTGGTGGCATTATTTTGATCGAATTCAATTGTAGAGGAAAGTGATAGATTCACAATTTTTATTACAATGATAGCCCGATTTCTTCGCGCGTCTAGTCGTCATGAGATCGCTACATTGACAATATAATCTATTAATCTGACCTAAGAGTCGATATTACCCGATACACGGACATGTCACCATTTCCACATTATTTATTAATCGACTGTAAAAGTAGAATATCGTACGGTCAAGCGGACGAAGATGGAAGGCGAATACTCACTCTGGCTCCAGTTCCCGGAGGTTGGGCTCGTCCTCGGGTCCATCGCACTCGTCCTCGTCGCCTTTGTAGAACAGAGTGCACGGGATGACGCTGCACAGGAAGGGAGGGGGAGAGGGAAGAATATGAGACTATGACCATACATAAAACAATCATTAAAAAAATATATTCTTGCTCTGGGAATCGTCGTTAAATCTTCTTTGTCCAATGAGCCGGTAGCCATAAAAGGACCAGTATAAAACATTTGAACAATAAACATCAGCAAATCTCTCCGTATCATTCGACAGGCAGACTTGTTTTGCTTTTTAGATAAGCGTAGTTAGGGGAAATCCGCACGTCTCCTATCGCATAACTTATCGCGATTTAATTCCGTCTAGAACGTGGCCCCATTTCAACTGAATAGGGCACATTCATTTCAAGGGAGATCGCGATTGTGATTAACGGAGTGTTCTCATATCCAATAATATTTTTTTATTCTTATTTAAGGGAAAGAATATTTCGATAAAAGATGGTACGAGATTATTTAATGTTTAGGACTGAGAAATACTCTCACATGCTCCTACTTTAAAAGTTATACAGTAACCGAGCCCATAGTGGAATACATGTGAATGATAAGTATATTCGTGATAGTAAAAATTTGCAATTAGCATGACACATGTGGATCACTTGTAAATTTGTTCTAAATGTCCCAGATATACACAGGAACTCACTTGTGATTAAAAAGTTTTAATCAAAATGAATGCTTAAATCGACTGAAAATTGAAGTTGAGTGGTGTTTTCACGTTCAAAACTATTGTCAGCATTGAGGCAAACGCTATAACCAGCGAGTTAACCGTGAATCCTCGAGTATTTCCTAGAGTTAGAAAAGCCTTTTATTACATTTATATGGCTGATTAATCCCAGTATCGAACTAGTCCGCGAAATGTCCGGGGTGAGCTTGAGTAGCAGCGAGTGTGACATACGCAAAAGTCAACATTCCATGTAGACTCCCCTACATGCCATCAGTGAACTCTGACCCCTAATCTTCATGTAACATCACAACGCATTCTACTTGGAGCAGGAACGGAAATACTTGGGGCAGCACTCAACTATTAAAAAAAAAACATTTTTTTTAAGCTTACCGGTCAGCATTTTGCACAAGACGAGGAAAGAATTTGCGTCAGGTCTTCTCAAGGGGATCGGGTTTTTCAACGGGGCTCACGGTGGACGGGGTTCCAAAAAGGCCTGCGCAATACGATATGTTTTACTCTTGTACGTAGAACCCGTAATGGAGAATAATTATTCTCATATTCTCTAACTTTGAGAAATTATTACTTTTTTACCTTTTACATACCTATTAAACGAGTATAATCAACGAGTGGAGTAAATACTGCTCATGGAAGCGTCACTGTCCGTTTTCGTGGAAAACAGTGGGCACAGTGGAAAATGATCGACTAATTTTTTGTGTCCAGATGAATTTCATTAAACCATTCTGTTCATATGGAACATTGAACTTGATTGTCTTTTTATTGGACGTGTTTACGAGAAGCAGTTGGATAAAAATCATCAAGATACTTGGATCAATTTGATTGAGAGGATCGGTGGCTGATGTACTGGCTTCCCACCCACAGGTCCCGGGTTCGAATACCCGAGATTGCAGAATTTTTCAGTTATATCACGAGTGCTCTGTGAAGAGTATGTATATTAGGTGGGTACGCCGTCCGTCGGTAGGGTATTTTAACCGTGGACCACTTGGTGCCTTTCGTGGGCCAATGTCGTCGCCTACTTTCTCTCAATTCCCTGAATATTCTGCCCCTATCAATCCCAAATGGCACAACTGAACTCAGCTGTCGGTCACCTCTTCTGATAACTACTTATGCCAAATTTCTTTAAACAAAACCAACAATTTTGGTTTATTTCAACGAATTAATTTGATTGCTTAAACTGCCACAATCAATTTTTTTTACGATGGGAAATCATGTATAACAATTACTTTTCCTGAGGAGAATGTCACCGTGGGAAATAAATAAAGCAGACATATCATTACACGCAAACATTTAACGACTTTACCAAGCAGGAAAGATTTCTGTCGCGAACGGGACTTAAACCAGGATCTCGACCAGAACCTTTATTTTTAACCAGTTAATATACAGATTTGTCCGCTTATACAGTGAATTTCTGAGAGATGGTGGCTTTAACTTGAGCCGTAAATTGCTAAGAGTGTTTAGGGTAATTGATTAGAACAAGACGCTCTGTTGAATGACCCTAGACATCACATTACGAAGTAATCGCTGTCACACGCATTTTCCTTCAGCCCACGAGGTTAAAGCCAACGCTTAAATACAATATGTAAAGATTAGGACTCAAAAACAAAAACCTTAGTCTGAAATCAGTACGTATAGATTGTGTTCAGCTGGCCTTTAAAGCTGCGATTTTACGTATAAGGCCAAAAACATGAGATCATTTTTTTTAGACAAGAGCTAAAACTAAATTTACAATTTAGGAAAGTTCCAATGACATCAATTCTTCTTGAAAGTTCCCACCCTGAATCCCGTTGTATAATATTCATGAATTATTGGGCACATCTTATGTCAGATATTTTTCCATGAGTTTTAAATACGAAAGATACGTGTATGTGATAGTAAAAAAATTCTAAAATTAACATTCACACGATCAACCCCGTAAAATCGGGGAAACCCCTAAATGAAACAGGAAATTGGCCACTTCCTCGGCGAAATAAATGGAATCGTTTCCAACTATACTCGTTGCAGAAGTTTGAATTTGCTCGAAATAAATCACTTATCCTTATTAAATTCTATCAAAGAAAAACTTGACGCTGTCGATATTTTGAGCAGCATGTAAGTTATTTGCAGAACTAGTCATAACTGCGATGAAAATTATCAAAATCGTCTCCAATAAAAACTCAATATCGAATCGAAGCATTTACGAACACTCGTATTTCAACCGAACCTTTTCGTGTTTTTAGACAAACGATGAGTGTTTGGAAGGTTTTCCGAACAGTTGGATAATTTTTACCAAACAGCCCTTTATATCGAATACACCACTCATTTAATTAACTGAAACTACACACTAAACGTTTTCGATTGCTTATGCTAAACATTTATCCCGTGCTAATGCTGACGAAGCGTTCAAACCTCAAAACTTCAACATACAGTGGAAGAAGACTTTAATTCCAGGATTATGCTGCGCTTCAGATTACATTTTAAAAAGTGATGAACATTAATCAACATTTTCCTGCGCCATTTCTTCAAAATCTATTTTCATCATTATATAGGATCATAACATTATGAGTGCGAAAAGAGTCGACTGAGTTATTTATATCGGAATTGAGAGCAGGGTCTCACCGACGCTGAAAAAAATCTCACCACAGCTTGTCCTCCTTCCAACACGGATGCAGTGCGTGAGACGGGGAAGCAGGCAGCCGTCCTCCGAGGAACTGTGCCTTGGAAGTCTTTTATCTCGTTTATCAACGGTTCAGGCTCAATTAGTTCATAGCTGGAAGTACATTTTATGAAATTGCGAACCCAGATCCGAAGATGATTAAGAGATGCTGTGACTCGATAATCATTTTTTAATATAATCATCAAGCTAAATGTTTGATACTCTTCCTTCCACCCACATTTTAAGGTTGGAAATCGTTGATTAATGTTAGCACCGCTGATGTTTCTATACCAGTAGGCACCTCTCCTCACCCAACCCTCCCCTCTTCCACTGAAATGCGAGTATTTCGCCTAGTGCCGGCCGTGTCGCTATTCACTCAAGTGCACACGTCTGCTTCGTATTTTTCCCTGCTTTAGCTCTTCGTCTGCTAAATATTCCGGAACTTCTGCCTTCCGGGGAGTGCGTGCGGCACCCGGTTCACAATTTGGATTAGCCTATGCCCAAGAAATTAGATTTTCAACCATGACTTCCACATAAATAAGATTTCTCCTCCTCCTTTGCAAGTCTTTCTTGTTCTTTGAACAATCGAATATTCCTCCAGATAAATATTGCATCGCTTTTTGAGACCAGAGATAAATTTTTTGGAAGTGTATGGTATTTCTCTCTTGACGCTAAGTGTTTAATTATTGTTCATCGATTTTATATGGTGAGGGGCTACATGTTTTAATTTGAATTAAATCCATTAAATTACTTCTACGTATACTTATATTGTTTATAATATATTATATCAATTAATGAAAAAAGTATACCCATTTCACAATAATTTTCCTGCAATGCTACAAAAATACAAATTATACCGCTCATGGGTCATGATTTTTTTAAAAGTTAACTCCAATATCACTGGATTCATATTTGCATATTATTATAGATATTATCTATGTTAATTAAACATCTTATATTATATTTAAAAAGGCAACTCGTATCGATATGCGTTTGAACAGAGGCACTCCAAAGAAGTTGATATCTCGGCTTTCGGTGCGATTCGGCGGAAGGATTTACTGAGTGGTTTTAACCGAGAGGGAGCCACGTTCCATGGGGGGGGGGGGGGCGCAAGATTTGGTCGGCATACAAACGACGCATCGAAAGCGAACAAAATTTACCGGCGCTTGCTACTCTAAGACGGAGAATTGAAAAAGTTGCCGACTGTTTTCAGAGTCCCTTGAATCATGTATGAAAAATTAATCAGCCAATGGAAAGCTTGGCTTCACACTAATTACATATCCTCGGTAGCAATAGAAGACGCGTGAAGCACGTATATGTTTATTTACAATAAGGGTGCCCGTGGATGGAGTGGTGGACACATGTATAATGACCTATAAGTTGCTTTTCGTGGCAAGAAAAGCAAATAAAACCGCAGGGTGAGTAACAGCAATTATTCGGTACTCAATGCTTTTAAGATACATTGGCGAATATCGATAGTTAATTTCGCAGTATGCCTTGTCATCAGGTGGCAGAACCTCTAATGGCAGTTTTTTTCCTCCCTAGGAAGGCGTATCATGACTTCGGAGATAGAAATACTAATATTCATAAAGTGTGTTATCAGTATTTGGCGGGAAATTTGGTGCGACAAATTATTGTCAGTCGACAAAAGACAACTGGGAATAGGAAAAGCGTGCACAGCTCGCGGGATCGCCGGAAGCGACAATTTCTGCTTGGAGACAATCAACACACGAGCGGCAGTCAAATGAATACCAAACACCCGCTATAACAACCAGTCCGCGCACCAGCAAGAACATAACCCAACAACTGCGTCCATCTGTGAGTTGTCACTATGCAGTTCTCCTACCTCAACGGTGGCAGTATCGATACGTAACAACAGTGTTGCCACCTTTCGCGCCCACTGGGTGTTATGGCAGTTGTTCGGTTTTCATTTAACTACCCCAGGGTGTATGGTAGTTGTTCGGTTTTTATTTGACTACCCCAGGGTGTATGGCAGTTGTTCGGTTTTCTTTGGACTACCCCTAGTAAATCTTTGTGTTGCTTCCAGAAACGACTCTGAACCCAGGCGTACCGTACGAGGCTTTTTGGCGCCCTCCTTCACTCACCTGACAGTGGTGTTGGCCCGCAGTCCGAATCCAAACTCGTTTAGCACCTGGAGGCAGTCCTCGCAAGGCTCCCCGGAGTCCACGGAGAAAAACACCTGTTTGGGTGAGAGGAAGTGAAAGGGTGCACGGTGACATCTGCCCCTAATGAGGCCCATTTTAGAATATGCTGCCAGTATATGTACTACATGCATATGGGACACTCGAGAAGTCCGTGCCATTGCTAAATGAGATCGTGTGTAGAGAAAAGGAGATATATTGTGAAAATTTGTTACGATAAACTTAGTAGCTATTTGAGGAACTAGGTTGGGATCACTCACGGAGCAAGGTTTAAATTTGAGATTAAAATCATGCATAATTCATAAACGGGTCTCTTTTGCGATGGCATTAAAATATATTACAGGCCCCACGGAACTGCAGTAGAAGAGACCATGAAAATAAGATGAGAAAGATTAACTGTAGACTAAACGGAATTAAAATGTCACTTGCCCTTTAATGTAAACGATGGCGCTAGGGAAACAATTATGTATATGTTAAACAGCCTAGTGAGTTGTATTTTATTTAACCCATATTTTACTATTATCTTCACTAGCAGCAGCTCGTTTCGCATGCGTAAAGAAGTATTTTACTATTAGAAACCATAGTGAATGTATCGTATGTTTTTTTTAAATAGCCAGCTATTACGTATTTAAATACTTTTGCATATATCTTGGGAACAAATGTTTACCAAACACTTTACATTAATGTCGTATATGTAAACATGTAGTTTAAAACTCCCAAGTGAAAGAGCACATGTGGAGGAGTACATTCAGGAAGAGAGAGTGAGAGAGAAAATGGATCAAGTACGGCACGCTGCTCTTTTGCTATTGCATAGGTTTATGGCAGGTGTGAGGTGGGTGTGGACCCTGGAGTTTTGCAAAGATTGATGGAGAGGGGAGTCCCCGCTGCCGTTCAACCAGTAAATACGGTGATTCCCGAAGTTAGTGCTGAATTTTAGAGTGTGGTAGGGAATGTGATTTTAATGATTTTCCGTTCCATGTGCATAAGGTCTTAACCCCACGTTTAGCGGTATCGTTCATATTTCTCCCCGCCCCAATCATGCTGCATTGTTCACTTAGATTATTATTACTAATATTATTGGTAATCTAGCGGTTAAGTTAGATTTTGGATGGACGCAAGCTACCAAACGGTACAGCGACAATTTCCCTGCCTCTTCCAACAAAGCACAACCCAACATCCTACACAACAATAAGCCCCTCTTTAATTCCGCACACTTCTTTCCTCCCTTAATATCGTCCTATTCCTGTCCTTTCTTTGCTTGGCTATCATTCTTCCCTATATCACAGTATTCAACATCCCACTGCCGATTAATATGATCTAAATCCATCTTTCCAGCCTACTTTTAATTTTTCCCAACAATCCCCTCTCCTCTCTCGCTATAATAACTCTCCACAAAGTACCTCCACTTGAGGTACTTAGTGGAGAGCACTTTGAGTGAGTACCATGTCCGTCGGATGGGACGATAAACTGTGGACCCGGGTTTCTCTCCACCCTTCCTTTCCCATCCATCCCTAATGGGCAAATGACCTTAGCTGTTGGTCAACTCCTATAAAACTACTACAACTACTCTATAATTGACGCGCAATCGCAATGTCGATTTTTTAGACTATCACAAAATATGACATCTTTGCCGAAAATAAATAGAGAAAATAAACCTAACTAATGAAATATGTAAGATAAAATTAAATTTACTGTAAACAATACATAATCCCACATTTTATTAATAGAGTAATATTTTTCGTCCCTCGAATTTAATAGATAATGGTCAAAAATAACTTTTTTCGGCTCAATTATATGAAATATCGAGCTATCATTGAGCGTTTTTATGGTAGCTTAAGGATTTACTCGAAGAATTGTTTGTGCTGTTATATTTCATCAACAAAAAAGTTTAGACCACTTGTTTATAGGACGAAAAATGTCTAAAATCACATGTTATAAACCTTATGAATAATTGCAGTGGTAATGATCCAAGTTTGTTACCCCATACAGCAATGTCAATTCATGCTTGCATTCAATGTCGGCTTACCTGGTAAAAGTGCCCGTTCTTCTCGAGATTCCAGACCGCGTTCTCGATTCCGAGCTTATCAAATGCTAGCAACAGCAACTGAAAGAAAGAAATAGGAGGTATTGAATAAATGTGTAAAAATTGAATGTGGAAGGGAGACTACTTCACACACCCTCTTCCGAACCTCAAATTAATCTCATAAAAAATGTGATCTCATATATCATATGCGTCATATCCGAGCAAGTACAAGAAAATTATGATAATAACTAAAACAAGACATTGAAAATACTTTATTTCCAACTTTCAGAGAATCAGACAGGGGATGCCCAAGCGCACCCTATAGCGTCTCCCCCGTAATATCCCGCCCATTCCCCAATGATAAATTGGAATTATACGCTTGTCCTGGCATCAGAACGAAGGACATATTGCTTATTTTATTGTCTCTTGGAACCCTTCCAGTAATTCCTCATATTCGATATTCATAACAGTGAGATTTTCAGCGGTCTGTATGACTTCTTGAAATATTAATAAGAAGACGATCCTCGTTAAAAATTGAAAAACCGTAATGTCAAGGGAACATCATCTGTATTGTTAGTTAATTGCCGAAGTTTGAAAAACAAAGTCGCAAAATACCATCATCTTATTCAAAGCGCAGATATAATTATAAAGACAGAAAGGTGGTTATCCACTGATATTGTCGACGGTGGAATTTTCCCAAAATCCTTTACCATTTACAGAAATGACAACAAAGAGAATCAGGGGCGGTGTCTATATTGCAATTAAAAATCCTTGCGTCAGCAGGGCTGAGGTAATTACGGGCAATGGTTTGGTGCTCAATTAAAAGATCTCAAACCAAAAGAATTTATGTATGCCCACTTTACAGACCGCCAGTCGAATTTGATCAGCAAATCAAGGTTTTTATCCCAACGCAATGATCGGTGGAGATTTCAATGTCCCATCTATTGACTGGAGCACATACAGGGTTCGTCCGGAAGATAAGTGTACTGATTTTTTCCCGCCGCTCCAGGCGCACCCAGCACCACTCTGACGGGCTGCGATTGGAGGGGGGTATGTTGGCAAGCGACGCTGAAAAAGGCAGTCGGCTCTGAGCTGTGGTGTAGTGAGGAGCTCTGTTAACGCGAACCTCCACGCTCGACCCACGTCACGGAACGCGATGCCGAAGTTTTTGGAGCAGCGTTATTCCATCAAATTTGCGGTAAAGCTTGGGAAATCGTCTACCGAAACTGTCGGTATGATTAACCAGGCTTACGGGGAGTCAGCCATGTCCAGAAACATGATCTTTCGGTGGCACAAGATGTTCGTGGAGGGCAGAGAAGAGGTCGACGACGAACCACGGCCTGGACGCCCATCAACGACACTCACCGACGAAAATGTGTAAAAAGTTCGCGATGTACTGAACTCTGATCATCGTCTTAGTGTTCGGATGATAGCAGAGCAGTGTAATGTGCCAAGAACAATAGTGCACGAGATTATTAGGGACCAATTACAGATGCGAAAAATTTGTGCAAAGTTGGTGCCGAAAGTGCTCAGTGATGATCAAAGAATCAATCGTTTGGAAATCGCGACACAACTTGCGGATCACTGCAAAAATGATCCACATTTTTTAGAGAACGTTTCTGTTCCCGAAGATAAAGAGGAGTTTGAAAGGAACACGATACGGGACTTTGGACGCCGTCAAAGAGGCCGTGACGACGTGTCTTCGAGAGGTTCCCGATGATGCCTTCGCGGGAGCGTTCCAGGAATGGGAACGCCGCTGGAACAAGTGTATCGAATCACAAGGGTCCTATTTTGAGGAATATTAGCTTAAGATATGTAAAAGTGCAATAATTTTTTTTCCTGAGTACAGTACACTTATTTTCCGGACGAACCCTGTACGAGTATAGTTTTAAAACGGGTGATAAATACAAAGATATCTGCGGATCACAATTGAATTCTTTTACGTTAAACTCATTGAATCAAATTATCCCTTCACCAACTAGGGGCGATAATATTCTTGATTAGTCAGTAACGAATATTCCCGAAAAAGTCTTAACTATAGAAATTATTAAAGGAATTAGTGACCTCAGAGCAGTAAATGCTAAGTTATTGCTTCATGGGGTCCGAAATAAGAGGCCTAAAAAGAAAATTTACTTGTTTAAAGAAGGTGACTACAATGGCCTAAAGTGCGTGGCTCAGATTCAATTTGCTAGTTTTAAGAAAGATAGTAATCACCGAAATACTGAAGATACGTGGAAATACTTCCTCGAGATAATGTTCGTCTATTTTGCAGTGATATTGGAAATGTATTATTACCCCCATAGTACTACGGCAGGAGAGATCATGTCAATAAAACTAGAGAGATTAAATGTACGTACAACAGACAGATTTAAGATGCCAATTTTTCCACGAACGATAAGGGAACATAATAAAATTGTCTGACCGCGGTAGGGTAATATTTCGATAAAAATTATTCCGGTGTGAATCCACCCCCTGCCACACACCCTAACGGTGGATTGTAGAGTACATAAATAAATAAATAAAGTACATGCACTAATTATGTCGCTTCCACCCTCGTGTGTTTTGATTGGCTGCGTTTTGTTCATTTCTTCACTAACCTAGCTGTCCCCGTAGGCGAAAAGCAGTGTTTCTACCTTTTTCCTAGGCAGTCATCCATTTGCAATCCGCTATAAGGCGCCAATTGGAATGCCGATTCGATAAAAATTGGTAATACTTCTAAATCAGCCAAAGAAAGCACACGGCTACTTTACAGCTCTCGCTCACCGATTCGTGACAAGTCGTTATGAGCAAACAGAACGTGTCACAGCGTTATTGAAATTTTGTATGTTGAGCCACTGAAAGCAAGAATTTTGCCTTCACGGCTTATAATATTAGGTAAATACAAATTATTGACGATAAACGCCGGCACGGAAGGAATAATTAGAGCCCCGATTTACACTTTAAGTGAGACCACAACGGGAAATAATGGGAAAATGACTGCTAAATAGAACGGTGTAAAGAATCCTTTTCCTCTAAAACAATTCGTGACCACAGCAATAGGCAACATTGTTGATTAGAACTTCCCAAAAATACAATAATCCCAAATTCCAATAATTACCCATTGAAATAATGGCCGGTGACCTAACAACTCCTGCCAAGCACCCTCCTCGCAATTTGCATGGTAAGTTGTAGATGTCTCTTCCCAGCCTAGGCACGCGTCTTCGACCGAGTGAGCAACGGTTTTCGACAGAAGCTGTGCCCAGGGACGAGAGACCCAAGTGACTTTGCCCCTTCCAAAGATCTTTTCTCCGTAAGGTCTCCGTAATGCAAGCAGTAAAACAAGTACACTCCAGCCCTCCCCCTTGTCCTTCGACGGGTTTTTCCGCGTCCTTCCTCACCCCACTCCAAAGCACTAGGACCGGCGTCCTAAGTTCCACAAACGAGTGAGACAACGACCAATGAGCTGAGCATAAGAACATCTCAAACAGAGACTTCCGAAGACTATCTGCTACTATAATTATCATTAATTCACAATTCACAATAAGTTATTAAGAATTCTTATATGCGTTTATCACTGTAATTGGAAAACTTGAAAATTAACTTGTAGCTTTAAGAATCGGGTTACAGATAGACTCCCAAAAAACCATCTCCTTTCCGCAACCACACAGGGATGAGGGATGTATGGGTTTTAGCGGACCAGTGCACCACGTCACATTTAGACATCAGAAAAATTTTATGGTGAGACACGAGAAACACCTGCAGATGCTACCTGGATTTCGTGAGGGAAATATCCTACTGAGAGGGTTATTACTATACTAATGCTATACATGGTACCCTGCAAGCCACCGCTAGGGTGTGTGGCAGGGGTGATTATACGCCAGACTACTTTTGACGCGAAAGATGTCCCTCTAGTCCGGGCGAATGAAGTTACTCTGATCATTTATTGCTGCAGCGTCATCGCAAAATTACCTCCTCCCAATTTGTGCAAGAGAATTAGTCTGTAATTTAACCTTCGATCTCTGTCATTGATTCCCAACCTAGTTTTTCCTAATAATATTGATACAGTACTCAGTTCATCATTGCAGCGATTTACAAATCTCGCTCATCTACTCTGCACGCGATCTAATTCAGTAATCGACCAAGCGGCATCAAGATTTCACATGCTAGGAGCATATACTTAATGCAGCATATACGAGTAGTATATCAGAAGAGATTGTGAGTGATAGTAACGCCTAACTAGGAAAAGATAGACTCGGTTAATCAAGTCTACCCTTTCTATTTCGGTATTCCTGATCTTGATTCTTGTTCGGTATGGTTGATAATACCAAGTGCCGCACCGAGTTGCATAGCACTAAGGTCATCTGCTAAAGCTACTTACTACACACATCTCTTTAAACCACTGAGCCGTCGGGAAACAAACGTATCTTACTACTAACCACGGATTAACGTAAAGAAGGATAAAATAGGCCCGACTTCACCTGAAGTGATTTCTAATGCATTTGAGTCAACACCGTCTATGACTGCCCTTGATTACCGAACATTCAAAAAGTCTTTAATCCAGCCCAAGGTATTTTTATGAACACCATAGGCTTCTAGTTTAATGAGTAGTTTACTATGAGACACATTGTTGAGAGCTTTTTTAATAAATATAGGAAAACCGCGGCCATTGCAACATAACTCTTCCGAATCAAAAATATTAAGAACAAAAAACGAGTTTTGTTTCGCAGGGTTTACTCTTTCGGAAATGGTGCTGATTTTTCATCGCTAAGTCCTGATTATCGAGATATCTCATGGTCAAACTACCATGTCCTGTCCTGAAGTTCAACGTAGCGGGGTAGTGTAATCGGCTCTTTTTTATTCTTTCTTTACTTTAACGGCATTAACTCCGTGGTTAATAGTAAGATAAGCTTATTTGCCGGCGATGCAGAGATTTACAGAGATATCCGCAATCCTGGGGATAAATTAGCATTAGCAGATTACATAATGGCTATACAACGCTGGTGCGACACCTGGAAATTAAAAATTTAGCTTAAAAATGTGTGTAGTGATTAATTTTTGGAAAAGAGCAATTGCCTCCCGAACGCCTACTGCATCAGGAATGCCGAAATGAAATCGAAAGTCGATTAAATGCTTAGGTTTTACCCTCATTCATGATCTCTCCTGGGTGAAACACATACGGGGAATGTGTTGGCAAGCTAATAAAAAATTAGTATTTATAAGAAGAGCATTGAGGAAATGTGATGAAACGGTTAAAGAGAAATGTCATCTTTCACACGTTAGGCGTCATTTATAATATGCTGCTAGTAGAATATGGAATCCTCATAAAGTTGAACTGATTCACAATTTGGATCGCGTGTAGCGTAGAGCTGAATTTGTGAAACGTTGTTTTGATAAACTTAGTAGCGAATAAAAATTATTAGAGGAGCTAGGTTCAGAATCGCTCACGAAGCGAAGGTTACATTGTAGATTAAATCTCTTGCATAAATTTGAAGGATGCCTCTTTAGCGATGATATTGACAATGTATTATTAGCCCCATCGTACTACCGTAGGTGAGATCATGCTAATAAAATTAGAGAGATGAAGTGGAGAACAGATAGATTTAAGATGCCATTTATCTCACGGACGATAACGGATCAGAATAGCGCTATCCGACCGCGCTTGGAGGGAAGAGTATTTTGGTTCAAAAGTAGCTTGGGGTGTAATCATCCCCTGCCACACACCCTAGAGGTGGCTTAGATGTGAACCTAAATTAAAGACGAGTTGAGAGCGAGGAGGTGAGAGCATTGTGTGGGGAGTGCGCAAGTTCCTGGGTGCGGTTTGCCTGTGTTATGGATGGCTTCTTTCTTTATGGGCTCATTGCATGGCAGTGGCCACAATACCACTTTCCAATAGTTTATTCACGTTCGCGTCGATGGAAAGATTTACACTGCGGCAACCGCACGTTTTACCGTTTAACATTGAGGCTGACCGCAAAGGAAGTCACCGGACTATAGTCGTGAGCGCATGCCTCAGTGGGAACGAGGGATCCGGGTTCAGCCGGGATAATTCAAAACTAATGTTGACGTGTGCACTTACCTTTGGGTTCCTACTATATCACTCCATATCTACTTCCTCACTACTAATGGTTTTTATTTGCGACGAATGAGGCGACAGAAAATACGAGAATGATGTACCTTATAGAGACTTAAAGACACTCAATGTGGCAAATTGAAAAAAAAATCAGCCTAGAAACTTAAGAGATTGCCGAATGCAGATAATTACAAATACACGGGAATTATTCATCGAGAAGGAAGAGGGTCACCAAGAAGAAATAAACAGTAACCTCCGTGAGAGAATAGTTTAGGCCCTCGTGGAACAAACACAGAAGGCCGCTCAGCTCCAGAGGCGAGCTCCATGTCATGAATAACATTGAGGAAAATCTGACGATGGGTGAAGGCCACCCAAAGTGAGAAAGCAAGATTGAGAGAGAATTAAGGTTTTACAAGAGCCAAAACCTTTGTAAAAATAATTGACACGTGTCTGAGAGTTAGGCATAAATGATCTTCCGATGGCAGTAGCAATATATTTTCTTGGGAGAGGAGGCAAAGTCGCGTCACCCCAAGGGTTCGCTTTGAGGCCCGAGCGGAGGGAATGAGTCGCTCGGCCGTTGATAGGTGCCGTCGGGGTGACGACTGGGGAGTAGGCATGAAGAAATGAAATGAAAATGAAAATGGGAAGAGCAGTAAAAACTTGAAGGAGAAAACTGCATCGTCAAAGAAGTATTTATAGGTTGACGAGAATTGATGATGGGAGTATCTATCTTCACGTAGTTCATGAAACTGAAAGACTTGGAAATGAAGGATAGCGTTTCGTTCTTTGAGGAAAAGGAATGCGCGCCGATCTGGAGGATTTCGAGATGTGTGGAGGATGGATATAATCAAGAAAAAGCTATCGAATGAAATTAGGAAAGCAGGAACAGCGAATGGGGGAAATGTTCCTAGGCGATGGGATATTAAGGGGTGATAGAAAAGTTAATGGTGAAGAGGAAAGAAGAAAATGGGCATTCTGGCGGAATTGAGGGAATTTGGAATTGCGAGTATGTGAGGAAAGAAGCTTTAAGGAAACATGTGTTTATGTCTTGCGTAAAAGGGTTACGTTTTTACGATAACACGTAATATTTTTCGGGGATAAACTCCCTCGAAAAACTGGAATCCCAATAATGATACGATGAAATGGACTTACTTAAATGCAGTGACGATCACTAAATTTCATAGCAGCCACGCACTTGTGCTTATGCGAATATCGTGGATTGAAAGCGGAAAATCCGGCTGGATAATGTTGGTGAGAGTCCAGGGGAAGGCGAATGATTTATTTTTACAGCGAATGCCTCCTTGAATTGCAAATCTCTCAGAATTTCGGTACATGAAATTACTAGTATAACTGCATATTGACATAACACATTAATCATAATGCATTACGTTTGCGTCTGCCCTGTTTACCATGATCATCGAAAGCGAGCTAGTGTGCTTTTTTCACTCGTCAGATCGCACCCAATTACCCGTAAACATGAACCAAGTAAGATACACCTCTGGCCCTTATAATTTACAAAAGTTGAACCCAGTTAAACCATTAGTTATTTATCAACCTGATGAAAGAGTTTTGGGAAGGTGCTATTATTTCACAGCAATCAGAACACGCTGTAAGTCTTCGGTATCCATTGAGGACGTGATATTTGGGGTATCAGACAAAGTTTATAGAATACTCACAAGACTCGCGAAAAATTTAAGAGGACGAAGCATTCTAGGTTATCAGAGAAACTAGGTTGAGGGTCTCTGCAGTCTGGAAGAGATAGAGTGAGAATAACACTCAAATGAAGGCGAGTACAAAGGGCGCACGAGTTTACATCTGACACCGGAGATGGAATCATTAATGTTCCAATCTTTCAACGCATATCTGCTAATTGGTCCACCGATTATAAATAAGAAGTATTAGCTATCGCACATATAAGCACCCGTTCTCATCGCGGCGATAATAAAACACGGTTAAATATCATATCACGGTCAATACATTTGTAACACACAGATCTTGTTTTCATCTCCTTCTCTTCTCCCGATTGCAAAAAGAAGAATATTTCACATTTCCATCTGGTAGTTTTTCATTAGGAAACTGATGATGAGGGCCACAAACTGAATTGCTGATTTGTCTTATGAGAAGGATACAGTAATAAGAAATGAGGTCGTGAAAGAAGTTCGTGAAAAGTTACAACCTTATCCTTTCGGCAGGGATGGGGCATTTCGCTTCACATCAGATTTTATAAAAGTAGACTACCACAGGGAACCACGAATTCAATCATTCATGCACGTGGCTGCATTCGCCCTCCGACTCAAAAGACACTGTCCTAAATGCATCCTTTTATTCGACGTCAGAATTTTCGTTTTCCCAATAAATGTAGCTCAACTACTATATTATGCAGTTGGTCAGTTTCATCATGTCTCTAAAATTGTCCTATCCACAGCAGTCGTATTTACTCTTCTTTAATGTCCAAAAGACTATAGCTCATGGAATTAACATACTACTTAATCGTGACTTTCAACATTACTTGCATATTCCATGATGTACCAGTACTTCTTCAAAGAGTGGGCCGAAGTGAACCTCTGCCAGATCACTGGACTGCAAGGAAAGAAGTATGTTTTAATGGTCCCCAATTTGATAACCCAACAGCAATCTCTGGCACCTAGGGGATTTTTTACCGATTCGCCATTCCTGGAAGATGTACAAAAGATAGCTCTTCCCTTCCGCCACAAAACTGGTACCTATCCTTTATTTGCAACTCCAAATATTTCAGCAGGTCTTCGTCCGAACCTCTCAAATCTCTGACCGCTATAGCGCAGGTGAATAACAAAAATTCTCGGAATAATTTCACATGTTATATGAATGCAACCTCAAAAGTTGTTAAGATTATTTTTAGATTCCCATACACTTCGATATCTAAAGTTGTCAGAAGTTACATGCTTGCTTCCTCTTCTTCTTTTGCCTACCACAATGCATAACCAATAAATGTGTTTAAGAAGGCCACCGATGGGCCTAGAGAAGCAATAACAGTCACAGAACAATAATTATCGAAACCAAACTATTGTGGTAAGTGCGGTATGTGCGGTGCGTGATAGATAAGTGCGTAGAACGTTTATCTTTTAAACAGAGGGTCCCGAGTTCAATTCCCGATGACGTGTTCCCCATATAAAGTTGGATTTTGCGATTATCTCTTAAAAAATAGGCTTTAAGGGTAAGAAATTCCCACTCCTCATTACCCCGTTTTCAAAACAACCTTCGGGTTGATCGCTATGATTGGGCAGTATTATCTCTTTAATGAGTGGATTTCACTGGCCGTGGGTTTTCGAGATGGACTCCATCCAACCTGTCAAAGCCGGTTTATAGAACGTGAATCATCGCTGCCAAGAAGCCAATGCTTACGCCTTCCCAAGGCCACCCGCCGCGGCGACCACTCCTTTCCGCTATCGGCCGCGGCGAATTATCATTATCATCCAAGTTCCCCTTATCGCCGCTGACTCCTCTCACGACGACGCGCGTGTTCAAGAAGAATCGCAAAAGATCAGGGGGGGGGGTGTTCCGAAGGAGGTTCGAGGGGAACAGGAGGCCTTCCATCCTCCCATGTATCTATTGCGCTTCTTGTAAAGAACATTGTTATTTGCTTAGAAAGAGGAGATTAACCTGGTGAAGAATGATACATTCCTAGTATCAGAGCCTTTTCAAATTTTGGCACGATTTTTACCAACGCACCTTTGAGAAATCCTGTTATAGGAAAGTAATCACATCCAATTTGGCATTTCAATACCGTGGAAAAAACCTAGCGTCGGAAATGTTCCCTATCTTTGGACGATATGGCAAGATAAAGACAATCCAAATTATTCGAAATAATGAAATGTTCGAGTGATCAAGAATACTTCGGTTCCTTTCTACATCAACAGAACTTTTGGGCCAATTCTGTCCTCCTCGGTACCCTTAAATAAGCGCTGCCGAAGGGTCGGATTTGATCATTTGAACCATTGTTAGTCATATAATAAACACTTACTAAATCATTCGAGGAGTAATAGAGACTGAAGATCTATTCGAACACAACCAACCGCCATCTACGCGCAATGGTAAGAAACGGGAGACTGGGTAGCTTAAACATTTACGTCTTATGACAAATACACATTGTCCATAGGTGCGTGGAAAAATATTTCCGATACTCGATTTTGACACCTTTCTAAAATACTAAATAATGTAGGTATGCCTAACGCCTATTCTAAAACAGTATATCACTAGGGCGTATAAATAAAAACCATTTAGCCATTTTGAATGCCCTATTATGCATGAATTAGCGTAGATTAATTACTTCGTCCTCGCCTAATTACGCCTCCTTAAAACGCCATGATTTCATAAAAATTCTTCCGTTCCAGGCGACTTTATGATTTCATGAAGCGATTACATGATTTAATCTTTATCGACATAATCGGAACGTAACCTAGCGGTCGTTTTGTTCAATTTTTTTTAAGTGCTCTAATGACTAAGGTAACATTGCACCGAATGTCCAACTCAAGAAAATGCAATTCCTGACGGTGGCGGGATTAGAGCCACTCCATCGACTAATACATCGGCCGAGAGAGGTCATTTTTGTTTTGAAATCCACACATTAATAGGGTATTTAACGGGGCCGGTTTAATTTTCCTGAATGCTGTTTGGTTTCAATTTTTTAATTATATTTGGTTAAGGAAAAATTATGATCTGATTAAAATCAAGGGTGCCTAGAGTAATCACCCGACTTTGAATCTGGAATCCTTGGGATAGTATTGAAGCATATTGAAATGAAATACTTTACTTTGCAATTCCACAAAATTTATTACAAAACACGACCCAGGTTTCGACGTTGAACGTCATCATCAGGTAACTGTCAGGACCTGATGATGGTCATCAGGTCAGGACCAGGAATTACAAAGTAAAGAATTTCATTTCAATATGTCATGCAAATTCCATAAAGTTACGCCTGAGACAACAAATTTGATAGTAGTTAAACGTTCATCCCACTAGGCTACCGCATCGCACTCGCCATATGACATAAATCTATAAATGAAACTTTGGCAGCGAAAAGGCCCCCTCATAAAACGGCTATAGTTTTATTAAAACATATTTAATATTTTCGAGAAACGTGCCCAGTCGTGTGCATTTAGTATAAAGTAAGGCATCGCCAAAAGGAAAACGAAAGTGATGAGATATTTGAGAAATAGGAAGACAAACATAAAAATTAAAGTTGGGGGACATAAACGAGACCTGGTGGAACAATTCGCTTATTTAGGAAGTGGGGAAAGTAGTGAGGACATAAAAAGAAATGCGTTAAGCAAAGAAGACTTTACGAAGAGGCTGAATTTTATGGCATGTACCTCAAGTAAAGATGTGAAGGAAAGGCTAGTGAAAACTTCAATATGGAGGGTAGTTTTATATGGCTAGGAAACTTAAGGTAAAGGGTGGTAAGCTTATATTGGAGAAGTGTTAGTCAGGGATTGGGAGCATTAAAATGTGTAGTCCAAGGGTTAATCCACAACCCATCCTGACCCGGCAGACTACTGCTATTTCATTCGTCATCAAAGCACGCTCTGTGTCCACCATGTCGCTCTTCTTGGAACACGCGAGCGCTCAAACGTAAGAGACTATAAAGGACCGGAATGACGGCATGTCGGAACCGGGAACCTAATGCAATTTTTCCACACAGTTCAATCATTCATTAGACCGCGGTTTCCACGCAAACGCGTCATTAGGGAGAAATTGAGTAATTATCGAGGAGAAGCGGTCACGTTCCTATAAGGGGCGCGGGGAAGAAGAAAGGATTGAGGAAGGAAGGGGTGGGAGAGAGGGAAAGGGAAGTGGGTGGTGCGAGAAGGGGGTGATTATTGCGATGGAACAAGGAGGGAGGAGTCAAGAGGGGAATGGCGGAAGGGGGTGAGGTGGAACCGGAATCATCAAGAAGGGAGGATTGGTTGAGGGGAAGGAGGCGATTTAGGTAGGTGAACACTAATGCGCACTAAAATTCATTTGTACAACCTGAGATGGGATACCTGAATGTGGCATCAGTTCACATAACATTCACAATAATTACAATTAATCCTGTTTGGACTCTTCGTCAAGTCTGTGTAAAATGGCAGGCAGGATTGAATAATTGTATTGGAAATTTTCCATCCAATTTTGAACGAAGATTTCTTGAGTTCGTAGTCACTAGATGTTTTTCACCCACCAAATCGAACCCAAGTAGTAGTAGCCGTTATTAAGGGAGGCGACCGACAGCCGAAGTCATTTGTGCTAATTGGGTTTGTTGGGTTATTTGGTAGCGACAGAAATTTCAGGGAACGGGAGAAGAAGAATGGAGGGAAACCCGGCGTTGACATTAGCCTACTCTTAACGATGGGAGCCAAGAAGTCCAAAATTGAACGTCTCACCTGACGGACGGGGTGCTCTACTCGAAGTGCTCTCCACTTAGAACGCCAACAAATAGGGATTAAATACCATCAAGAAACCTTACCACATACGAGATTTGAACCCGGGTTCTCGGGGTGGGAAGTCAAACATCATTCAAATCTATCTCAAATCTCACTGAGTTTACTTCCGTTTTGCTCATTATAAATTCTGTTTCACTCATTTTACAGGAAAGAAAAAAACTTCACTTTTCCCATTTTTTACCAATCTCCGGGCACGAGCCTGGCAATTTTATTAGTCTCGAAGGGGGGTGGGGTTTGGGCGGTCTCGCCAGATGAATGACTTTTAAGTGTAGCGTATGGACTAATGGGATTTCGGAGTCGTTTAAATTTGAAGAATTAATTGATTGAGAGAGAGTTCCTCCGAGGTCGCTGCTTGGGGCAATAAGAACGATCATATTCAACAACTCACTGAGTCTCCGAGTCTTGATGGGTCGCGGGAATGGAGACTAATGGTCAGTTTGTCGTCATGGAGATGTCAGAGAAGATATTGTCTCCGATCGAAAAATCGTGAGCCTTATGTCTTTGAGGGTTAATGGAAAATTTCAAGGCAACACAGAGTAGAGTTACTTCGTCCTGATTTCTGCAGTGAAGTGGGTGTGGTTATGAAGGAAATTCAACAGGGTTCAAAATTGCCTTGCCAGTACTATTAGACCTGAATCTTTCTGTCAAATTTTGGAACGCATAAACAAGATATTCAAACTTAAATATTATCAAATCTCTGACGAAAATTCAGGAGATGTTTTGCAGTACATAAAATACTTCCTCTGTAATAAATTAGAATCTCGCCAGGAACTGTTGTCGTAGTATTTCATGAAAATATTGAAATATCTATTATTAAGAACTTTCTTTAATTTTCAGAATTTCCATGACTTCAACACATTTTTTGTAAGGCATATGGTTTCCACTTTATTGATTTTTAATGATGGGACACAAAAACAAACAAAATAAAACAAGACATGCATATTAAAGCACCGCATGCAATTATTTATTTGCAAATCGTGCTTGGTATCTCTTCAAACACAGGAGTTCTATGCCCTCTCACTCCATCGAGACGAATATATTATTCTCATAAAACGGTACATTACTTCCCCTTTAAACAGAGTCCCCCTACCCTAATTCCTCCCTCACACAAAGCCCATTCTCTGAAGAAGGTTTGAGCTGGTGGAGTATGATGTCAGAATCTCGGGAGACCGTGAGAAATAAAGAACAGAGCGAGCGTGAATGTATTCTGTGACTGTTTGCCCTGATGTCACTATCTAAAATGAAATGCAGCGATCAAGACGATGGTGGAGGAGAGTTGGGAGATCACGGGCGCGCGAAAACATGTAGAGAGACCGACTAATGTGTCGTAAAAAATTATCGGTCACTGAATTAATGAAGAGATTAAAATTATTTTTTTAAATTTGGTCTACTTTAAAAAAAATTGTGCAAAACTTTCTAATGATACATAAATTCATTAAACTTAAAACCTATTTAAAATTTTCATGTCACATAATAATTTCCCCAGAGTTAAAGAAGTTACTTTTGCACAATTAGTGATAAACTTATGACGTAGAGCGGCGCTGGTTTCAAGGATAATGTGATCAATCAGCCGTCCGCGAAGCGCATTTGGAAGGGAGAAGACCCGCCCGCCCACCGCCACGCCGGGACACACTGGAAGGCTCGAAGTGAGTGGGTAGGGCGGTCGGGTGAGCCGAAGGCGCTTGCTCGCGCGACAACGAAACGCCCACGACATTCGATAAGGACGGCCGAGGCAAATCCCTAACTTGGGAAAACCGCGAAGAAATACGTGTACGATATACCTCACTGCCGTCATTAAACATAGAATGTCCAGATGAGCACTTATTAGCGAGAATGTCTCAGCTCTATTAGTGAAAACCTTAGATAAGAACAATAAAGCCTCGATGCCTACGTTTTGAAGACAAATTCGTGTCGTCTTTGGTCCCCCATCACTTGAGAACGAGTTAATCGACTCTACTACGGTTCACTGTAGATCGATAGATTTTAAATCGAGAAAGAATATACATATCTATTAAAAAGAGCTTTCTTTATATAGTTCATATTTATTTTATCACAATATGTTCCACGGCACGACTTCCATAGAGTCGAGTAGTAAACAGGCGACGGGAGTTGGATGAAAGTTTAGCCGCGGGCAGTTTTATCTGAATGCATTTTTCATTCCGTAAGCGATTTCGCGATGCCACACGATGGCGAGGATCCAAACCAAGCCCGTAAATATTCCACGAGAATGTATACTGAGGGTTCACCCGTTTCGCACAGTGAAGAGTTCATTGTTTTCATTACGAGATTTTTTAATCACGACATTTTCGATGAATAACAGCCGTAATTGATTGTGATGAATCTTATATTTTTTTCTACGGACCTCGAAGAGAATTTCATAAATTTCAACACGCATTTTAGACCGCAAGTCCAAAATTGATAGTTGGCAGCATCGCGCACGAGAACTCAATGGCGAACGGCAAGGCATAACAGTCAAGAGCGTTGCATACAACGCAGGCGGAACGCTCCCATGAGCAAAACCGCGGGTGGTCGCCTACCGCCACGCACAGCTGTGCTGAATTCCCCGAATAAAACCAACAGCTGACGCCTGGAAATTAATTTAGAGATTTTTGCTCTCCTCAAAAATGTTTTATTGTAGTGTAACCACCGTACATATTTTTTTCCTATCATTTGTTGTTATCTGTAACAAGAGCCATTTATCAGACGACGTTTCAAATCATTTACATCTTTTACCTAAAATTGCAAATGACAGTATTCTAGCAGATAGTCTTTTCGTTCACTGCTTCCGATAACAGTCACCTATTTTATTAGCTCAGATTAAACTTCTCTTTAACTTCTAAAATATAACGTTGTCCAACTTTAGGAAAAACCCAAATAGCATTGAATATTTTGAGGGATAAAACAAGCACAGATACAAAAAGACAGCGATACTAATGCGTTTATTATTTGGAGATTTATTTGCACTTCTATTTACATATCTCATAATTTTTAATTAATTTTTTTGATTAAAATCAATTTAATTGACTATATTCGTATTCAATTGTTTCAGGCTCAACTTTGTGGAAGTTCATATTCATTAAATTAAGAACACAGTGTTTGTGAAGAACAGTGAAAAAATACATCGTATTCATCATTCAATGAGTACATTTCGTTTCAAAATATTAAATACTTGATTAAAGATGGTTAGTTTTGACCTTTTTTTATTCTCTAACATTCGATGTAATTTAAAAAAGGCTTGCACTTAAATAAAATGCGTCGATTTCTATGTAAGTTGAGGTTTCCAGTATTACTCAAATTATTTTCAGTACATTTTTTCGGTAAGACCTCTTAATTCTGATTATCTTCCGTTGAAATGGTGCTAAAAGTACATTACCACTTCGTAATTTCAAGATTTATACTTAGGATGAACTTGATGAACAATTGTGAGAAAATTTTTCTTTCAAAACCGCACTTAAAAATTACATTTTTGGGATTTTTAGAAGATATTACAGACATAATAGCATTATTCTCAGGATTTTTTATGCCTCTGTGGAATGCTCGCTATTTTAAAGGGCGTATGACATTCTCATAGACAACTACCTCATTACTTATGTTGTCATGTACGAAAAATTCCGCTATTTCTTCGAAAATGAGAATTTCTTCACTTCCGGAAATCTAATCAGGAGTTTCCATTGAAATCCATTCAGAGTTGCCGTGATTACCGCAGGAATACGGATTTCCATGAAAAATATGATAGTATTCTACGGAGTTTTATGAAAAAGAATGCTTACATTTCCAGTATTTTCACCGTGGATTACACTGATAACCTAGCGTAATACTTACAGATATTTGTAAAAACATTTTGATGAATGCAAGATGAAAAAGGACTATTTTTAGAAATATTTGTGCTTGTCATCAAACGGCCACAATGGATTGAATGTTAAACGCCTTGGGTACAGGAAGTGGCGAAACAGGCAGTAAAAAATTACATGGAACAATCACAGGCACCAGGAATTAAAATCGGAGCAATGGTAAGACCATTAATTTACGCACGACTAACCACATATTGTAAGGTTTGTCGGGCACTGGAACTTAAGGTGCAAAGAAATTGGCACCAGAATAGGTATAGTGGAAAGGAACAGTCCTTATTAATTACTCTGAATATTTAATATCACACGGCGCAGAATTCATACGTATACTTTGTCTGCTAAATAAAAGTATCTGGATTTGGAATGTTTTTGTCCGCTGCTTGAAAAACTCCAACATAATCTAATTCCAAATGCCCATTTATATTTCTGATATACTTCACAGGAATTGTGACCATCAAATACTTTTGACTCATGGTTTCGTTGCGACAAAATCCCAAATCATTTGACAGAATACCGTATTCTAAGCATTTTCACTCATTGGAGGAGAACTTCCACGCACTACTCATGGCAGCCAGGGGGTTATTGGCTGGTAAGTTTTAGGACTGCACCCTGGTTCTAAAAGAAATACGCGTGTGGGATCGTTAGCTAAATGACTACCAAGCAAAACAGAACGCCGACCGACGCGGACGGTCCTTGTCGACGAAAAAGTCTTTGAGAAAGAATTTATGAGTGAGATATCCCAGTCAAAACTTTCAGGAATTGCAAAGTCTTCTGCACAAATTGTGAGCAAAAGCCGTTTTAAAAGTATTCCTTAGTCAAACTTAATCTCTATTGAAATTAAAAGCGGTTTCCGCCTTGTGAAGAAATTAAGGGGTTCGTCTATTCATTGAAAGAAGTGAGTTATTTCTATAATAGAGATTTTTTTAAAATTTGAAATCTTTAACATATACACTAGGCATACAATATTTCAAATGGATTTTTTATCATTCTTGCATGGCACATTTATTTTTATTCTGTCACAGATAATTTTAAACAAAATTACCGCGGATTTTTGTGTAAAATAAAATATTAGTTTAATGCTAAAAATATATTTCGAGATCTAAGAATCTTATTTCGGCAAAAAACATGTATAGTATTTCAGCAAAGTAAATGGGATGGAAAATACATGATATTTTATTTTAAACGTGCAACGAACTTATGAGTGCGTTGGTTAAACCTTATCGAACCAACAAGTGCACGCTCGTATGACATGTTGAGGCCATCTAAACTCTATACCTCATGTCACCTACGAAACTAAGTATACTCAAATAATACCTCTCCATTTGGTGGCGCATTTCATCCATCGGCGAATAATAAGTGGGCAAATCGGTTAGAGGAGAGCTGTTTGCCTTCTGGCCGTCACCCGGGTAGTGGCGTGGAATTCAAGGAGGAGGCAATGAGTGATTCATTTGAGGACTAGGCACCACTCACCTGGTGTTATACGTAAGCCAATCGCTAAGCACATGTGTACAAATTGATAACAGGAAGTGGTGATGTATCGATAACAACTATCATTCCCACTTGGTAAGAATCTTATCCGAGTCCTTGAATTAGTCAAACCAAAGATTTATTTTTCGTCATGCTGAGGCGATTCCAAGGATTTTAGGGAGCATTTATTCGTACGTTTGGATTTTTTCCAAAGTGGCTCGCTCTCACTTGGTGGTTCATCTGTACTCCATTAAATGGCGTACTAAATTCTACCACGAATGGCTAATTGCTCCATGATCAGCTAAATTAGCGATGGAAGTTGAACAGAATTAAATTCTTTTAAATAATTTACTGGAAATGGGAGTTTCATTGAAGGCTTCGCGTGAGAATAAATGGGAATTCCCTCATAATGCTTCTCTGAAATTCAGGGGTGCCGAGCACATCATATCGCATTCGCAGCTGTCGACGGCGAGTGCGCAGCGTGTTCAAAACGATGCAGATGTTAAAATAGTCAAAAAGGCATATAATTCTCTACGTGCTAAGAACCACACCCAGTTTCGACTATAAATTATCGTATAAAGTTTCGACGGGATATCTGGATGTAGTTTTTTCTCCGCAGAATGCCCTCGAATGGTGGCAACAAAAATGAAAAGTAAAATTCCCCAAGGTATCTCGGATTCCCAGAGCGTGTTTTTCCAATGTTGCCTGGGTTTTGATGTCCTCCAGTTTGATAGCTTCGTTATTTTTTTGCCTCGAACTACCTTTGGTTATCACTTTTTTACTAATTGTTGCTTTCAATCATATTCACGCGTTCTTTAGCTTCAGACCGTGTTTCTAATCTGATTGCAACATATTATGTGCTTTGCAAATCCGATAATTCCAACTGCCTCAGGTAACCCCGCCTCTTATCTTCTCTAAGTTTCTTCGTCTGCTGGGAATGAGAGGGGAGGTGGGAGAGTCTTCCCGGGGTTGAGGGGAGTGCCAGGAAAGGAACGAAAGAACGAGACAGGCAAGGGCCAGGACTCAATGCTGCTGCCTCGCATACCCAACACGCTAACCTAAAATTATAAGAGGAGTAATAGGTACGAGACAAATGCACGTAGGAGTATAGATATAAGGCTAATATCTACAAATCCTCGTATTTACTGTATTTTTAAATGACAACAATCCTTGGCTTTCTTTTTCAAGAACATTCATCAAAATAGTTGTAGATCCCCGAGAGCAAAACTGGGTCAATGACGTGATAATCGCGATCAGTGTTCGCGTATCTTTTGAAATAAGAGTTCTGTTAAGATTAAATATAAAATATGATAAATTCAATCGGAAAAAATGCTGACTAAACTACGCGAGCATCATACTGTAGTGTTTAGTTACAAAAAGATATTCTTCCAATACAATCCTTTAAACAAAGAATCATTGGTTTCTTTTTATAAAATAACATTAGGATTTTATTGAAAAAAAATTAGGTAGTATGCAGTAAGTCTAAGCGCGCCGCACCTTAAATACATCTGACATTGGGATCACTCGTATTCTGGTCGATCAAGCCGGCGCTGCAAGAAGAGGGTGACTGGGTCTTTTCCATGGAATTCCCTGATTTTAGGTGAACTAACACAAATTTTCCTGACTTTTCTCGAGTTTTAAAATTCTCTTATTCATCCCTCAATTCTCCGACATCCCCGTTCCGTGGTCATCCTGAAGACAGTCGTTCACGTCGAATCCTGTTGTGCCAGACACATGCCTACCGATCCAATCGTTCATTCCACGTGCCCAATTCCATTAAAGATACCCTGAGGCTACCATTGTGCACTTCTACTCTCTCCTGCAAAAACGACCATCGTGCTGAAGGCCGGTGTTTGCTTTGTTACTTATTCGTACATTCAGGTCGGTCTGGTAGTAATAAAGGTCAATAAACCTAAGTGGGGTAGTATCGATAATTTGAGAAATAAAGTTCAATAAATTCAATTATTATCGTTATGTGGTCATTAACTGAAAAGTAAGTTTTCCGAGCTATTTATACGAAGGTACAGTCACTACATCTATACTCATATAATGTCCCGTAGGCAAGCACTAGATGCTGTGGCAGAAGGCGTAGGAAAATATAGTGTAATAGTCTACAAACGGCAGGAAATAATGTTGTTGCGATCATATATTCCTCTACAAAACCCTCAATTAATCGGTTGGACCATGTTGACATCTTTAATATTAATAATATTTCTCTGCAAAATTAAGTGTGTAATTCGGAACATTTCCTCAATGTGGTGAGGAAAATAATAGCTGATACTATCAAGCTGAATCTATCGTTGCGTCCTTCTCCACATGGTCCCATCCCAGGGATGCGTGATAATTTCGTGACGCCTCGTTCCCTCCCTTTACAATAATAGTGGCTTGGTCAGGATCATGCCAGGGGTGGACCAGACCCCTCTATTAAATGGCATGGGGTGCTACTTTCAGTTGCTCTGCATTGTAAACTTCGATGGATGATTGATGGAAAAAAAAACACGTGGGATCGAATGAGGTTCTAACGTCGTGGGGTGCACCAGATATAAAAATTATGGAACTTTTGTATCGAAACGTAATACTAGACGTATTCAATTCTGGTGACGGGCCATGCGTAATTGTTAGGCTGGCTACGACCCCGGTGACAGCATTTGTCCACTATCATTATTGAATTCGCCAATCCACGGTCGCCGTCGGGAGTCTTCGAGTCAATTAAAGAGTGTGTGAGGAGTGGAGGGGGAATTTTCGCGGTCGATTGGTCTTATCCCCTTTCCCCCGCCCCCACTTCGCCTCGCACCCGGCGCGAAATCCGCACTTCACCAGTTTGTAACCTGTTATTATCGGGGAGGAGAGGAGTGACCGTTTGGGGGGAGGGAGGGGATTCAATCGGGTCGACGACAATCGCGCGTACACCTCCGATCCACTTGACACCGATTTTTGCACTCAAAAGCGACACGATGAGAGAGTGACGGCGCTTCTTATCGCAATCTGCGCGTACGGCATATCACCATATCTGCGAACGTCGACGTGTCGCCGTAGCGAGCGTCGGTGTCTTGAATGGACGTCTGAGGGGGATGTGGGGAGGCGGGGGGCAGGTATTGCACTTAACCCTCCACCGATCAACTGGGGCATCAAGGCCCTCTTGGCCTTCAAATTCGTTGCGTCACCGCGAACATAAGTCGGTCAGGTTCACATCGACCCATTTAATATTAATTAGGTTACGTCCAATCGTGTGATGGATTGAAATGCTTTCCATTTCATATTTTAATCTGAGTCGATGAAACCTAATTTTAGGTTCAACTTATTATGTTAACATTGATGAAACATGTTCGCAAGGATCAGATGTCGGTTGTGTTATCAATGCTCGGGGAGCCTCTACATGCCTTCTTTTTATTTAAAAACACAACAAATGGTGTTTATGTCCTTTAAAAGTGTGATTTGGTAATTATTATATGCACACATTAGTATTGCTGCACGGGACTGCGATCGAAAGATTCATCTTCGTCTTTCATTGGCGTAATTTTTTGTGTTTACATCGGAAAAAAGTCAAACGAACCCGTTGCTTGACTTCTACGAGCAAAATAAAATTGTCCAGGTCACGTGACAGCTAGTAATAACTAGTCAATAAAACCCGCTGGAAAAGTACTCCTTTATTTTTTGTCCTCATGATAATTCAGCATTAAACTACCATTAAATATAGGCAATGTTTTCCTATACTTGAAAATTCCTTTTCTTCGTTTTCTCTCCTCGTTGCTCCTCCTTTAATTCACCATAAAACTTTCATTATACATTAATGTGTACGGGTAGAGTACGAAAGGATGTTATAGACTTTAATAAATAAAAAAGGACTTCGATGTGTACCAGACAAGTGCCAGTGTTCTTGTCTCCAAACAGAGCGAGCTCCACAGGTTTGGAAGAGCAGTGGCTAAGATTCTGGAGGGGAAAATAAATCCTTTCCACTTTGGGAGTGCCTACGATAATGATAGAGACCAGAAAAAACGACGAAGACATTTAAAGCTTTTATAATACGCAATGTTGCATTCTGCAAAATTATAAGGGCATTTTATCACAGCACACCCGAACATTCAACAAGCGAACGTTCTACTCTTATTTGCGATGCATCGTTATGTAAGGCACAGGTATACACCAGAGATCAAAACCACTCCTGAAAAGAAATTTCAGTCAACCTTATAACACACAAACATACGTTAACAACGTGGGATGAACGACTGTGTCAGTCTTGGGCCTTCTTAAGGTCTCTTCACAAGTATTAGACTCTAGGATACAGAAAAAAGGACCAACGCAGCGCAGCATCCCAGAAAACCCTGAATTTGCAGAACAGAGCTGCGACGAACACAAAAATGACGAACCGCGTTGGCGATCGATGTGCTTATAACGACACCGGGCGCAATTCATGAATCTCACACGTCTTAACATCAAGGCAATCGACTCTCATTTTTGTGACCGTCCAATTTCTCACCTCAAAATGAGACATCCATTCTTTTTCTCTCTCAATGAATTTCTCCGCATCTTGTTTTCATGAGAAAAATCCGTTCCAGAGGAAGCATGTGTAATGTACGAATTGCATACATATCTTTTGTGGTTCAAGCTCCCGGGGCAATCGAGACCGGATGAAGCACCGTCGGCCGGTAGAAGCGTGGCCGGATGAAGGAGTGGTTCCCGACCGCACGACTCATTCATCGAGGGCCCATCTTCGTCTACGAGGGAACCCGAATGGGCCGCCACGGGGCCACGAAAGGTGAAAGGACATCACACTTCACCATGTCAATCAAAACTAAAGTGAAGTATTCGCAAAAATGACTTCGGGTTGCACTTAGGTAAGATAAACAGTTTCAGGGTCGATGTCGTGGAAGAAATCCATAATAGGGTAAGGATATAGTACTTTACCACAAAATAAAACTTTATTGCGCAACGGGAGTGTTGTACCTGATGATGGCTGTGTGAAACGAAACGTGCATTGCACGAAAAAGTTTTTTTTATGGAAAAGTGCTATATCCTTACCTTATTTTGCAATGAGGTCCTTTAAGAATTTTTGTTGGGTCACTTAGCCTTGCTCCCGTTTTGATCACCAACGTTAAGAGGGGAAAAAATTGTATCTGAATCTTTCACTGCCACCATTTATTTCTCTTATTTAAATCTAGCGGTTTTATCTGTCGATATGAGGTCTCTCACCTGTCTCTGGTGCAACAAGTACAATCAAATGTTAAGGGTTGAGGGACGGACTGTGACACTGGAGAGGAGATTGGAAAGTGGAGAGGAAGAAGTCTATTGGACAATTGGACTCCCTTATTGGACAGCACCAGAGAATGATTTCCACCCCATATATGTGCATACAGTCTTCTTCTTTGGTAATTAATCTCTTTGTTGATTTTGTTTTTCTATTTTTAAGAGCGATGTCATTAACCTCCACAGTTGACCTACACTCCACATCTTCCACGATCTTCTTTACGTAATCCTTCCTCGTTCTTCCCCTCCAAACCTTCAAGTTTAATTATTTCTCCTTATATTATAAAACCTTCAGGAGACTCTAGCGTGGCACTCCTTTCTCGCTGCAATGATGCCTAGAGTGTCGCTTTTTCTTCTTAGGGATCTCCATGCGTGCTACCTCATCTACCCATTCATCTCTTTGATGCCATCGTACCTTTTGTCTTGTACGTCCTGCTGCAGTTCTTGGACTCCATGGTTCACCGCCATACAACCAAATGCTCCTGAAAGTCTTTAAGACTTTTTTTTCGAGTTTAGACTGAGATTATCGAATGTTTAAACCTTGCTTTCTGTTATTTCTAGATGGTTTCGCTTCAATTGGTCAGCTGACAATTTCCCTTTTGCTTCTTCCATCGGTAGTTATTTGAACTACTAGACAGGTAAAATACATGTGTATTAATTATAAATTCTCCATATATTGCTATCCAATTTTGCATAGAATTTTATATCCCAACCCTGAGTATCTTTATTTTTTCTTACTCGAGTTCATATTATGCTTGAGATTCAATGCAATTTCTAATAGTTTCAGAATTACTTTGATCCTTCTTTTATTCTTTACCACAACCGTACGTATTCTTTGCAAAAATTGATTTTATATTTGTGTGCACATTGCGTTAAATATATTACGAGCCATATACATGCTGTTCACGTGACACATTTTTCTCTTCACAAAAAAATTTTCATGCCATGGTTATGTCACGTCATTTTTTCCAAGGCAAGTTTGATTATAATGCTTGGGACTTACGTGCCACCTGGCATTGTCCATCTGCACATCTAAGTTTTAATTATAATAATAATAAAAGGCAGTCAGTTGCTATATTCCATCAAATTTGCCGCAAAGGGATGCCGAGTAGGCGCCAACGGAGCTCGTTGTCTCATACTATGCCGAGGCACTGGAAATGATCAATTCTCATTCACCGAGGTGATAACTGGCGATGGCCCGAGAGTGGAGAGCGCACCCCACAGCGTACATTCTGCGCAACAAGAAATTCCCGGCGTCGTTTATGGCGCCAGAAGGTATGCGCACACTTTTGTCAGATGTGAGATAATACGCTGTAACCGCAACTCCGGAATAACGCGATAAGAAACAAAAGATGGACAAGTCCTGTATCAGATTCATGACCGCAGGCTTGTGGCAAAAAAAAACACTAATTTGTGAGGGAAGAGTTTGAAATCTTAAAGGAGCGACGAACCATCTAAATTGAACTGCCATCGTAATGTTTACCTTTCGTTAGTTTGATATGCTTCATAATCGCACGCCGTATTCTGAGCCGCTATCGCTGAGGAGGATCACCGAAACACTAAGACGGAGGTTCGTGGAAGGAGATAACACGGCAGGGGTCAGCGCATCCACGGACGTCAACAAAGGCTGATCTTTACATAAAGATTTCACCGTGTCTAGACCCCAGAGGGAAGGACGAAGAAGAGAATAACTACCTGAACAGACTACGGAACACAATACGTGGTTCTCAGGACACCGCAACGCATGGAAGGATCTTCGGGGGAAGGTCAAGGATGAACTACGAGAAGCAGGTGTTGAAAAATGCCGACGGAAAAGAGTGTGATGGTTTGAAAATATTGGCAATTAACATTAAGGCTTGCAGGGATGGCACAAATCTATCCTTAAATTGATTGTCTCAAACTGATTGACAGATACAATAGCGATTTTTGATAATCGTCGTCAGTGTTCGGCATAGGCGATATCTATCGGAATTTCTCAATTCAAGGGCCCATATTTTTTTAACATTGTGGATGTCGTTACATCTTGTATTTGGAACCGAGAGTAGGTATCTTTAACGATGGTACTGACCATATATTAGCAGCCCTATCGTTCTACCGTAGGAGAGATTGTATCAACAAAATTAAAGAGATTAAGTGTAGAGAAGATAGATTTACAATGTCATTTTTTTCACGTAAGATAAGGGGTCAGAATAACTTCATCTGACCGCGCTAGGCGGGAAAAAGTTTTTCTCTTTTTTGATTCTAAGTTGCTTGATATGTTGCCATTATCTCATTTAACATTAGTTATTGTCCTTGCTATTATCAGCTCCTCTCGTATGCGTAGAGAAGCATATCTCACTTAGACTCACCGAGGAGCACGTACTTGTATTTATCATTTTTACAATATTTGAATTACTGACTTTTAATAATAAAACCACTTTACTTTTCCACATAAACTTTTTAATTTTTACTACCTAGGTTTCGTTATAACATAACATCATCAGGTCTGATGATGTTATGTTATAACGAAACCTAGGTGGTAAAAATTAAAAAGTTTATGTGGAAAAGTAAAGTGGTTTTATTATTAAAAGTCAGTATGAAGATTTTCTATGACCTGATGATGTTATGTTATAACGAAACCTAGGTAGTAAAAATTAAAAAGTTCATGTGGAAAAGTAAAGTGGTTTTATTATTAAAAGTCAGTATGAAGATTTTCCACCAAGTTACGCCAGAAACTGTTTTATTTTAATATTTGAATTATTTTGCAAGTACTTCGTGTGAATAAAAATGTAAGAAAAAATTAATTTTTGATGTTGCATGCCTGTTGCGTAATCACGCCCTACCATTCACCCTAGCAGTGGCTTGCGAGGCATCATGCAGAAATGTAGAAATACTTTACTAACCGCTTATAAGTACAGCAGGCGTTCCTTTGGCAACCCTCGAGTAGTGACACTAGACTATCGTAAAGAATATCAATGTTGCGGGATAATTGGGCGAACATTTTCATTTGCGTGCAACATTAAAACTAAATGATCCCCCTGGGAAATCCACCCACCCTCCCTCCGGCTCACGCTCGTAGGCGTAACCCGTCAACACGACACTTTATCCACCCGCCGCCGTGCGACAGAGGGAGGCATGGGAGAGGTGAGAGCCGATGGAGGACGGATAATGCACATTGCGACATTGACACCTGGAGAACGGAGAGGCCAATCGCTTCGCATGATTTCGATAGGGGAGAGAGGGAAATTAGGCCTGTCGAGTGCTCCAAATTCCTCGAGACGTCTATCCCGTTATCTCGGAATGATTTGATCCTCAAATCGATTAATTTATCGGCGGAGAGGGTCCCCCGGGTGGATTTGGAAGTGGCGGGGGTTGGGGGGGCCGTCCTTGGGGCAAAGAGTTGCGCAGAGAGAGGGGGAGGAATGGTTGCACACCAAAAAAAACACGCCTTCCCCGCCTCGTGAGCCAGCCGATGCCCCGGGAGCTCTCTTATTGACGGCGTCAAGTGGTGCCCCGTAATTTTGTCGCTATCACTTCAGTTGCACATAAATACCAATAGGAGGGAACAAAAAACATGTTATGTACCTGCATGTCACCAAATTGATGAACATATTTATTTATTTAACGGCTTTATTGGGGCGAGATTGAGACTAAATAGTCCCTTCTTCCACCTAATCTCAATATATGCATGTACATACATTAAAAACAACTGCAAATGCCCAATTACTATATAGCATATTGGATCAAAATATTATATGTCATATTGCGCTAAATTCTTCGAGAATCTTCGTAGTTTTTCTATCCTCAAGATGAATTTTTGAAAGGTTGAACCTGAAACCACTTATTTCAATAGATAAATTTGAAAGTCGTCGCCTAGGAAAGATAACATGCTCGCTTGAAGCAGCTTGTACGGATGCGTAGGTTGCACGTCACCTCAAATACACATGCTAGAAGAGAGCATGAACCTTTTTTTAATTTAATACGAAAAGGGTAAAAAAAAGGTTTCAGGGTGTTGTGAGAAAGGGATACTATTGGGTAAGTGGGAACGAGGGAGAAGAGACTATTCAGATGACGTGAATGGTGTGTAGAAAGTGCACAGAAGTGAACAAGAAAACAAGGCATGTCAGAAGAAGAAATAATTTTTAAGTCGAGGCGCAATTGTTTCCGGAGAGAATTCGGAAATCACACAACAATTTTTTAAATATCCTTTTCCGTTTACAGAAATGACAAGGATCATGTAGAGCGTGCTTGCTTATAGTGTCCACACTGAGGGTTCAATAGCAATTCAAGACACAAATTCCAATGGCAGATGTTAACAACATGAAGTGGTGTCATAATAAAAAATGGAAAGAATACACTCCAAGGAAAGTAAGGGTTGCCTACCTAGCATCAAAATAAAATAATCATGCTGAAGAATTAGGATGGAGAATACAGATTTTCAGAGTCAGAGAGTTCGATATATCCTATTGAGACTCCATGAACCTCCTTTAATAAAATGGATAATTACTTAAAATTAGCACTGTTTCACATGCCGACTGGTACGCAGTGCTTCAATTTTTGTTTAACGACCCAACTCATTTTCATTGTGAAGGATTTATCAACTCAATATGGACTGCATTTGCAACCCGCCATCTTTATGATGATGGGTTGCAACCAAGAAAATATTTCCATCAATTAATCAGCTTCCAAAATAGACCAATGCAGAAAAATCCTACTGTAGTTTTCCATGTGTCATGATATTTATTTTATTTAACGTCTTTATCAGAGCGAAATTAGGACTATACTTGTATAGTCCCTTTTCCACCTGACCTCTGTACATTACACTGAAGACAATTACAATTATTATTAGGTAATCTACCGGTTAAGGTAGGTTTTCGGATGGACACACCTGTCAAATAAACATTTTGTAATTCCAAACAAAACCCAATCCACCAACCTACTCTACATCAGGTCCCTCTTCATATCTGTAGACTTCTTTCCTTCCTTCATCCCTTCCAACATCCCTATCCTGTTCCTGCCCTTTCCTCGCTTGCCCAACATTCTCCCCTCTATTACCTTCTCCAACATTCCACTACCGCTCAATACGCCTTTCATCCATTTTTCCTGCCTCCATAGGATTTCTCTCAACAAACCCCTCTCCTCGCCCACCATCTCCAGTACTTTCTCATTTGTTTTCCTTTCGGTCCATTTCACCTTCTCCATTCTTCTTCACATCCAAATTTCAAAAGCCTCCAATCTAAGTCTATCCTCCTGCTCCAGTGACCACGTTTCCGCGCCGTACATAGCTACGCTATATGATCCGAAAAATCGATCCACCCTGGCAACTAATGGATAATGTTTATTATAAATTTATTTAAAATGAAATTGAGATTAATTTTATATGCCTCTCCTCAAATACTTTTTAAAGCTTGTATAGTACTTTCAGTTGATCCTTTTGTGTGCAATTTTGTTTTTTCATTTCCTTTTTTTAATCAAGCTCCCTTTACCCTTTTCCCACAATGACGACATAAAAATACTCTTAGGTACCCCCTTACATTAAGAGAGGAGGTGTATGACATCAGGTGATTCACATTAACAATGGAAGTTGAAAATTTGATGCAAAAGATATATAGTACACCGCCTTAAAGGTGTTACCTCGCAAATGACAGGGGACCGAAATTATTTTCGCCCCTGGCGTCATGCATTACATCAAACAGAATGCATTATCATGCAATCACATTTTCCCTCAAATGAAAAAAATTACATTTACTTAATTAGAAGGGGTAGAAAACCAAACCCCTTCAACCATCCAACTCTAGACTAGCTTTTGATTTGACCATAAAAATAAAAGACTCGATCCTATGCCAGAATAGTATAACAAAACTGAAAAAGAATACGATTATAGAATTTTTTATGTGAGTGAATATATATATATATATATGCCAATCTTCATTTGGTATTTTACCCTGAAAATCTTGCAACAATATATAAATTATACGTACATTTACATTTTATGCCATTGTTGAAAACGTAACATAGAGCCAAATCGGTGTGGCAAGACTATCACAATATTTGAGTAACTTTAGGTACTATTTGTAAGCGAAAAAATTTTTACAAATGTTCCTTCCACCACCCCAGAATAAAGTGAAAAGGGGTAAGAAAATTAATTAAATGAATACCAATTTCATACCCGAGCATACATTACGGAGGAAAAGAGGGTCAAAAGACTTCGGAGAGGAGAATGATATTTCATAAGTAGTTAAGGTTACTCTCGTCATAACTGCCTTGCTAATACTCGTGTGTTCCATTGTCAACGAGGCCATTTCGGAGGTCCCTCTCGAGGCGGTTATTATCTCCTGTTACAGCATTGTCCTGTTCGGGGGGATGAGGTGTCCTACGGGGTGAAGTGGGATTCAGAGAAAAAACCAAAGCATTCCTTTACCGCTAGAACTCAATTAACAGAAGAGAAGAAACAATGTAGACTTCTTCGATGCGAGTCTCAACGGCCAGGATGATGGATCTAAATTTAGATCTTTCAGTCGAAACTATGAATGAGATGCCTCTAGTACGATTTTGAGGCGTGGCAGCACTTGTATGAACCCTGGAATCTCATGTGCCCAATGTGTGTGTGTGTGTGTGTGCATATATATATATATATATATATATATATATATATATATATATATATATATATATATATATATATATATATATATATATATACACACACACATTCAAATTCATGTATGATAAGGTTACATCCAACCAATAAGGAATCAAAGAATATCTATTTTATTGAATTTTCTAACGATGGAAGTCAGACGATATGAGTAGCGCTTAATAATACTGTAAAGAGGTAGCGTACGCTTGGCAACATCATCTTCCATAAGGGTCATACTACCTTTTAAATGTGGAAAATGCAAATGCAGACCCAACTGCACTACAGCAGGGATACTCCCTCGAAGCTTCCTCGAAACCACCCCACTTCTTTCGCTACCCACATTTTAATTGTGAGCAGCTTCTGCATAAAAGTAGCTTAGACTTCAAAACATACATGATACAAAAATTCAATGCAACTAAAATAAACATTGAGTATCGTAAATCACATCAAAGCGAGTCTGAGCACTTCAGAGAATGGCATGGGTGATATAAAACAATCTGATATGAGTTATCTACGGTGACCTTTGCAAAGTACTTACGCGACTATACAAAAGGATCTGTTCAAGTCGTAAATATCGCCCAAAACTTTTATCGATAAATGCTCCAACGACTATAGCATCTCATTAACATCTGTAGGCCCTCGACACATTGGCTCTTTTAAATTCTACATAAGAAAATAGTATTTGTGTAGTCTACCAATTATTAGTTTAAATTTAAAGTGTGTGGATGCGTAAAGTTTCTCTTATTTTTCACCCTCACCCTACAGGTAGGAATTTTCTCATTTTAAAAAGGGGTTCGTTGATAACACAGTATAAAGAATATTGTCGAGCATACACAAGGCTCCGCAGGAATGTAATATTATCTTCTTTGAGAGGTATCTCATATATATTTTATTATTGGTCTCCATTTTATCGGGTAACCATTTTTTATATCGTGATTTAGATTCGGGAAGGCCAAATTAATTAAGTTCCCTTTACTTCACAAACTTAATTAAAACACCGTCATCATCATAGTTCATCCACTTCCAAAGCAGATGCGTCAGCCATTTGCTTTCCCTTCGTCATTCTCTTCGTTTCAGAATAATTCATTTCTTTTCTCGAGTCATTCAACATAAATATACCAAATATTAAATGAGACGTTAGTTAATGAGTGAGAATTTGAGAGTGGATTGAGTGTTTCGAGGAAGTAAATGGAAAGGAGAATGAATGGCCTGCTTCTCTTAATATTTATCTTTATAATACCTTCGATGTAGTATGCATGTATTGTATAAAGTGTGTACATATGATTGTATATACACACACGCACTCACTAATGGAGGGAAGGCTATATTACAGATTAAAACTCTTGCATGAATTGGAAGGATGTCTATGTGAAGTCCATGTGCTGTCATCAACCATTTTTCTCGGATGGTTATCACTAATCCTCATTTTCACTCTCGACAAAGTTTTCTAACTCCTTGATTAGGAAGAGCATCACCGAAATTTTCTATCCATTCAGTCACGGATTAAAAAAAGAGGGTAAAATGCAAAGTCAAGATGTTGCGTGGTCATTAATTTAAATATCGATTGATACGTACATCAATGTCGTGCCCTCGCAATCGCAAATTATGGATGAAATTCGCCTCGGAAAATCCTGTCGCACGCGAGGAGAGGGGAGAGAAGTTTTCGAGTGGCACAGTCTACAAGTGTCTCCCTTCCAAACGTTTCATTCCACAAGTGCTTCCTTTCCCCAGTTTGACGTGATTTCATTTTAAGTTACATCTCAACGACCTTCCGAGCAAAGAAAACTTCAACACAGCAAAATTCATGCCAGTCCAAGAATGTCAACAAAACTAGCGTGTCAACGTTGATACATTAAACACCTTCGGTTTTGATTGATTTATTATTATTTTTATAGCAGGGTCTGTCCCAAAAATGATTATTATTTTTCTCATCGTTTTTTTCGATTGATAAGGCGTTATCCACAAAGAGTCCCCACATTAATTTTCGAAAGGCCAAAGACTTGATGCATTGGAGCAATTAGAATTGAAACTGCGGCCATTGCAAGGATGAATGAGCTAACGAAATATTGCACCCCTCCCACTCCACCCTTCTAGATGTAAGACTCTTTCACATCCAGTTTTTCCCACAGGGGAGATCCCCCTTCCAAACAAACACCCATTAACAACCAACAATCGATACCGAAACCTGTACTTCCCTTTCCCTCCATCTACATTTTTACCTCGTGTGTACATATTATTATACATTCAAATACGAAATCCCGCCATACGGCGAACAAATATTCATTCACATGGAATTAGATATGAGGAAAAAGGATAGGAACACACATAAAAGACGAACATAGGAGAGGTGGAGAAGGCGGAATCAAGCAGACCACAAGTGTAAAATTATTTCCTTGATCGGGAGTTGACCACTGGATCTTTCGACTTGCCGGGCCGATGCTCTAACCATGCTCTATCCGAACAGGCCGATGCTCTAACCATGCTCTATCCGAACAGGCCGATGCTCTAACTGGTAATATGGTGGTTTGAAAAGTTTCCGACCTAACAAAGATACAAGACATTTTTTCTAAAATTTTCTCAGTCGGAAACTTTTCAGACCACCCACATAAATATATTTATATACCAAATTGTCTTCTGTAAAAACCACCTGATAATTACGTCCAACGTCGAAACCTGCGTATTTCGTTTTCTAAATAAAGTTCGTGTAGAATTACAAAGTTATTTATTTCAATTCAATGTCAGAGTCCGATACTATCTCCACTACAGTACGAGTGATATCAAATGACAGCGACGGCGAGCGATAAATATCAAACATGGAGTAATTGAAAAGTGAGAATCAGCGGTCTCGCCTTCCATTATCAAATCCAATAATTGGTATTAAATTTGAATGATACGTCGAACACATTTTTTTACACTTTCGAATCCGCCTTTCTTACAGCTCACTTCAATTCCAGAAAAAAATAATTTAAACGCTTATCGCCGATTTGATATCGATTGAAGTGTATGTGCTTAAGGGTCCCTTATTTTTCAAGTGGGTATCCGACCACTTATGCAATGAAATAGTGACGCGAATGTTTACTGTGGGCAAATGAAGGGAGTAAAGGTTAAGGGGAATGGAGATGATTGATGCGAGTGAATCCGTGGGATGGGAAAAAACACAGAAACAAAATTCAATTAAATTTGGTCGATTACTGACTCGAATAGACACTTAAATCAACGTATTAAAAATCTCTGGGATCGATCCGATAAACAGTGTATTTGATATGGCTTATTACGTATTTTCGGAGGGTGACGATGGTGTGTGTGAGACTGATAGGCCACGCGGCGAATAAGAAGCGCATGCCCATCCAAAATTTCGAGGTCACATTGAAAGTTAAGAGAATGATTAACATCTAGGGTGTTTCACGGGAGGAACAGCACTAAAAGAAAGATTTTACTTTCATCTCCCTGTGAAATACACCATGTAGCCAAATGCCTCATCACTCAGTGCTAATATTCGGTTGAAAGTTTCTCTGTTAAGATTTGAAACTATTTTGACTCTTCCGATTCAGAATTCTCTCGGTCTCTTTGAAGGTCGACTTTTATTACTTCAGAAACTATTCTGAACTCTTGAATGTTCTCCAGTCTATGATCTTCATATCCTATCCCTAGTTTAGTGGAGCGCAATCCATGGTCTGTGACCGATGATACTGATTTTTTAATAAATCGATATTTGAAATTTTTCATCATTATTTTTATTTATGCACTGATATAACCAAAATTTACTTTATCATTTAATTTAATTTAAAATTCGTATTAAATAACACTTTTATACACTCAATAATGCAAAAAACCAGATTCACTAATTTATTTCTACGCAAACAAACATTTTCCTAATGGGGCTAGTAAACTCGAAAAATATCCATTGTATGGACTAATGATAAACTAAGGCTGTGCATCGCTGACCTAGTCTAACTGGTGTACCAATACTATCTCTGGACACCTCACTGGGGCGTGTCTTGCAACTCGGCGTAACCGCACTACTTGTCGGACGTAAAAGCGGGGACTCCCTCCTGGGCGAACCGCCTTCCCTCCCTCTGCCCTCCCTTGTCCGCGGCAGTCCCCGTCTCCGAGTGCAGACAGCCTTCAATTGCTACCTCCAGATCGGCCGCGAGTTCGTTGAGTGCGTCCTCCACCCTCCCAGAGGTCTTCCTCCTCCGATTCCTGGGCGATGTCATCGACTAAGTCGACCGAATTCCAACCATTTTTTAGCGAGGTACCCTTTTGAAGTCTTTCTTGATAACTAAAACACCGACTCCACTTAGAATTCCCCCGTTTTCGGTAATTACGCGAGTGAAATTATCATATTCTCACAAAATTCCCTCACTATTATAGCCTAAATTGGGGTTGGTTTCGGAATAATATGATCCTAAAGTGAGAAAGGTCAGCACATATAAGTATTTTAAAAATGATAAATCCTAGGATTTTGTTAAGTGTCGAGGTTAATGAAACTGGTATGTAATTACGCTAATCTTCCCCACTGTCACCCCATTATCACTGGAAGTGGTGGAAGTAACTTCCAATGAAAGGGAACTGCTTTTTTAAATAGGTTCGCCCTACTATCTGAGACTCGAGGAATTTGCTCTCCGGAGTAACGCATTCAGCTGACTCATTTAGTATTCTATATGCTACTGCTTCCGGACCCTGAACTACGAGTATATTTGTGCTAATGCGTTGAAGCTTATTTAGTATTCCTTTCAGGGCGTTGATACCTCGATTATCATAAGTTTGAAACATTTCGTTTGGTGTGTAAATATTTTAGTTTAGGCGTCCCTGGAAAAAATGATAAAGGAGAAATTTACAACAATTATCACGCACGAAGAGATAGATTACGTTTTCCTGCCAAAGAGAGTTAAAAATTGCAAGTATTTATTAATAGAAAATTTAGGTAAGCATTTTCATCACCGAGCATGCAGAAGTTTCAGTGTAAAAATCATTCGTCCTGACCGGTATGTCGCGGCATCTCCCGTAGTACTCTGAAATTATGTGGGGATACCACTAACCCTTTCCTACGCTCCCGCGCCCTGCAGAAGAGAGAATGTTAACCCTCTCCAATGCTCACCTGCCGCGTTTATCTTACGAATTTGGGATTCCGCCTTTGTGACGCTTCCCGCAACCCCTCCTTCCCGTCGCCCTAATGTTTCGACGGAATCCCCCTCCCTTTGGACCCCTTTGGCCGTGACGCAAATCGCGCGGGGAGCATCTCAGTGGAGGGGCGGGGGTGAAGGGTGGCAAAAGGAAAAGTCGCATACCGACAGCGCGCGCGCACCCAGTGCCAATAGGGAAGGAAGTGGAACGGCGTTGCTTTCCAGGGAGAGGAGGATTCCAACCCCCCCATTCACAACGCCTCCCTTCCACCCGCTCATAGGAACGCTCCCGGAATGCCCTCACCTTGCCTTTTGAGAATATGGTGTGGTGCCGATAGCGGGCGCTCGCGTCACATCCCGCTCAGTGTTTAAAATCTCTTTCTGGCTCACGCCCTTCCGCACGGAGCGGATGTGCTCGGCGGTCCGCCCGGCGCGGCCCAGTCGATAAGCCGTCGACTCGCTCATCGCCCCCCTCATCCGAATTAGGCAACTCCATCGATCTTCCGCCCGCAGTAGAAGATTTCGATCCAATCGTGTCCGTCGCGCCGTACTCCAGCCAATGGTCGCCCTCCGTCCTCCGCCGTCAACACTTCCGCCTCCGCCCCGCCGGGCCCGCCTTCCCGCAGCCGGCGCCGAAGGGACTTTCCCTTCCCAAGGGGTTCGCTCACACCCCGACGCCGGGTCTGCACCCCATCACCTCGGGCACACGCCTCCAATATCTCAACTTCATTATTTTCGGGCTACACGTCTCCCTTCCTCTCGTTGACTCACTTCCGAATCTGTTCTTATTGTAGACAGCCCCACAGAGCTATCGCTAACATCCTCATTTCATTCGGAAACGGTTTTCCACGGAGCGGAACAGCGTCGTACTCACGATTGCATAATTAACGCCTGATGTCCTAACAGCCCTTGTCAAGTTGCGGCGACTCGAAGAATGCTGACGTGAAGAGGCACGCGTAACGCACGTAAAATATCGGCGGAGAATATTACCTCTGATTTATCAAAGATTTCTGTCGATTCCCGCAATGAGTATCCTTATCACAAGATTATAAATTAAAATTAAAGATTTATGCTAGAAAGTGAAAAAGAGAGCGAAGGAATGGTTAGGGTGCAATTTTCTGTAGATCAGTAAACATGATTACTATATTGTCGATTGACTTAAATTACTACTAGGACATTCGAAATAAATGTTTTCCTCTTTTTGGATCAATTTTTTACATTCATTTATTCCGTGAGAGCCTTCCACGGGGTGGTGGGTGGCTGGGGGGAGTGGGGGTCGTCCCTCTCGACCCTGTGCAATCCTTGTGAAATCCCTCCTTCACCCGAGGGAAATGCGAGAGTCAAATTAGTCCGCCCAGACATGAAACACGCATGAAATACACTGCGAAAAATGCCGATTCGCGAATTAGATTAATTCAGTTACCCGTATCACCTGAAATGTTCTCCGCGGAAAGAAATAAGTTGATTACTGGAGAATCTAGAATAGGAATAACTTTGGGAAAGTTTAACGTTAAATTTAACTCAGTTATGTTAAATTTAATATATTTTTTACAAGTTCATTATGCAACAAGTAAATGTTCGATAAAATTAATTCAAGGAAAATCAAATTTAACGTTTAGACTAATCCTACAGCCAATTTAATGACGATATGAAAAATCAAGCGAAACAAATTTATATTTCTCCAAGAAAAATTTAATCATATTAGAAACAGTTACATTTAAACTTTAGTCGTCTTGTTCTCTTATCGTATTGGTACCAATCTAAAGTCATTCTTATCTAGATTACCTATGATCAGACGAATTAACTTTTAACATGAGTTCTGCGTTAAGTATTTCTATATTAAAACAGATGAGGTAGGTTAAAAATGCGTAAAAATTAATGAACGAGTTAAGATAAGAAGGAAACAATAAATTAACTTCTTAACATTCCTTATAAACGTTTGACGAGCTACCACTCAAATCTGAATGGGGGCCACACCATTGTAACCTCACACTGCACAAATGGGAAGATAAGAACATCCGGATAGCGGTATAATACCTTGAGCACGGGATTTTTTATACTTGTATCAATTAATAGCACTCTAGGTAGATAACTAGAGTGGACGCTCACTTTGACCCAGCCCTCCCCACATTTCAAAACGCGATCGCCAGGGGTCATTAACCACGACCTATGGGATGAGAAATCGCTCCTAGTCACTCAGTCGTACGTCGCACCGCGCAGGCTCGGCGGTTGGGGTCTGACCTTCGACACACGCCAAGCGCCAATCGCTTGCGATCACCCATTCAGGTTAGATCGTATTTTTAATGGTCCCCTGACGAGTGACTCGGTGCAAGCATAAAATGCAGCGAACGATTGAAAAGCGGTACGCAATCAAATTTTTTGTTGGGCCGTGGAAATCTGGTCAGGAGACGGGATGATTCGCTAAGTGTCCAAGGAGAAAAACATGTCACAAATTGAAATTTTTAAGTAGCACGCGCTCTTCGAAGGTGGCCGCGCGCTGGACGGCCGTCGACTTCAAGAACCGATGATAAGGTGGACCATGTGTGTGAAGTGCTGAATTCAGAACGTCGATGAAGTGTTCGCATGATCGCAGATCGAATTGGCATTGATAATCTGATAGTGCAAACCATTATCTTTGAAATTTGGCGATGCGAAAGAGCTGCGCTAAACTCGTCCAGAAGGTCTTGACGGATGATCAAAAGCAGAGTCGAGTGTCTGCTTGCGAAGACCTCCTACAATGGCATCACGACCATTCCCCAACTCCCTTACAGTCCCGAATTGGCACCAGCAGACTATTTACTATTCCTAAAAGTGAAAATATCCCTCAAATGACAACACCATGGAACCCTAAGTGCCGTCAAAGAAGCTTGCACGCGTACCCTTAAGGACCTTCAGGAATTCACCTACCAGGGAGCCTTCGAGTCGTAGAAAAGTCGCTGGCAAAAGTGTGTCGACGCTCAAGGGAGGTATGTACTTAGACGAATTTTGAGGCACTGTAGCGATATCTGAAATAAATCTATTTTTCCGAAATTTCTGAACAAACCTTGCATGACGCCTGAGCCCCAATAAGATTGAAGCACCTAGTTGTGTCATTCTTGTATACGTTTGCATTGTGTTACTTGCCTCAATAAATTGCGCCGCTAATCAAAAGACAAGATGGCAAGAAATATAGTTTTAAAATCCTAGATGAAGGCAATCTTGAATAAATTAGTGACTTTTCAGTTTTTAATTATTTTCTTTAAATGCAGAAATACTGAGTCAAAGGTTCAGATGCCTAAAAAAAACTGATTTAAGTTACTTAAAACGTTGATTAAGGGATTACTTCAACTTTAAAGCAGTAAGTATGCGTCGAGATGTTTATGATAAGTTAAATACTTTCCCCAGGAGCACGAACTCTGCATTAGCAGGTCGATTCCAAGTAAATTTGATAAAGGAAACATGGAACTCAGGAGCTATCACAATCTCCATAACTTCAAAGTGCATGTCACGCCAAAATGAAAAATGCACGCTAAATAAACTCTTGAGCGATGAAAGTAGTGAGATTGTTGAAAATTATAATAAAACTAGAATCATTACCAAGAAGGTCTTTGGAAAGCATAAAAAGTAGAATATTAAATGAATGGTTAGGAGATTATTACGAAGAATTGCGGTCATAAGTGATCAGGAACAGAAGGAAGAAACAAAAATCAGGAAGAGAAGTGGTATTATGATAGTGGGCCCAGTTAATTAAAGTTGGCATTAGCTCCAATATTGTCGAGGTTTATTCGGGTGCTTCACGCGACAAGGTTATCGCTCTACTCTTTTCGATTCTATTTATAAGAAATATCAATGTCTAGGCCAATAATAAGCTCCACCCGATTGCTGACAACAGTAGTGCACAGAGATATTCGTCGCCGCAAAAGCATAAAAATTTCCATGTTGCACACGAACACGAGCCTCAGGCGTGCCCACCACGGAGATAATGGGGTCTTAATGGTCGCCGGATAGGGGGCCGCAACAGGTGAATAGGGGGCTTTTAGACACGCGTGCCTTCGAGGAAATTGTCACGATTAAGTCAGCATCATGTATGCGCGATTCACATGCGAAACAATGGACTATGAGGTCCCCTGGGGAACGAGAGCGCGCTGCCGAAGACCTAACTCGCTCGCCCTATCACCGAAGCGAGCTCATCCGATGGGTGAGGAATCAATTGGATGTGCATGTCATGAGGGAGAAGTGGCGGTTCGTTCATAAGATCTACCGCACCACTGCATGTTTTTCCGTTGCAACCACCTCCTTTTGTGCGAAGTAAAAATTCAAGTCTAACGGCGAAAGCAATAAACCTTTTCGCACTTCAAATGTACAATTTTTCCAGCGTCGCACCCCAAAATGATAGCGGATCATGCAGCGACGCAACGAGTGGCTTACGTGAAGAGACTGGAGCTGCAAGCTCCTGTTCCTATGTAGTTTGTCGAAAATGGACGTTGGGGAGGTACGGGTGTAGAACGAGGGACAAACGAGAAATTCGACTGCAAAAATCTGTAGTGACAATGACTCAATCGGACGAAGCTTGTTGAGATGTTAATGATAAGTGAAATACTCGGATAGTAAGTGTCGGATTAGACATAGGGACAGCTGAGCTGTGTTAAAAAGACTTCTTGATTTTGGGGACTGATAAGGGTGCAGGAAGTTGCGAGACGGGTTTTGGCTTGGCTTGAAATTTTGGTTGAGGATGGATTAATGAAGGTTGGAGCCCGGCAGTATTACATGAGAAACCGCAGATTAGTCAGTAATGAACCAGTGAAGGCCCTAATGGAGTGCCTGAGAATATCTCGAAACTGTGTATCTGAGTTACAGGAAGTAGAAACAAATCATTTGTTTGGGAGAAAAAGTGAAATGAAAAGCAAAGGACTACCTCTACTGAATTTAGAATTGGTTCATATTTCATCCCATAACAAAAACAAAATATCTTTGAAAATTTAAACGCGACATTTCAATTACCCACGAAAAAGTAGTAATATGGAAAATGTGCTGTTTTTTCCCATGCCTATTAATTGGTGGTGATATTTCAAGGCGCAAAAAACTTAGGGCACTAACTGACCTGTTTGTTGTTGATGATTCAGCAAAACATTAAATCCTGTATTTAATTCCACAATTCGCACTCAGCCTGAGCATTAAAAAAACGACCCATAATCAACACCAAGGCCCTTTATTTTTTTTCGAGTCAGCTACTTTATTTACATTTTGTTAGACTTGGTATTACAAACGAAGCTTTGAAATTACCGTGCGTGTTAATGATTAGATATTTATAAAACCTTTAAATTTAAATTTCGAAATATTGTCACTGAATTTGATCAATTTATTTTTAAGTTCTTCTGAATAGCCAGTCCAACGACGAGGAATTTTGAAATGATGACATTTTTTAGATTTATGATTATATTTGTCTCTTGTTTTCTGTGGAATTTATCGAGACTCTTATGAGATATCTTTCCTTATTTATTATCCGATAACGATATCTATATAATGGTTATCTGTCATCAAACTCCTTTCGTCATTCTAGAGCGAATATGAGCACAAACTCCGTATGGATAATAAACATACAGCCGTGTGGCATGCATAAAGAAATGAAGATCGTGGATTCGAAAAATTTCCAAACCTAAGTATGTATTACTCGGAGAGTGAGCCTACTCCATTTGTCTTCGCCTACATATTGGCACTACATCAAAAAAAGCAAAAAAACTAAACAAAAAATTCTCGTGAAAACTGACTGGCTGTCAAGTAATTCGGGCGGTAGGGGCACACGACAAGCAATCGTTCGTATGGTGATAGACTTCTCCCGATGAGATGTTACGCATCCTATTCTCCACCATACAACTCTCGTACAACGTGCATTTTTCTAAATAAAGAAATATGAGAAGACAATCTGATTCAAATTTACGTCAGGGGCTTAACTAATTCCGACCGCAATTCATCTAACATGTCAATCACACCACTAAGATTATAATAGCATAATTTTCACCACTTCTTAGCACCTAATGCGTCTGTAAATTCGAATGTGAAGGATATCCAAAGTAAGAGATTTACCTAACATAATTATATGATGCATACATTCTGCATTTAATATTTCAGTTTCATTACTGTAATCTTCCGATGGAGAACTTTACATTTTCCAAAAAAATTACATCATAGAGAGGATTAATTAAAGTGTTACTATTCCGAATATATACTTCTTTCACCCACTTCTGAAATACGTAAAATAAATTTTCACTTCGACTTCGCGGAACAAGAGGAAATATGAATATGAGTTCATTAAGGAGGCGCTAAGGCGATCTTTTCAGGGAGCTCCGCCACGATTACCATCCCCTTGAATGAAGTATTGGTAAATGAGTGGCTATGAGTGAACATAGCAGCTGCTCGTGATATCTCGGAACCATTATGACTGCCTTCAATGACAGCTCTGTTCGGGATCGACGTGAGAGCTAGTATTGACTACTGGAGATGGATGCACTTGCCCCATGTAATGGCCATATTACGGAAAAATAATTATTTAGCTCAAGCTTTGTCTTATTTCCGATTCTGGTGTATTGGTTTTAATTACTCATTCCTATTAATATAATTGTTCCCTTGGAAACTTTTTGTATTTACCAAATCGATATTGCAAAAGTACGGTCCATTTAATGCTTTTGCATTTGTAATTATTGCTCAAAACCATTGGGAAACACACACGCTAGTAATAATACGGGAAATATGAGGAAAACCAGTAGAAAAGTAAATTTTATTAAAAGGTTGCTGGAGAAATGTGATGTGAAGGTTTTTAACGTTCAAAGAATCTTTCACTCCTATCGAATATGCTCTAGTCCCCGATAGGATACTGGTTTTATTGTCGGATTAGTTCAAGTGCAGCAAAGCGGTGTCATGTTTGCGAATAGATAGTATCATACCTTTTCATACGGATAGGCTGCTGGAATTACTAGCAGATCGATGGTAGACATGGTTTGGAACAGAAATTTTTAAAGTGTATTACTTAACAAAAGATTTTAAAGAGCGTATCAGAAATTATTATCTCACTGCGTTGCATAGTGTCATACATATCAAGTTAGAAAGATATGACATTTACTTTTTTATTTGACGCAAGTGCACGAGATATAATTATTGGCTTTGATCTCGCTCGAGAGACGAATTCTGACGTTTGTTTTCCAGGTTCATAGCCCTAAGTCATATATCATACATACATACATACATAAAATACTTCTAATAGTAAATATTTCAATAAAGAGTGACCATCAACTGTTTTAATCGCATAACTGATTGTGAAAACATCAGCATTTAGTAGTCGTAGTAGTTTTTAGGGGAGGAGACCGACAGGTAAGGTCATTTGCACCATTAGGGATGGATGGGAAAAGAGGAAAGGTGGAGAGAAACTCGGCGTCGGCATTATCCTACTCTTAAAGAAAGGTGCCAAGGGGTCCAGAGTTTAACGGTCCGTCCGACGGACGGCGTACTCACACAAAGTGCTTTCCACAAAGCACCTCGAGAAGGGAACTGGATACCACTGAAAAATATTTGCCGCCTCCGGGATTCTAACCCGGGCCCTCTCGGTGGGAAGCTAGTACGTTAGCTACCGCACCATCCCGATCCCCACATCGAAATATATGTTGTCTATCAGCTAAATTGCAATGTATATATGGTAGGTTTCGTTGATTTGACTCCACTATTTCCTTAGAGATAGGCGTTCCAAGTTGAAACAAGTTCAGTTCGTCTTTGGCAACAAATGCATTATCACACTTAATTGAAGAGTCCTCGCCTCATTCGAATCCAAAATATTTTATCCCCTTTCGACATTTCACGCTGAAAGTACTATATTTTAAACGTTAATAACAGGAAGGAGCCCCCGTGGCCATTTCCGTTATGACGTCCTTTTACTAAGAGGCACGCAACTCTCGCCACAGAAATCGCCATCCCCTCCCCTCCTAACCCTAAGACTCCCTCCCCACTTATATATGCTCCCGAATTTAATTATTTCATAATAACATAGTACCTCGCAAGCCACTGCTAGGGTGTGTGGCAGAGGGTGATTACATACAAGACTAGTTTTGACACAAAATACTTTTCCTCTCCTAGCGCGCTCGGACAACGTCATTCGGATCCCTTCGTTCGAGAGAAAAATAATATCTATCTCTTCCACAAACTCTCAAATATTCATTGACATGATCTCTCCAACCCCAGTACGATGGGACTAATAATACATTTTCACCAATTTTAGAGACATCCTTCCAATGTATGCAAAAGATTTAATCTGTAAATTAACCTTCGCTTCGTGATTGATTCCCAACCTAGCTACCCTTATAATTTTGATACCTTATTCAGTTTATCAGAATAGCGATTTAAAAATCTAGCTCCTCTATGCTGCACGCGATCTTATTCGGCAATCAGTCCAACGCCATGAGGATTCCACATACCAGCAGCATATTCTAAAGAAGACCTAAACAGCGAAAGATAACATTACTCTTTGACCTTTTCGTCACATTTACCCAATACTCTTCCAATGAATCCTAATTTTTTGTTAGCTTGCCCACATATTCTCCGTATATCTTTTATCCAGGAGAGATCGTGAGTGAGGGTAACGCTTAAGTATTTAATCAAGCGTACATTTTCTAATTCGGTATTCCTGATACAATAGGCGTTCGGGAGGGAAAAACTGTACCCGTAGAGAAACATCCGCTTTATATCAACTATATGCGTAACGACCTCGGACGCACTATTGTTTCCAGGATCAACGAACCCATATTCGCACCGACTGACAATTGCCTACAACCCTCAGTCAGGTCCCTCCCCTCCTCTAAAGTGTTTTGTCCTTTCTTCAGCCTCGTAACCCCGACATATGCCTCCGTCAATGTCATCTCCATCCCTCAAAGAAAAGGCCTGGAATTTCTCCGCTTTTACTTCTGCTTACTCCACACCCTCTAGCAATCATCTCATCCGTCTGGTGGACTTGGTATTAGCAGAAAGCATCTTCACTATCAATGACGAAATTTTCCTTCAGATAATACGTGTAAGCAGCACCATGGGTACCCCCCGTGACCCCTTCTTATGCCAACCTCTCAATGACCACTTCGACAATACTTTTATTCGAAAAACAATATCTCAAAAAACTTACGAGCCCATTTCATTGACGCACACATATATTTATGCACGTATCTTTCTTCTTTGGTCCCACGGGAATCGATCCACTTTATTGCAAATCTCAATTCTTCTTTCTCAATATCTTTCACATCTTCCATCTCGGACTCTTCTGCAACCAACTTAGACGTCGACATCCACTTTAAAAGTAACATATTTACCACTTCCGTCCACTATGAACTAACAATCCATGAACAAGACTTCCACTTCCGCAGTTGTCACCCGACGCACGCTCAATGTTCCATACAATCATCCCTCTCTGTTCGCGGCCATCGCATCTGTCATAACGCCCCCTCCCTACAGCAATATACAGATAGCCTCCACCACTTCCTTAGCAAACGCGGGTACCCCGACAGAATCCTTGACAGCAATATCCACCCCCCCCCCCATTTTCATTCCTTGTACCAAAACATTTCGCCCCGATTGTCTTGAACGTTATCACCGCCTACTTCCCCAGCGCTTGCAAAATCCGTCAGATTGCACAGGAACTTTACCTCATAATAAAAAATAATGAATCCACATCCTTCCTCCTTCCAACGTGCCCCTGCTTTACTTTCAAGCGTCCTGCAAATTTGAACGACACATTAAAATCCACGAGATCCCAACTTCGCCCCCTCCTTAGAATCCCTCCAGCAGCAACCGCTGCACAGTTTCTTCTTCCAAACAAATCTCAAAGGTCGCTTATGCTTCGAAAAATATAATATACCGCCTATCTTGTAAATGTTGGCCCTCTTTTTGGATTGCCGAATGCACCACCGTTCGTTTCCACTGTCACACTTCTCCACAAAATCTTCCGTAGTCCTCAATAACCCCATTCATAAATATACCGATGCCTGCAAATCAGTCCTTTGATAAGTACTTAACCGTAGATGTAATAGACTCCCAGAACAGCCGACAACATTGAAGTGGGAACTCGGGATTTGGCTGCAAAGGGATTTTGAATCGCCCTGGTTAAACCAAAGAAACTAACAGCCGACACCAACCATTCCCTCCTCCCACCGCTCCCGATACTCTCCTCCACCTATATTCTTGTAACCCTCTTCGTCTTAAACCGATTGTCTCTCACCTTCACCCCAAAAACGTCATTCTTCGTTCGACGAAAGCAACACGACTACGGAAAAAAATATCTAAAATATATTTGAGTGTCCTTTAAAGTTTTAATAGAGTCTTGAATGTGCACTTTGTATGTAGCCATATATACGCTACCTTTGTACATAGAGCATCGATTAAACCATTATTGGAAAGAAAATTGAATGTATTACTATATTTGTTGAACATTTATTTTTCGAGGCTAAAGTGATTTCAGTGTGACATCTTGAAAATATTGAACAGTAGACAAAATAAACCCACATTTTATATTTCCTGAAATGAAGGAAGGCTTTTGAGACTATTTCAAAGACTGCATTTAGCAACAAATGAACCTTCTCTATTGACGCTACAAAATGTTCTAAGTGAAGTCAGTGTTGTTGCCCCGTAATGCAGGGTTTCCGAGCACATTCTCCGAGCATAAATATTCAAAATCACTTCCTTGATCGCCTCCAGCAGTATTCCTTCTTCAACTTCAAACACCCTGCACATACTCTCACGTTAAACAAAAATGTTTGGTGTTAAGAAGGATGAAAGATAAATGTGAAACTGGCGTAGGTCTGACCTTCGTCATAAAGATTTTGCATCCTATATAAGTACGAGCTTGTATGTACTCGTTTAAGGGGAATTTTAGGAAATCTTCAAGGCAATTGACACTCGCATATTTATGTCTCTAATGAAATAAAATAATAAGGGGGAAACTCCAATGGCCGTAAAAAACAGTCGCAACTCTCGTCAGACCAAAAGTTTTGGTCTGACGAGAGTTGCGACTGTTTTTTACGGCCATTGGAGTTTCCCCCTTATTATTTTAACCTAGAGGCCGTAGAGCTCTTGATTTCTTGCTCTAATGAAATAATTAATCGAATTGGACTATGTGATAAAGCAGGATTTCCGGTGATATACATAATACTGTATGTCACCGGTATTAACTAATATATTTTTTGTTATTTTTTCAAGCAATTTTTTCGGAGAATTGTTAAATCTTTAAGGAACACTTTTCTTGGGTATGGTCCCATGTGTCTATTGTATTTTGAAATTGTAGTTCTTTTTATTCTAACAATTGTAGCTCACTCTGCATCGTGATTATATTTTGCCACACGTTTTCTGTCAAATTGAAGAAATAAATTAAGACCACCGGAATAGTATGTCCTGTGCTCTGACCATAGTGGTACATAACATCGTCTTCTTAAGCGTGGTTAATTTAGAAAATTAATCATTTTTCATAGCGGAATGACTTGTCTTAAATACATTAAAAAATATTAAGATAGTTCAATATTGCATAAGTAATGTTCTGAGGGAATACTAATCATAGATTTTGGTAAGAAAGATATTCCATGAAAGCTGTTGTTATAATAAGTATGTCTATGTATAACTCTGTTAGCTTTTCATTAAAATGAGTCACGCAATAATGATATTTCTAATAGTGAATATATTTATTGAAAAATGCGTTAGACAATAGGAGAGGTCATTTGTCAAAAAAAGTTGTTTTCATCAAATAATGAAGGCAGCGAAGAAAGCAAGCACAAGAACAGAAAACTTCCATATGGAAAGACCTGTTTTTGGAATTTTCGGTGGTCTCTGTTCTATCAGTGTGAAAGGATATGAACAACCATCCTGCCCACCTACAGGCTCCAAAACGCTCATAAAATTCACTTATAACTTCACTCATTTTTCGCAACATCTTAAAACATGACTAAGGGCTCACAACTACACGTGCTAGCCCTTTGGAGTATATTATTCGTAGATATATGGTGACTATAATTGTAAGCAAGAAATAAATTTAGTTTCTACGGAATGGGTTTTTTATTCCCGACTGATTTCGCTACACAATCGCATCTTCACACCAAATGAGTCTTTAAGATCCTCGTTACCTTGCAAGAAACCGATCGGAAATAAAAATTATCTGTTGATACTCGGATTGTTTTACTTCCTGTTCAATATGCATTTTCACGAAGTTTCGGTCTCTACGAGTACACTTAAATATTATGGCACAGGATTTTGCAGTGATCGTGCGATAATTTTATGAGAACATGGACTATCGACTTCCTATGAATACTCCTTCCCTCCCTAATCACCTAAGTTGTTCGCAACTTAACAGGTTCGGAAACTTTCCAAACTGCAGCACAGGTGCTTCTCAATCTTGTCTGGTATATTCTCTGCTATGCTCACCCTATTCTTTCGTTCTTCAATGCAGGAATCTGCAAGCTTTTTCCCTCCTTGTGCATCCCAATGACTCACGGTACTTCGTGGAGCAACCATAGAGAGAAGATCACAAATCTTCTATATCGACTGAGGTTTAGTTGTAATTGAGTTCTACGATAATTTTTCACCCATTTCCAACTTGAAGTTGTGCAAGCCAACATTTTAAAAAGCATATCCATTTATTTTAATGACTTTTTTGTTAGTAGTTAATATTTTAACAATAATCTCCGATAAACTGCACGCTTCTTCAATCAAATTTTAAAATACATAAACACACGTGACAGCAGTTTTTCTTAAGTTTAATTTTAAATATTAAAAAACTAGACCTTAATTAATAAGTTAGCTGAGTGAATGTCTTGAAGTTTGGCCATAGATCATCAATTATTAGTAGCTCATTGGGCTACGCAAGAGACGGATTTCACATTTTTTCACGGGTCAGGCGGATTTTATCTAAATTTGTTTTTTTACACCTTTTCTAGTGCGCATTCACCACATACAGCAAAAATGCGAGTGCGAGATTATTTTAAATAACACCTGACTTTGTAATTACAAATACCATTAGCCTGTTTAATGTAACTTCCTAACGTGAGTTTTGAATATAATGGATATTAGCACACGAATTATTACTCCTATAATAGGACCAATTTCTGCGGAATTAATTGGGCTCGTTTCTTATTACGACTTATTAACATTTGTTGGACTGAAAAAATTAAACTGAGTATCCTTTGAAAGACAGCGATTATACTTATTTCAACCTTATGAGGTAACAAATTTGGCGGGTCATCTTCAGAAATCAATACATGAAACAAATGACGAGCGATGCCCGCATAGTAGCACGGCGTCTGCTAGGCTCGCCCAGTATCAAGTTAAAAATAACCATTTATCATTTTGAAAGGAGTGACCATATAAATAGCTCTGAAAATGCCAATATCTGAATACTTGAGTGACTAAAAAATTACTGAGTTGAACTGAAAATATAATATTCTTGTTCAAATTGATGTTAAAACTGTCTATTTAGGCTTAACAAAGAATTCAAAATGTACTTACCTTCTCCATAGTAGTAATGGTTCCCGACTGGCTAGAGACATTTTCAGGCAAAGCTTTCAATGAAGTTGAAACACTTCCTAACGCACGACTAAGGTTCGCCATTGTCATCCGTCCCGGATCACCGTTAGTTACTGAATTTATATCACCTACATTTTCTCCAATTAACACCTCAGTTGAGTCCGCTCTAGACAGTGGTTGAGGAGAAGTACAGGTTTTATTCTTTTCATCTTCCACATTGACAACGCAACTAGTGCCAAGATTCTGAAGCGTTGAAGCAGAAATTGATATATCTGGGTTCACGGTTTTCATACGCTCCAATAGGTTCGGCACAGATTTGCTGCCCAAGGCATTAACTATCCCATTCGCAGCACTTGTTGGATTTTCTTTGTCCTCAGTAAACTTTTCGAGACGTCTAGACTCCAAAACAGAAGTCGAATTATGATTCGGGGAATGTTTTGCTCTGTCTAATGCACTTTTAATGTTCTGTTCACTCGTTGTATTTCGAATTGACTTTTCAAAATTAGCCGTAGGCAAGGAGACGACAAATAATACACCGGCCATTGCAAAATATGCAAACAATAAATTATCAGAATTCGATGTTCCACCAAGTTTACGTTCTAACGTAGGAAAAGTTACAGCAACTCACTTTTGTGTGACAACCAAGCCCTTCCGTCCTTGCCGCCGAACTGCGAACGAAAAGCAGCGAGAGCAGATTTAAAAGAGGTGGCAGCACCATCTGATAAGTCCTCACTAACCGGGAATACAGACTGCTAGCCACTTGAACTTTCAGTTGAGCTTATCGCTATCATAGAAATAATCCAATGAAACGGTTTCACTAAAGATTACTACTCCAAAGCATCCCGGTGACGGCTGAAATATTATGAAATTCAACCCGGAATGTTAATAATGATGAAATTGGATTAATGTAGTCATTGCGAAATTAATTCTGCTACCGTGGGTGAAAACAATGCTTATGCGAAAATGGAATTTATATCCAATCCTATTCATCACTTGAGGAGTTAGGAGCTCTTAATAAGTTGATAACCTAAGGCATTTTTGGGTAGAATACCTTTACGCTGAGTTTTAGTAAAAAATAGTGTTTTAAAAAATTCACATAAAAAATAACTATCATGGTTAGTTCAAATTATTTCTAAGAATTAACACTTGTCCCCATCTTGCACAGATACACATTTGCTATGTAAAATAAACATTATTCAATTGACTTTCTTGGACTATAATTGACTTCCAGGAGGAAAGTTGAAAGTATCCTAACAATAAAAATAAATCACCACTGACAATGGTTTCTTAGCATTTGAAGCAAACAGTGATTGTCCACAAGTGAGAGCCATAAAAATAACCCCTCCTCTATAATTGATTGCCTCAACTCCACAGATTAAAGGACTGTTGAATTGTACAGATGAAAATTGATATGGGGATAATTCACATAGGGGTAGTAAAATACCAATATTCTTAACCTCAGTCAAGCACACATTATTGCCATTTAGGAATACACTTGAGAAACTGACAGTTGAATTCTTCCAGCTATTTTTCTGATGCAGTAAAGCTTCGCCAGGACTTGGCTAAGTCCATTTCCCAGGTTAGAATACAGTGTACCACGAAGTCATGAATATTCTGAAAACTAATTCATGCCATTCTCTTCAAACAACAAACACTAGCCAATGAATTCATTATTCATGATCTTGTTGATCATCATCTCTCATAAGTTGGGTTGACTGTAATTATTTTACTTTCTCGTGCCTGAACCTAACTTAAATACTTCATCAATAATTGAATAACCCCTTGTGCAGATGTTTATTGCATGAAATGATAATCAATAAAATAGGGGAAAAATTTCTCCTACAAAACATTCTTTGAAATATGCTTGCATTCATACTGATCCATCAATTAGAGCAGGATGACCCTGAAAAGTTAATCACTATCAAGAAAGGAGATATAGTACACTAACAATTGCACGAGTTTGCAACTTAATCTCACCTTTAATTAGAAAGCAGCGAGGATTTAAAATTCATTTCACTTCTTCATCTGGAAACTGAAAACACATTTTTACAAAGATGAAAATAGTGCATCACATATTAATCACAAAATATTTTCATACCACTGAAGAAAGTTCAAACATTATATCTGAATTAAAACATTTATCAATCAAATTTTAAATATAATATATTTAGCTGTGAAGTCATACAACTAGTACACTTGGAATGCCTTACGTTTTCAAAATCTTAACACAGCTTGGAAACTTCTCAGCACACACAAAAAAATGACACGGAAAATGTTTTAAAATGGTCTTTTCTGTGAATTAAAACGCATATCGTGTTCTAATGTCTTCTAGTTTCTTTGACACTTCACTCGGAGTACGATCAAGATCCTCGGCAATGCTTTTCTGCTTAGCAGGGTCGATGGAGTTGAATTGCTCACACAAATCTCCATCAAGGACATTCTGCAATAAAAAAGGACATAATGAATACACTTTACGCAGAAACACAATGAACTTACCATGGTGGAACCTAATTTAAGGCAAACTAACAAAAACTTTTACATAATATACCAAATGAGTAGATTAATAAAACCATTTACATTAAATAAATACAATAGTATCTTGATTTTACATAACTGGGGATTTTCAGTTATTGAAAATCACTTTACCATTTTTCCCAGCCCATAATATGCACTTTTTTTTACTCCAAAATGTGTTCTAAAATCACCCTACATCTTATGGGTAGGGGGTATATGAGTATAACTTTGACATATTAGTGCAAGCTGATTTACCAGAAAAATGCTTACTATTAAGTATTCCCACATCAGGCATAGAAAACAATTGCCTTGTTTAAAAATTTTGATGATATCATTGCTTCGAGTCAGGAATAAAAAAAGAGTTGTAATACTTTGTTGAAAGTATTTACTAAAAAATTCCTAAATAAAACAAATTTATACAATTTAGCACATTTAGTTTCATCTCATATGGTAGAGGTGTGAACTTAATAAACATTGGGATAACAGGGATTTTGCCTCTCTGCTAATACACACATACCTTGTATCTCTCCCAATAAACTTGGACTCTATACGCATTCCATCTTAGTAAATAGTATGAACGTCGTGAAGCCATAGAAAATGGTTGCTTTTAATACACATTTCAATAAATCAAAATAAAACAGGAACCACACATTGCACAAAAAGCTAAAATGATAAAAACCCCATGAAATCTTTAGAGAGAAGATTGTCATGTAGCATTGCATTTAAAATTGAATTCATAAATTACCCTTAAGAATCTGGAAACAAGGTAGCTTTTTAAGGTATTTGTACCAGTAATGTTGAAATTCAGGGATCCTATGATGAATAAATGTTATCATATGTATAGCTGCTTATTTTTAAATGTAACACTTCAATTTTCCTAGCATTAGTGTCAAAATCAAGTAGGTTAATCCTTTTCTGTCTGATTCAAATACTTTTCTTAAATTCTAACCAGAGAAATCAGGGTGCGTCTAACGAGCCAGAAAATATGGTACGTAAAATCAAGATTATTTTCTAGCTCTTGTTTTTACTCATCATGGAGGCATGAAAACCATAGTTATTAACGGAAAGGGTATTTTGACAGATGAGAGTGAAGCTCACCTAGTACTAAGCCCAACAGCATGCAAAATTCTCAGATCAGGACAAGGGGCCAATCCCCATCTCTGTGCCACCCATGCTTCCCAGGAAGATCTATTACCCATAAAAATCACACAGCTTGGGTGTTTCCGAGTCTGTAAAATATTTTCATTTTACCCTTCCTTTACTTTATAATCTCTATCAGTCTCTTTAATTTTTACCTTCCCATTAATCTTCTCCCAAGTACTCAGGAACCTTACTACATATCTACTAAATGTAATGCTTAACCCCCCCTAGAGTATACCTTTTGTTCATGAAACCATGAATGAATCATCATTTTGAATCATCATGAATGATCATTTTGATGATTTCAGAAGTCACCTCAGTGCCAGAAAACCATATTGGTGGAGCTTTCTGACAATGTGATAATTCAGAGAGGAGAGAGGATGGGATAACCACCAATTTGAATTTAAATCACTATAGTAAGCATAGAGACCCACATTACTGTGGTTAGGACAGTGTGGTAATCCAGGAGGACACTAGGATGCAACATCATAGGAGGATCATCTCAAGTTTGAAAGAAAACTGACCGGTTATCAAGAACGCATTACATGAAATCTATTGAAAATTGGGAAGAGAGTCAAAAATTAATCTCACAATTTGAACAAAACAAAATTAATCTTTTGCACCTCAGATGTTGAGTGAGACTCAACACGGCTAAAACCAGTACCAACTTGTTTGTCAAGCCACACTTGGCATGGAGTTCAGCTGCTTGGACGAGGGGGATAAATATGATAAGGAGGGATTAACTATACAGAGTCTATGGTGGGAGTTGGTTTGGCAGATCACTACTCAAGCACATAGTATTTTTTGAGAAATACTGTCAAATTGGGGCTTGTTTTTTTTTGGGGGGGTTTAAGGTCAGTACTGTAATTTCTTCTATTTAAAAAAATGCAAAAAAAAAAGAAAAAATAAAAACTCATAATCCCACGTAAAATTTATTCAGAAACTAGTGCATGATCTTTTGGGTGAATTCAGAGGTGGAGAAAAGACTCCTAAGAATAGATTATCATCCAAAATGCCGAATCAGCACCCAAAAGGAAAGCTCCATGTTATCATGCCCCACACTAACAAAAAATATAAAGATTGGGTTTTTTACGCAAAAGAAGAGTCACAGGAGGAAGACATAAGAAAATTTATAGCTGGGAGGTATGTGAATGTAATCCAGGTATTAGTGAATTTGAGCGAATGTTTCACAAAATATAATGTCATAAAAAAGTATCGAAATCAGAATAACTACGAATACAATAAATAATTTTCATTGTAATATACCTCCAAAAAAAAAGCTTACATGAAGAGATCTAACCTTTCATTCTTGTGCTGTCACTTATAAGATTGGGGTATTTAAAAATTAAAAACTGAGTAGACTACAGTAATCAACAGGATTAAATTAGAGCACTAGGGTTAAACAAAACAGAAGCACATGAAAATATGAGTCATTACCAAGACATAGTCAAATAAAAGAATTCCCAATAAACAACAAGTACTAAAAACGAAGAGGAAATCCACAACTCCTGGATATTCATCTTGAGCATCATGTCAAAGTATGTGGACAAGAGGCAATGAGCCAGTTTAAGACAATTCATATCTGTTTCAATTCAGGAATTCATTGAACTCTTGAAGTCTAACTATTTAAAAAAAATGTTTGTACCTACATATGAACACCGGGAAGTAAAGTCTATTAAAAATGAGGCAATACATTTATTCCAGGGAATAATGAAAATTTGTAGAGCACTTCTAATCTTTCACATCCACTGGTCCACTAAATGAATAGGGCCTATGTATGCTCTGTATAAGTTGAAGATCACTTTAAGTAGCAGTGTCTGAATGGGCTTATCAATTAGGGGCTCACCTTCACTGGGTAGTAGTAAGACCTAAAGGACAAGTGATCGCGGCCACAGAGAGGTGGGTTTTCTGACCGCATGTGCATCTCCAGGTGCTGAAAGAAGTCCTGGTCTTCGTGAGATGTGAAGGGCACAAGGACACCAACTGAGCCTGAGAGCGTAGCATACACGAGGGCCTCACTACCCCCAGGGATCAGTGTGGCACGCTGCAGGCTGGTGACTATTTCGCCCACATGGAAACACGACACTGCCTCCGCCTTCTGCGATGCCCCATTTAACAGCCCTCGATCCCACAATGCCTTGCTGCCTGTTGGGTCCTCTTCCACTTCATCCGAGCAGCCAGGTGGCAGGCGGACCTACAAAGGAGCCAAGCAATTCCCTGTGATGCAATGCACTCAGATACAGTGACCAGAGCGATAGAAAAGAATTTCATTAAGACCCAAATGAGGCACTTGTTAAATGAAAATTGTTTTCTCCAGGAAGGTTGGTTTCTCTAAGGACATACACAATTGTTTAGTTATAAGTACATTTCCTGGGCAACACAACAGTGTAATAAGAACTATAAATGTGCCTTTAGCCTTGACTGTCTTCTGTATGCTTCAACATAGTGTGACCTTGGGATTTAGGTATAATTGGAAGGAAGACAGAATGCTACTAATCAGCCTGTAAGCTGAAGCCATAATGATGGTAAAGAGTACATATCCATATGATAATGTGTGCAACTCCATGGCTATCACTGCATCTCCTTTCAGCACCCAATGAGGCATCAGCCTGCATTGCAAACTACTTAGGGGCTTCATCAAATTCTCCCAACAACAAATGTATTGCCCATGACAATCCCATTTTGCAATTGGCGTGCATCACAGAATTAAGGAAACACCTGATATAATTGAATAAAACGAAAAAATGGCTTTTTTTAAATACACAGAGAAAAATTAAAGTCACCCCAGCAACAAAAAATGACAAATTGTTTTTAATCTCTCTTAAAGATGAACACAATGTGTAAGATGCTTCCTAAACATTAAAACACCGAGGAAAATCAGTTTTACTTTAGAATATGATTAATTTCATAAATTAGAACCTACCACTTGCTTCCAAACACTTAAATGATAATCTGTGTAGCATTTGAAAAGCTTTCAAGCTTTGCCTTATGCTTTTAAAAATTAAGTTTTATACAGCTTATATTCAAGTTTCATCCATCACCTTCATTCATCAGTAAAGAAGAAACTAATAATGTTTATGTGATAAGTACTTTAATGAATACAGTGGAATGCCAAATTTATTTACTGCAAATATCTATTTATCTATAGCCTGATAAGAAAACCTGATCATTCATATCAAGGCCATCCAACAGGAATAATCAACCCCAGCTTTGACTTAATTTAAACATTTTTCAAATGAAGCAATTCAATCAAGTGCCCTCGACATGAAATGTGAGAATGCCTTGAGATTGGACATCAAGGAACGTCATTCAATTAATTATTCATTGAAGAAATCACTCACGATGGCTATGTTCCCAAATTTGTCAGCAGCTGCCACTGTGCCATAGTCAAGCACTGTGGTGGTTGTGATCCACCTGGGGTGGGTGTCATCAGCAAAAACTATCAACTGGTTCTCCCGACGGCGATAACGTACTAATGAGACACTTTCTTGGACATCAGAGACATAGATTCGATGTCCCATGCTCTGTATGCTCACAATTAGGTTTGGTATATGCTAAAATAATAAGGAAAAAAGAAAAGTTTAAATCAAATATACCAACAAACAAGACATCGTTGAGCTATTGCTATATTCTGGAAGGTTTTATCCAGGTTGTTAAGTTAACAACTGAATATGTTGAACTCAAGTAACTAAGTTAGGTTATTAAGATCAGCAAGATTCTCTTATAGTGGCAAATATTTTGCCTCTTACATTTACCCTACTTCTCCAAAAATTATTACAGCAGGTAAAATATTTAAAAAATTAAATGTACTCCAGATAATGATGCTGATCGAATTAAAGCAGTATTAAAAATGGCTGAAAAATATTATAGATAATATACTATTACAGTTTTTATAATTATTTTACCTCTTATAAAAACTCAGCATTTTATATTTTTATTGACAATGAATGGAAATTATCTTAAATCAGAGGAAATTAAAAGGTTTGCAAGAGAAAGGGAATATGCAGAATAATGATATTAAAAAGCATACACATATAGAAAGTTGTGACCTTTAGAAGAAAGTTGCCGTTGAACATACGTAATAGCTCATTAGCCCAGTTGCCACAGCTATGGGGATTGAAAAATTTCCACCTTGATTTTCCCATGTTTCCAAACCCAAATTTTCATTTACAGTTTTTTATTTATTGAAGACAATAAAGGTGAATTAGGGTGAGGGTAATAAGGGTAAATGAGTTATTTCCCAGGAGTCAACCTGTTATCCCCAAATCAACTTCATTGTTTTATATTCACATGATCTAAATCTCATAAGTTACACCAGGTTATGAGGGGCAACCCAGATGGACTGCCTCAATTCACATCATTGCACCTGCGTGTGGGGCTGTAATCCCTCACCTCACAAGATGGATTCTAACTTTCAGGCACAGGGAAAGTGGCAGCTAATTATCATATTTTACCAACAAATGTAGCGTATGCTTTCCTTTTTTGAAATGCGGCTAACAATTTCCCAGCATTACTAATCATGGAGTTATGCCTTCTACCCCATCTCCTACCTCTCTTCATCTTTTAAGTATATCAAATCTGGTGGCCTAAGTAACATATATGCAAGTTCCCTAATAAAAGAATACATTAAAGTGAACTGACATTTCATACAAATTTCAACCCTACTTCAAAATATATTCACACACTAATTAATCCATGAATACATAGTTTTCCTTTTTTTTCAATATTTTCTCTGCATTAATAACACATAAGCACTAAAGAGGACAAAACAGTGATTTTCTTGCACAATGACTAACTTGAAAAACCAAGTAATTTTTCACTTAAGATCAAATTGTTGAGCATGAAATGCATGAACAAAACATATCCACAACATAATTAAAATACTCAGTGCTTTATGCATAATAAGGACCCAAAATTGCCAAATAACATAAGTTAATATTTAGGTATTTTTATATCCAAATCGGTGAAGAGTTGCATGGCATTTACAGAGTTTCAACCCATTTGTATGACTGCACTGTTTCCTTCACTCCACAGGGTACCACAGACTGCACATTGCAGCTTCTCACTTCTCAGCAACTTTTCCGTCACGATTTAATGTGAAAGCTAACAATGCATCAAAGTTCAACCCATTGGCTCTCCTTGATTAGGCTAAACATCTTTTACATGCACAGACAAACTTATTACATAAATTTCAAGAAACTGTAATAGTAACTTTAACGGAGTCACCCGCTATGTGTGCATTATAATGCAACCATTTCAGAGAGTTTATTACATAAAGATGGACAGGGATCAATGTAGCTGTGATTTGCCAGAAAATAATCTGCCATTGATTAATCAATCACCTTGTTCTCACACTTTCTCAACATCTTCTTTTTGCCCATGTCATAGAGCCTCAACATCCGGCCAGCCCCAACAAGCAGCCGGCCCTGGAAAGGGCATAGGGCACCTGGAACATCCTCCACGGCAGTCTTGTGCACAAGGGTTATCTCTGTACACTCTGAGTTTACCCTGCATCACAAGAAATGATCATATTTAATTAGAGTTTATGTTACCACCACTTAACTCACTCCATAGTTATGACATCCAAATTTTGAAAATTAAACTAAAGATCTAAAAAATATATATAAAACACACAAGTAAATTAAATCTGGAAATGGAAGAAATAATAAAAATGAACATGACAGTAAAGTTAAACAGTCCACTTAGAAATTCTTTATCAGACATTAGGTGAACAATTAACAAGAAATTACAATTCAAAGGGTTCAGCTACGCTGAATAAAAAATTTTTAATAACTGGTAAGGCAAAAAATACCTTAAATTATTCATTTACATTAATAATAGTAACAGTGAAGTAAAGTGGCATTTGTTTTTATCCAGGGTATCTGATATTCAACTGATATTCCCTGAATTTTCCAGATATTCCAAATTCTTAAATACAAGGATTTTGGGTAATTATTGGTGGTCCCGAATGTGATATTGTAAATGACCTGCTGTATATATATGTGAAAATACAGAGCAAGTCCACAATACTTATCAGATATTCTCTAGTAATTTTTAATTGCAAGGTACTAACAGTGGACCTTCCATTAGAAGAGCATATATTTCCCGGATAATGAAACCAAAATTCTAATAAAAGTTATGTGCTGTTTCACTAAAATGATACATCTCATAAAGAATGTAGTGATGAGGTTAGCATCACTGAACAAATTCATTGTTAACAAAAATCAAGAGAAAGCCTGGAAAGTACTCTCAGGCACAATCAAATCATTTCTAGACAACTACAAGTATATGGCCAAGAAACAAGATAAATTATCTCCTCTGATAACAAGAATCACAATTATAGAGGTTCCACAGTAAAAGTGAGGGCAAAATAAAACTGCTGCAACAAAGATATAATAAGGGAATAAGTTTTTAAGTAAAGCACAAACCATTGCCCTCACACAATCTCAATGTAGGGTCTCTCAATCATACATATAAGGTAAGCTATGGAATTTTATTCAAGTATATTACTCTCCCATTAAAAAAATACAATCTATCAAGCAAATTTCATGTATAAGGTGATGAGCATTCTCACACTTAATATGCACAGTTTAACCAGCACCACCAGCCAAAACGCATTCTCATAGCGCAGTAACAATCTGGGGCTTACAAAAACCATAAGGATCTGCCAATTCTTTCCAATGAAGTTTTCTGAGAAGGGAGCCATTTTAATATAAACCATGAACTCATTTATTAACCCAAACATCAGTTTCATATATGATAGCAGAGTTCACTCAATTTTTAGCCTAAAAGACATGTGAAATTCACAAATCATTATAGGGGGACCAAATCCTTTCCCTGTGCTGTCTATGGTTTCCCATAAAGCTCTGGTACCTTACAAATCACACAGCTTTGGCTAAGCTGAGGGTGCCCAAAGGTGTCCCAGGAATCGAACCAGGGCCTCCCAGTCAGCAGTCCAATGCTCAACCCCTGGACTATCACGTCCCATTTACTTAAATTTCATATTAAACAATTTTCCACTGTTCAGATCATTAGCTTCTCCCAATCACAAACCTTAATTACAATACTCAAAATGAATTTATGACTGCCTTAGAATTAAACCATTAAAGAAATTTAAATGGATTTCCGAATTCATAATTTTGTATTGCTCACATCAACAGCAAGCTAGCTACTCCCAACAACATGTCAAGAGATGAATAACCATAAATAAAATAAAACAGAAAAGGTGAATCCAGGAAACCCCAAGAGTTATGCTACTTTGTAAAAACTTCATCCTATTTCAGTAAAAAATACTTCTAAATGTATATCCTATGTGTGAAGAGCCTGAAAATAAACGTGAAAATAATCACAAAAATTTCTACGAGCTTTCAAGATAAAATTATTTAGAAGCTTACCTGCTGTAAGTTACTGATTTATTATTATCTTGCATCACCAATTTTTGTATGCACAACTAATTATTTAACTTAAAGGAGGTGAGTCCAATTACAAAGCTGAGGGTTTCCAATTTAAATCCTGCTAATATAACTAATAGAATATGAAAATTCACTTTTCTGATTTTCTTGACATGAGAGAGTAAAGAGAGCTCGTACAACCCAAATATGCTGCAGCATGGGCACAAGGCTGAAGTAAAAAGAGACGTTTCAGGCGTGATATGGTGGAATATCATGATTAATTAAAATTGGCAATTTTCCACAAAAAATATATTTTATTATTAATACGACTGGTTTCGATGTAACTACCAGACCAGATGAGACCAGAAGATGATGTAGTTACATCGAAACCGCTCGTATTAATAATAAAAAATATTTTAATTTGTGGATAATTGCCAATTTTAATTACACAAAGCTGAAGGTTCAGCTAGAAGAACCACTAATGTGTACCAAGATCAGAATGGTCCACAATACACTTTGCCACTGTTCCCACCCTAGCTACTCACTTTGAGTGGAAAACATACTTTAAAACTTGCTTTTGTACTCATATTCTGCATGTAATACCTTTCCAGACCTAATGATAATAACATTTTTACCCTTAAATCACTTTAATTAAAAATTTCCCCCTCATACCATTAACTACATCTCTATTTAACTCACTTGTATGTGTAGAGGAATCCACCTGCAACTTGCCTCGGGTTAAGCTGGTAATCCTTGGCAACTCCTATCACAATAAACTGCTGCCCTTCAGGCTGATTGGCAAATTTGCAAAGGGCTATGCTGAAGTTGAAAGAAAGACAAATAAAAAACAATTACAAATTACAGTTAAAGTACATGCATAAGTTTTCCATGTTAAGTACTTAATAAGGACGAAGAGTTAGAAATTCAAAAAATTTCAATTAGAATGTAGAAATATGGAGGTACTTTTTTGCAATATGAGCTAGGGTATTTGAAAACAAAAATGACAGCCTAAACAATTAAAGAAGCAGATTTATTTAACATTAATCCAAAAACAGCATTTCGGCCTTTATTTCAGACTTTTTAACAATAATATAACAGCAGACAATTATAAACACCCAAACCCTAGATGGATAAAAACCCACCTAAGTGGATACCCACAACCTCCAGGTTGACAGGCCAGGACATTACGCCACCGCCACAGGGGCCGGTCAAAAATAGAAATTCCAATAATGGTTGTAAGACCAAATTTCAGAATCACCAATCAAGAACAGTGAGCTCTGAGTGAGCCAATCAACTTTAATTTAAAAACAAGATTTACTGGCAAATTTTCTTGTTTCTGATCTCTGTTCTCCAGTTACACTCCCTGTTTAGAACCATATTTCTCCCAACAATCTAGCAAACAGATTCTCAAGAGGACACCACATCCACTCAGAACAACAGCAAATTGCTTGACGAGTTCAGGAATTACGGTAGGTGATTTAAGGAAAATAAAATTTTGAATGTCAAATACAGCAGGGTTGTTCTAGTATGAGTTAATGTGACTGAGAAATTGAGATGAACAAACCTCAATGCAGCCTCGTTCTGTGGAAATCTTTCAATGTGTAGAGTGGTGCCATCGGATGGGTTCAGCAATCGCAGGGCAGAGGCCCACTGCCCTGGGCCAGCCTTGGGGGCCCCAAAAGATGCCTCGGGTAGATCCTCATTGAGGAATGCCTCAGCCATCTCTCGCGCAAGCTCCTGTTCCTCCTCACCAGCAGCCTCTTGCATTTCCTGGAGGGTCAAACGTTATTGTACTTCATCAAGATAGGGAAATATATCCGCACATCCACAGGAAGAGACTATTTAAGGAAAGAAATGTGCCACCAGCAGCAAGTGTAGGAAAATCACTTGAGGGAGCAAGGGAGAAGGAATTAAACTTGGGCACAGTTGTTCTGTGGGAGAGGGAACTGCACATTAAAGATGAACTATTCTTACGCAGCTAATATACATCCATCCTCAGGAGCATTCAACAAAAAACAGTACAGAACAACCCCCACATAGTGAGAATGCATTTGATACATAGTTACTTGATGCTAAATGCCTTAAAAACTATGCCTAAACCATGATGCAAAATGTCTCAAAATATGCTTTAGTATAAAAATATAAGATCTGCCGTGTTAAAAGATAAAAATCTTAAATAAACCTGTATATTTTCAGCTGATTACAGTAGTCTTTAGAGTAACAATGGCTGTACCTTAAATGGGTAGTAAATGTTATTAACTTCACTGCCAAGCAGTAATCAATGGAACAAAGGGATAAAAAAAAACTTTCAGGAGTGTGATTATAGTGCCATTATAGGTGATGGATGGCAATAAACACCACTTAGTATATACTCACCTCTGCCATTTGAATCCTCCTCTGCTTCTTTACCTCCTCTGAGTATGCATTGTGGTCAGCTTCAATTATGATGAGGTTAGCTGACTCCGGGTGGATAACAAACTTCCGTGGGGTGTACTCAACTGGGAACGACACCTTTGTGAAAATAAAGATTTGGAAAACTCAATCACAACCCAAAAGTTATTACGATCTACTCTAATATAAACTATAATTTTGTTCCTTCTAATATAAAGCATCTACTGTTTTTATCTTTCTTCAACTGGTGCTAAAGTTTACTTGTCAGGGACCTTAAAATGAATCCAAATACTTAATTTGCATCACCACTTGAATAAAATTAACAACACCCATTGACGGACACCAAATGAACTGAGAGACAACCTACTATAGTTTGCCAGTCAGAGCTGCAATGTTGGAATGGAGGATTCCAGCTGAGCTGCAAAATGATTGCTCACACATAGTGCAATTAATGATGAGACCATAATGATGTCAAGAGGACCATAAAAGGAGAGTTGAGAGAGAAAGAGAGAGAGAGGGAAAGTTGAGCCTTTTCCTCCTTACTTAATAAAACTGTAAGGGTGTCAATCATGTTGGGGAAAAACTTCCTCAAAAGAAGTGCTCTTCCAAAGGTCAATTGATGTACGATGCCTTTTATCAAGCTGAAACATTATCATACACAGTGTCCATTCATAAATTAGAACGAAATACCAGTTTTCCCCAGATTTAAGGAATTACATACAAAGGCTGCAGAATGATAAAAAAAATTAACCAATATGTAGATTAGAGATTAACTAATGTGTGTGATTCATATCCTATACAGTGGGTTCCTGAGTAATGGAGACGTGAAACTGTCAAAATGACAAGAAAAATTTTCCTATTTCTCTGACTGGCCCATGAATTCTTTCATTCTTGGGAGGAAATTGTGCCCTACATTTCTCACAAAAAAGGTCAAAATAAAAGATCAAATTTTTTCTTTGCTCTATAAAATGGTGAACAGAGATGCAGATCACAAACCAATGCCTTCAGCATTCAGTTAATTAATGTTCACTCTTTGATTGCCAGGGTAATTTCAAAGTCTTTCTTATTCATCACAATACCTTATTTGAACAATTTATCATACAACAATATAAAACTTTTCAGGTGATAACACTATCTCCATTCTGATTACTCCACATAGTTGCCTCTTATAAACACTCTTGGTTCATGGTACCCAGATGGATGTACATTTATTACCTGGTTAAATACTGCCCCTAGTTTCTCCAAAGCCAGGATCCGCAGGGTGTTGGTTGAAATGGCCACTATTCCTTCAGGACACTGCTCAGATGAGAACCCTGATGCATGCTCCAGGGCTTCATATGAGAGTGGGGTCAGGTGGAAGCGACTCTGGTAGTAATAGCTGAGCCAAGACCTACTTGACATGGCCAACACCTTTGGAGTGAACAGAATCAGTCAGAGCAGTTACGTATACACCAATATTAGTGGATGCTTGCTCGCATCCTGCAATCCATCAATTAACACTTATTGTTATTTAAAAGAAAATTGACACCTTGGTATCAGAGTAAATTAGGTTGTAGTATCAATCAATTTTAGCATTTTATCATTTAATACATACAAGTAGGTCATTTCAGAATACAATAATGTTTTCCCGATGTTCATCCGAACCCAAAACATGCTGTTGATTCCAGTGCCAAAGTGCAACTTTATTCAATTTCATCAACACAACTTATTCAAATGTTATTTTTTTTCCACCAAAAGTACCTGGAAAGCTTAATAAAACTAAACAATAAAATTTTGGTGTACTTACTACTGCTAATAATATCATATCCCATGGTTAAAATCATAAAAAAGTGTTCGCAAAAACTAAATGACTCATTCCACCAGCATGCCCCAAATTAGTAGACATGCATAGAAGTTTGTAAATTATCCTTTAGTTTCTTACCTTAGGTTTCATTAAAACTTTTGGCATAGAATTACTTATAATATTGCCAACACTATTTTTAAATTGCAAAACTCGCACCAAATTAAATTATTCAAGTAAAAAATAGGTTAATTGCAACCTAGGGAACAATTTACATTAGAAATACACTTTGAAGCAAAAGTGTTGGCTGAAATCTAGCGATGGAAAAATACCAAGGGTGCTTCTTCATTAACCATTACCTATATTTCTCCTTTTACAGGAATTTCATTTCCTGCCATAGTGAATTCATGTTTGGCTTTCAATAGGTGAGACTTTTGAATAGAAACAAATTGTTGTGCATGTGAAATTTAATGAAGTACTGAAAATCTATGAGCTTTTTCATCCCTGCCCATACCTAGAAGATGGTTTTAATGAGTACATGCAAGGGTGTAGCCTCCTGAGTGGGTCTCATCATAAAGTGTAAATGTGCTTCTGATGCTGAGAACACAATTAGCAGTGAATGCGGGATTCAGTCCATGGTTTGTGGGTTCTGAGGCAGTGAGAAGAATTGGACATCAATGCACACTTACTGCATCACTCCCCTGCATTCGAATTCGGAATAACTTCACGGGTCTGGAGCCCAAATATCGGGTTCGTGTGTCAGCAAGGTCACCAGAGACAGGATCGAGCACCGTGCGAAGCAGCACACCATTCTGCAAGCCAATGTTTAAGTGCAGAGCCCCTCCCCCTCCACCACCACCCCTCCCACCTTCCACGCCTCCCATCTCAACCATGCAGAGAGACTCTGCAGCAGCTGGCAGTGCCTGCATACTCAGTGGAGATAGGCAGTCCTGCACAGAAAATAAAAAAAAAAGAAAATTAACAAAATCTTAAAATTCCATAGTTTAAAGAAGAGTTGACATTATATATTCAACTAGAAGATTTTACACTTACTGATGGATCAAGGGAGATGATTCGCACTGTGTTGTCTGCAAGCCCCACGGCCAAGAAGCGGGACTGTTGTTCACCGGTGGGGACATTTCCCAGGGCCATGCACACAACATCTGATGGCATCTCCTTCCTCTCTGTGTACTCATTCAGTTGCCCAGTCTTCCCAGGACCGAGAAAGGATGAACAAACATACATAGAGACAAAGGCTCTGTTAACTCTTATGGGAATGATTCAAGTTCTGTACTTTTTTACTTGTATGCAAACTGGACAGAATGTAAGTCATATTTTCAAAGTTAAAATAAAACAAGATATTCTAGAAAATTTTTAAGCATTACTACAAGTAACATAAATTGTGCTAACTTGACAATATTGCTCAATTTGATCATGATTTTCCCACCATTTTCAAAGATATTTTCATTATTGAAAATCAAGATGACACATCTGGACATCCCTACTCAAACAAAGGAAGTAAGATTTTCTGGGCACTATACGTAACTATGAAATCATGGGTGGGCAAGACAAAGAATGGGCCACACATCACTAAAATCATTGCTCAGGAATGGGGTGTACACATGCTGAAACATCCTTAGGTATCAAACAAACCTCTACGTGAACAACTGTGGTGGTGATAGAGAGGAGAAGAAATGTATAAGCTTTCCCAAGGGATGAAGAAAGTAACCCAATACAAAGTTTCCACCAATTAAAAAAAACTAGCAAAATGTTACTAATCAAGGTCCAAAGACAAAGGAAATTAATAATTTATTTTTGCTTGAGATGAATCAGTAAAATTTTCTCTTCATTAGATTTCAGTAGTCTAACATGCTTAAACATCATTTCATCTCAGCACATTTCATGACACACAAGATATGTTTTATGACATTGAGACAACATTGCCTGCGCCACTCACCGGATCCATGACAAAATAGAACAGCTCCCCTCCGGTCAATGCAATGACAACCTGACGCTGGTTGACTGCACACTTGACAATGGTCTTCTTCCCAGGAGCCTTCCATTCATTGACACGCTTGTCGGCACGAATGTGACGAATGCCATCTGGGTATACCTAGTGAAACACAATCCAATAAGCTTATAAACACTCAAGACAGACAATATTGAAAAATGACAAGATAGGCATCTTCATACCACAACTTTCAAAAACTGTGTTTTCAATTCATATCACATTCAGAACAAACTTACCAACTCTGGAACGGTACAGGTTACAACAGTTTTTAAGATTTCACAAAATTGTAATATTAATCATAATATAAATATTCAAAGCCTCCATGAGGTTAAGGATGAAGCAGTTGATTAAATTCTGACATTTCTGTTCAGGCAGACACTTCCAAAACAATCCCACGGCAAGGAATGTAACTAGATACTTCCTTTAACTAACAAAATGAACCAATCATCCCAATGTCATGATTAAAATGACATGATAAAACTTTCAGAATATAAAAATAAAACAGGTGTGGCTAGGCCACCTGGTGGCTTGTTTGTGAATCAGCATTTTTTTACCATTAAAAAGAAACATGAACAAGTTAAATTCTTTGAAGCAATTCAGTTAAGATATTTACACTTAATCTGATATGGAATGACATTATTTAAAATATGTCAAAAAGTGAATACCCTTCATGCAATTGCTGTACCTAATTTCACTAATGATTATTCATGTTAACTCTAGGGAAGGAACCATTTGGTCTCAATTTCACCCAAATAAAGACCTCTATCTATTCAACCAGCAATACGAGTCCATTGCCCCTATATGATACATTTATGTATGTACACTGCATATAGTATTATTTACATTTAGAGTGTATTTTTTATCATATTTCATACAAAGTGTGCTATTGCATTATTTCATATGTTCTATTTTAAGCTCATAGGGCAATTTCCAATATTTGTCATAATTATATTGTGAACTTTGTAGAAAATACTTTTTTGAATAGTTTGCCCTAAAAGTAATAAATAATAAGTTATTATCTGTTCATTTCACATAGTATTTCAATTAAAAAAACATCAAATAAGGGTTTCTCAGAGCAAACCTTTTTAAATGGCTTTTCAGTAAAGGTACTTCATTTTTAATTAAAATTTAATTTGTTTGCAGTAATACCAGTGACAAAGGAACCTTCTTTGAAATTGGTTTAAACTCAGAAAGGCAATGAAGTATGTTAATGGTAATAAAGTAAGAAGTAGGTGATGGGGAGGTAATATAAGGGACACTGATTTTTAACCATTGTTATGGAAGAACATTTAAGTATTAATCATTCCTATGTGTTTTAGAGATATTTTTATTCTCTTAATAAATACTGGTTTTGCATTGAAAAAGACATATTTCACTTTGTAAAGCAACAAGGGAAAACATACGGTAATTTTGAAATGATTAAGAGTAATCTTTTTTAAGCATTGTTGTTTACATGTTTACAATTAATATTGGAAGATTTTAAATGGACCAATGCAACTGTTGACTTGTAAATGGAACTTCTACGTAATACTCACTCCATAGGGGATGAGGCTAAATGTTTTATTGAACTTTAATTTTGAACTTTTATTTAGCAATTTAACATATAGCACTATAATGAACTGTAACCTATGTTTTGTCGACTACCCTTCACTGCCAATCCAGCCAATGGATCCTCACGGGCTGTGCCCCCAGTAACCTATACCCAAGGGGCCATTTGGAGTAAAAGTAGATGGAGGATTGGACCTGTGGTTGGCTAGGACCAGTAGTGGTGCCAGGGGTGCCAATCATCCCCTTTTAGATACATAATTATGAGCTCAGTATAGCCAAGGTACACATCAGTTGATTGATACCTCCAATTCAGGAAGCAAATCCAGAGTGCTGGGGCAAAACCTTAAAACATTCATTTTTGATATTCTGGGTTGCAGGTTAAACAGCTAAACAAAACAATATTTACTGTTTTGGTTGCAGTTATGGTAAACCACCTCAGAATAGCCTCAACAAGCTGACCAAGAAATCATAAATGGAACCAGACCAGCACACACCAAAGAAAATTTGCACCTTAAGCCACCATTCCAAATCCTTGTGATGAGTTGATGGAGTCCTCTGAGGACTCGGGCATAAATGTCTATAAATATACAGCATTGGCTTCAAACACACTGAACTGAAATTTGCTTTAGAACTCTTGCAAAACCACTGGATAGAATCTGCGCTTAATGTGGGGAATCAAACACAGTTATTGAAATTACAAACTGCAGCTGCTTTGGCACTTCCCTTGGCATACCCTATGCAACATTCCTCAGTTCATTTTAAAACACTACCTTTAACAAAAAGTTCCCGGAATAACCACCGTGTGGCGCTCCCATCGCTCCGATTTGAGTTCTGTTTTTTTTTGTTAAATTGGTACATCTGTTGTTGATATTCCCTTTAAATCTTAGTGTCATAACTTGACATTTGCAAAAGTTACGTAGCCAAGAGTACATCTATCTCTGTGTGTGTTGGCGATTTTTTGCAATTCCAGAAATGGATTTAAATTTGCAACAACGAACTTGTATTAAATTTTGCGTAAAAAATGGATTTAGTGGCGCACGGACGTTGGAAATGTTGGAAAAGTGTTTCGGCAACGATTCTCTAAAAAAAAACGGTCGTTTACCAGTGGCACGAGCGGTTCAGAAGTGGTCGTGAGTCAATCGAAGATGATGAACACAGTGGCAGACCATCGACATCGAAAGTCGGTGAAAAAATTGATAAAGTAAAAGAAATGTTGGTCAATAACCGCAAATTAACCATCAGAGAAATAGCGGAGGACTTGAACATTGCCTATGGATCCGCCCAAGACATTGTGGTTGATGATTTGGGTTTCCGTCGTGTAGCAGCAAAGTTGGTGCCAAAAGACCTCAATTTCATGCAAAAAAGAGACCGTGTTGACGTCGCAAAAGACATGATTTGCGAGGCTGAATCCGATCCCACATTCATCAAAAGGATCATTACTGGAGACGAGACGTGGGTTTATGAGTATGACCTGCAATCCAGACATCAGGCAAGTGAATGGCGTTCACCAAATGAGCCGAGACCAAAAAAACCACGTCGTTTTCAGTCAAAAAAGAAGGCAATGCTGATGGTTTTCATGGATTACAACGGTGTAGTGCATCATGAATTTTTGCCAGAAGGCCAGACAGTAAACAAAGAGTATTATTTGGGCGTTATGAGACGTTTGCGTGAAGCAATTCGCCGAAAGAGACCAGAAATCGTCGCACAGTGCGTCGAGACCGTCGCACAGTGCGTCGAGACCGTCGCACAGTGCTATCATTATTCGTAAATTTTTGACGAAAAATGCAACAAATACCATCCAACAGCCACCAAATTCACCTGATTTGGCTCCCTGTGACTTCTTTCTGTTCAATCGAGTTAAAAAACCATTACGGGGAACGCGTTTTAGCAGCCGAGAGGAAGTAATGGAAATTAGGACATTGGCTATTGTTTATAAAATGACACAAGTTTCCTCCGCCTGTTGCGCTCACTTTCTCCTCAATGACGTAGTTGATGTCAGTGGAAATTTGGATATCTTCATCCATTCTTTTGTGCCATAGCTATTCATTAGATATACCTTTTATTTATGCTATCAAATTGTCCAACAAATTAATACTATCCTAGTAAGGAACAAACTTTAGGAATTATTCAAACTTCCACTCCATTCAACAAATTCAAGTCTTTGTTTCAAATTAAATTCCATAAGTGATATTGAAGAGGCAACTTTCCTCATGCTTAACTTGATTCATTAATAGAAATATTGTAATTTTCAGCTGCATGGAAATCTTGAATGAAGAGAATTATAGATGTTCAGCTATAAAATCAATCAAAGGGCATAAATTGTGTAATACCTGCACTGATATAATTTTTAGTCCTTCAGCAACTAAATGAGAAAGAAAAATGGTATCCTAATTTTTTTACCAGCAGAATCTTACATTAAATCCATTTAAAAATTAAATCAACATCAAAATGTCAACAATGGTCATCAAAATTGGAAGAAATTAGTAGCAAATTTAAGGCTTTTATATTTGTGTCCCATTTATGTTTGAGAGATATGACTTCTGTACATCTTCCTTCCCAGTGGGCAGGGCAATTAGTTAGGTACAATACCCAAGGACAGGGAGTTCTGAATACCTGCACCAGTGCATCATCCCCCAGGGATGAACAGCAGAGAGTGGGTGTAGTGCCAAGGAACCCTGAATCTGTCACTTCCTCCACAGTCTCTCCAATGGACAGCACAAGGGTAGCATTCACGAAGGACACGATGATGTAGGCATCATACTCCTCTGTAGAGAGAGAACATAACCACACAACATAGTCACCCATGATCATTAAAGTAAACCCAATTGTTTAAAAACAAAGTCTGCTCAAAAATAAAGGACATTTGTTTCACCCATGTGCAAGTTGAAAAAAATCTGTTACAGATGGTGATGTGTGGCACCAGTCTACCTCTTTTGGGTTTATTTTTGTCTAGATGCAATGCCAGTTATGGCGAAAGTGGAGTATTGAAGTGCAAGAGGTTCATGTGGAGGGAACAACTTACAAGGAGAGGAGTACATATAAAGGCCAAGATGAATAATTATACATAATCTTCAAAGGAAGACAACTGTAAAGATCTACCAAGGAATGAAAGGGCTGGGAGGGCATGAAGTAGCATCCAAGGTTGATAACCAATGATTACAAGAGAGAAAATTCAATTGAGCTGCTTTGTTCTTAACCTGCATGTGTTTGCCATCACATAAGAGTAAGGTCTCTTTACTTCTGCAAACTGTGTGAATGAATTACCTCGAAGAGAAAAGTTAATCAAGAAACAATCAATTTTCCAAAATACAAAATCACATGAAATGCCATTCTTTTGTTTTAAAATTAAATACATATCTAATCCATGAAGAACTCCCATTGTTTTACTAATCATGTTACAGGTTTAAGTGGAGAGCTAAGGTATGCTTTTGATCTAAAAATGTCATTTGATTCTAATAGACCTATGAAAGGCAGGCAAAATTGAATAGGTACTTTTTGCATGCCAAAAAATAACTATCAGCTAATTCATTACTAATAGCCACACAGTTTTGTACAGGTCGCTCAACTTTTTTACATACACAAGTAGCACAATGTGCAGTTTGGCATAATGTAATTCTAAACTCATGGGCTCATACAGCAAAATAAGAATTGTTTTGATTGCAAAGTGCAATTCGCAACAAGCAATTACAATATTTTAAACTGAACTTCATATTGAATTTTCTGGTTTACGGAAAAATTCTTCCCAAAATATCTTTTTCTTCTGAACACTGTGAATACACCAAGCAGAAATGCAAAAGCCACAATTAAGAGTCATTATGTTAGGGCAGTCTGAGGAACCCTTGCAGCCGGAATCCCCAAGGGGATTGATTCTGGTGTAAGAAACAGTAATTTTCAAATAGGATATTATGCAATGATTTTCTTCTGGAAATATTAAGAAAAATAATTAGATACTGGGCATGGGGATTAGTTTCTGTACTAGGAAATCCAAAATAAGTATGTTGTGAGGAATTTCAAGAAAATATTGATACTTCTATAAATAAAAAACACGATGTCAGTGATACTGTATGTAATCGACCATAGCATAGCGAGACATGTGAGAGTCAAAATGCTATACCAATGGACTAAAACCCATGAGTTTTTTTTACAAAACTACGTACTTCCCAAATGATTAAGACTACTCCATATCGTGCTAAAACCCAACTTGCCCCCCCCCCCAATGTCATTTTATTAGTTTATTAATTTACTCATATACTATAAAAAGCTGTGACAGGTAATCTTGAAAATTCTTCACTTATTTTAATGATCTCAAATGAAAATCACTACCTTCCAGTAATATTGATAACACAGGTCCAATCCTAAGGCAGCTGCTCAACACTGGAACATCCCCAGTCAGAAATAACATCTCTTAACAATTAAAACATTCACCCTCTGTTACTAATATTAACACTACCACATCTAAAAAATCACCTCAACTGATAGCAGAGTGGAGTGTAATTTGAATGTTCTCCAATGAAATTAGAGGGGAATCCGTGAATTCCTCACCTTTTTATGCCCAATTGGATTTCTCCGACAGCCAAGTTGCTATAGTCAGCCTGTAAGAGAGATTGACTGGTGTTTGATAGATTTTATCAATTCCACCAGATTAGTAACTTCCATTTAATTTAAAATATTGGTTACCTAGGCCATTTTCATTCAACAGAATGGCTTTTATAACTGATAATTCTCATTAAAATGGAATGGTTGAACAAGTATTAAAGTTACTATCACATTAAAATACTAAAAATGAACATCAAATGCATGAAAATGCATTACGTATTTCATTTAAGTCTTCAAAACTGATTGAAGAGGCATTCTGCATCAAATTGAGGGAAAATTTAGTGTAGGCACCACTTCCTACCGTCAGCTCTCCTCTTCACAGTCCACACAGCATTTGGATTTCCTGGCAACTCAGAGACGGCCATCTCCGACACTTCCAGACCATGGCGAAGCACTCTCACAGATGACCTGGGACCCCGGCCACACAGGAGGTACAGCTGGGGTGTGTCCTCATTGGCTAAAATGACAGCAAAAAATATTTCATTCACAAGTGATAAGTTATTTGGCAACAATACCAACATTGAATGCTCTTCTCCATTTCCTAGCTAAGCAGAAAATATGAATGTCTACAATGGTCAGCAATAGTAGCTTCACCTCTAGTGACTGAAAGTATGAAATATTGTCTATGGTATGAAATTTTGTCTAGTAAATTTCTATTTCAAATATGATTTAGATCAATAAATCATACATGAGAAGTTTTTGGAGAAGCTTTCTATTAATAAAACGAACTAAATGCAGTGAAAATTGACCAGAGTGAGTTCCACTATCCTCCCAGGAAGGTGCTAGAACCTAGCTAGCATGCCAGGGCATGAACACTACACCATATAATTAGCACATAGAGCACCACACATGCTCCCCCACTAGTTAAAAGGAATGCATTTACCTGAAGTCAAGCACAATCCATATCCTTTCGACAAGACTCCATTGTGAGAAACAGTTTTCCGAGCATTCAAACAATCATGATGATAATCCAGAAAAATGAAAGATTCATGGATCAACTCCAAGAAAATCTGAGTAAGTCCCTTTTTTCCACCTAATTAAGTGAATTCCCAGGAAACCCATCCCCATTTCCTCAGTTTTTAGTTTCTATGTCAGCATACTCCTTGCCACTCCAACTCCTTGTTTGCTTGAACTCTTGGTAGACTCACCCAAGTCAGCAACCTGGCAGGCCAAGATTGGTGACAGAGAGTCCATTTCATCAACTGGCACCAGGTTCCTAAGTGGTCGTGGTGCAAAGAAGAAAGTGTCACCTTCCTCAAGAGGCATAGCAGAGCTGAATTCCGGTTCATCATCGTCATCACCAAGGTGGGCAATCTGATACAGGTAACTGCAAAGGGAAGTAGTTTCTCATGTTACTTGTTTTGTAATACATGCACACAATGTTTATGCTTTCAATTTAATATAATTCTTAGATGCATGAAATACACCAGTACAGTAATCAGATAAAGATAGAATGTTGCCAAAGGGGGGCCTTCCAGAGAGTTCTGGACACTTAAAGCCCTATTGTAGCCCACATTTTACCTGCCCGCCAGTTACAGATTGAAACAAGAGCACTGCAGTGGAGGTATGGAGATATCCATCCACCTTCTGGCCTGTTCCCAACATTACTGTTTTTCATTTTGTTGAGAGTTCAAGAGCATGGCTAGGCTCTTGCCCTTCACAGTAACCATCTTCAGGGTGATTTTGATTAGAGGGGACATGGCCCAGTTTTCCCAAGCCCTAAACATTTTGTAGAAGAATCAGTTCCATCCCATACCTTGCAATTTCATAATTTCTGGTGTACAACAAATGACACCATGGATCACCTTAACTCTAACCAGGAGTGAAACACACAGCTCACCATGATAAATCTTCTGAAGACTTGGAGTTAAAATAGAAAAGTAATGGAAGAACATTAAAGAATAAATTATATTATTTTTCAGAAGGGGATTGCGCTATTTTATTTAAGTTCCATTCAGGGTAAGGTTAAATAAGGCTAACTAACTACATTAGACAGACAGAATTAACTTTTCCATTTGACATTGTCATTATTTATTTTGATTTTAGTAAAGTGGTACTAATTTTATATGTAAGCATGCATACATGTGAGTATTTACGGTACATAATGCTTTTCTAAGAGTTTTTCCATTACGCATTAACAATGAGAAGTACACAAAATGCTGAAACTCATCAGCTAGTTTTACTCGTCCAACATTTGCATTTGCCTACTCACACCTGTATTTATCTCAGATATCACTCACCCACCAGTACTTGCCCATTGACACTCCAGTGAGCAATGTTTAGAATAAGTTCTTCTCAGCAGTTAAACATCAAGGACTTTTATTAATGGCCAGCTGAGTATGAATGCAAACAAATTTAATCAAATCGAATTGCAGCGGTCAGCTATTTTGGCTCAGATTGCATGTTACAATATCATGGAGAACAAATAGGATAGCTGTAAGACAAGAGTCACTTACTGATTGCCAAACTCAGATGCAACGAAGAGGAAACCAGTCTTGAGTACACACATTGCTGATGCCACAGGCACGGTGTCAAAATATTTCAATCTGATTTCCGTCACAACATCTTCATCAGTTTCCAGGGTTACCTTTAGAAATTCAAATAACGGAACACATCAAAATTACAGCAAAACATTAAAACACTCTCCCAATACTGAAATTAGTACATAGCAATCATGAATAAATCCATGTTTTTGGGTAACAGTATTATTTGTAAAATGTCAGTACTTAACAGTATTGTAGCAGTAAGTTTAAAAGATACTTGTTTACCAAAAAATGAGCACAATCTAAATCTTGGATGTCATCTTATACATTATCAGAAAGCACAAGACAGAACCATCCTACTTTCCCTCAAATTAGATCCCCACAAAAGTATGCCATCAATTATGATAGAGTTTAACAAATTATAACATTATTGAATGAAAACTTTTGCTTGTTAATGACAAATAGAACTTCAGACTGTAGTAATATGACAATAAATTGACTCAAAGTTAGTTGCAGGAATGTTTGATGCCCAAATTCAAAACTGGATTTCAAACTAGTCACCAATTCCTACTCAAATCCAATTCCATTTTTATTGTTTAATCATTGTACATTATTAGAATTCTGCGATTACTTTAATGGCTAAGTAGAGATATGCATGCAATACTTTTAGGACCACCTATTTATTCTGTAACAGCTGAGGGCCCTACAAAATTTTAGTCAATCTTCCTGCCACTTTCCTTGCTACGAGGGTAAGTCAATGAATACGTTTCAAACGTTAGATTAGAACCATTACATTACGTTACAAACATTTCATTAGGAACACTTGAGAGCATCCACCATTCAGTCCGGCCTAAACTTCCACTGATTTTCATCTGTTCAGCCCTTTAAAAAAACCATTTGGGTGACTGAAGTTTTGAAAATTATGCCATAGTTTTGATGGCTGCGATAGCAAACAAAAGCCTTCTTTGGTACCGGCTATCAAGGACTTTTAAAGAGATGGGATAAGCATTAGAATGCACAGGGTATGTTAAAACGTGAAATATACATCAGGAAATGACTTTGATTATTATTGCATCTAGTTTTAAGTTTATTGACTTATCCTCATATATCATTGGGTTATCATCAACAAACAGACTGCTGAACAGCAAATATTTGAGGGTTCAAAGGTGGAGCAGCCTTGTAGGCCTTATTTCACATAATCTCATAAATCACATGGAATAAAATGCTATCATTGAGCAGAAAAGAAAAAAAAATGACTACATGTGCACTCCAAGGTCCAGGTGCACCAAAAAGAATCAATCCCTCATTGTTACTTTGATCATTCTTTACATTCAACAAATGAAAAATGGCAATTCATTATCTCCTCAATTTGATAAGAAAAAAATAACAATCAATGAATCTGGTTTATTATACAGATTACTTATCAATAACAATGTATTTACGAAAAGGAATGATAGCATGTTATGCGATTGAGATCAAGAAACATTTGAAAAAAACCAGACCTAACAGCAGCCAACAGATTACTAACATGCCAAAACAATAAGTTTATATGGTACCAAAGTACACATATTGGGCTGTGAACACATAATAAAGTACAATATAGGCTCAGAAGTACACTTTCTAGTATCTCCTCTGGAAATTGTCACAGTAAAGCGTGCTTCAAGAGACCGTGCATGACACTGAACTTTGTCCAAAGGGCAAATTTTAGTTGTCTATATGAAGTATAACTTACTTTAAAAACATCTCCTTGTTCTGTCTGTGCAAGGAAAAAGAACATAGACTTAGTACGATGGGTGGCTGAACAAACAAAGATCATTCCTCGCTCTGGATCATCAAGGTCATTCTGTGAAGGAATAGAGAATGGATGGATGGAAGAAAGGAAGGGTAAAGAGGAAGAAGGGGATAACATCAGTTTAACAGTCAAGTATCATTATAAAACTCGATAAACCAAATTTTTATGTTTTCAGTCAAAGAGATTTAATCAACGAGTGATCTCATAAGTCTAACATGCAATACCATCATATGATAAAATATCAAATAAACATGCTTGTGAGCACATTACAATTGTTGCCACTTACCCTTCTCCGAGGAATGGGACAGCGAATATCATGCTGATCTCCTAGATTCTTGTATGTGAGGTAATTCTCAGAGCACACCAGTACCCCAGATGGACCATCATTGCCCCCAGGAACAGACACCAGGAAATTGGCATGCTCCTCCAAAGGTTCTGAATACTTACGGACTACATGATTAAGTCCCAGGTCTAATTCATAAAAGGTTAATGTTTGTTGTGTACGTTGGGCTGCTTCACCAGTGGGGTCAGAGTCTGCCTCCTATTCACAAAAAATGATATATAACTATTTAATATCAATGGTCAGCATTTACTTGCAAGATGAATTTGTATTGATTGATTTAAGCATTGAAATTAGGAACCAATGAAATGGGTATTAGATTATATAACAAACTACCCAAAAGTATAAAGGAAACCAAGGGAACTGCTGCATTCAGACATAAATTAAAAAGATATCTACAACGCAATGTGTTCTACTCGGTTGACGAATATCTCAACAATATTCCTGACCAAAAGGTTCATACTCTCTGTTTATAGCAATGGTCATGGTCCGATTCATATTGGTGATCAATGATTTTTCTTAATTGATATTTCATATGCATGTTACAGCCAATGTTCATGGGTTTGTACCAAATGTTATGTAACTCTGAGCACCATTTCCTTTTTTTGTATCTTAACTTGAGCCTGTGTCTTTGCTCCTTTTTGACGTGCCTTATATCATGCACATACACCACCCACCTGGTATTTTTGTATTGTGATCCCTGGGCAAATAAAAAGTAATAATAATAATATTATGCCATGTTTTTAAAATGAATGATAGTACTAACTCTAACACTTCACTTAAGAATATCTTCTCAAGAGTGAACGTTCAATTTATCGATTCTCATTCCCAACTTTTTTCCCATTTCCCTACGTACCTGCAAACCCTTTCCCCAATTTGGCCCCTGAGCATCTTGCATGTGCCCAAGTATTTTTTTCTGGATTATTCCTCATCGTTTATTATGCAACTGGTATCACTGAAGTCAATCAAACTACATATTTGGTTTTTACCAAGGCCTGCCATTAAGCAGTGGATTACAACGATCTCAACCTGATGTCACAAATGAAAGGAATATGGTTCCCATTATGAATCCTAGCTCCCACATCACGTTCCTGTTGTGTGCCAAGTTTTCAACTATTAAAAACAAGTCTCCATTTCCCCCCAAATATTGAAAGAAATAAAGCAATTTTAGTGTTTTCCCAGATTGCACAGAATGAGTGGTAACCACATTTACAAAATTTTTTTCATAAATACTATTGCAATAACTAACTGTTTAAAAGTTATGCCCGCATTTGTGAACAGGGTTGTTAAAACTATCACCTTTACTGCTAATTTTTTTAAGGAATAGGGCCTTAATATATGTCAATTCAATGCAATTTTTATGAAGGCCCTGGTATGTAGTCCTCCAAAATCATGGTGATATGTGGGAGACTGTGGTAATGCTGCACGCAAGTCCTTGGAATGGCTACACCCTGATGTCTAAGAACTCTGGCAAAGAAAATTTTGATGAGTGAAAGATGATTACCACAGTGCACCTCACTCATTCTAAGAATTAATGGAGTTTATAAAATTCTCAGATTGCCAATATTAAAAAAAATTGCAGAAAAGGATTATTGCTATCCCTCCTCTCCACAGTAATTCAGAAATGAATTAAAGCATACATATAAAGGTAATAACTTGTGCTCAAAGATCAGCAGCAGGTTTTGTCACAATTTGAATGAAACTGAATCAAGTATACAGTTCCTACTATTACCACCCTTGGGAAATGAAGAATTAACCGTTATAATGAGCTAACTTGAGGGAGGAGTGACAGTGCCACAAAAGAATCAAATGAATGCACATTAATAGTCTAATTCAACTGAACACTACATATTTTTTATGCAAACATATGGACACCTGGAATAGTTTTTCCAAGATTTCTGGCTATATATTGAGCATATCTTTCAAAAGAATGTTTCATTCTTTCTAATGAGAATTATGCTGCTGATTGAAGCTTGCTTTCTAATTACACATGAGATTGAAGAGTCATTTTATTCATCACCTTTAGAGATGTGTCACTAAGATGGCATTGAATATTCTTAGTCATATGAAAACTTTTTCAAAATATCAATCAGCCTGTTAGTACTCAATGCTGGTTATGTGTCTTTTTTCAGAATGAAGAAGTTTTAAAAAAATATTAATCAGCTTTAACAACCTGATACACTTAAGTGTATTATGACTCTGTTAGGACCCAGTTTATTTAGTTTTAGAATGAAACCTCTAATTAGGACAAAAGTGGAAGTTGTTCAAGCAATGTAGCTGTGTTCCACTTTAAGAAGTTTAATATATGGTATTACAAAATTAAAATAAATCAATTTCAATGACAAAATTGGCAATTCACGATTGTGATATTTCATTTTTGCTATTAAAATCCTAAATTTTAAACGTATTTCATGATCATAGTTATCATGATCATCAATTTGCTTGATGAAGCAATGATTTGAATGACTACTTATGTTTTTCCATTTGTGTAAGCAGAATTATCACTGTTCAGCAATTTTCAGTCACTCTGCTGCGTTGCACCACTTTGATTTGCACATTTGGAAGATTTGAAAATACATGAGATTCTCTGGATAGTTTCTCTCATGTCGTGACATCAAAGTCTTATCAGCAGTCAACTTAACACAAATTTGTCTGTACAGTACTATCATAGTTTCTCATGTAACATAAGTTTTTCTTCCTGGAATAACTATGCTCAGTATTTTCTGCAATGAGTACATATCATCAAAACTCTACAATTATGCTTATGTAACTAGTCCAAAACTGATGAGTTCTATATCTGTGCCAAACGCATCAATTAGGTTCCTAAATCGCTCAAATTTAGAGAGGACAAATGGCAACCAGCAGAAGAATAATCACCATGATGGGAACATATTATATACGTAAATCATAATAACATTGGCATTTCTTTGACAAAGTACACTTATTACTACTCAGGGAGCACTGAAAAAAGTTACTCAGAAAAGAAAAGTCAGTTACACTTGTTTACTCTTTTATGACTATATGTTTGCTAAAGATACACAATGTGTACAAAAGCAAGTATTCTAAAAGTCTTCAAATAGCACTAAATATCTTTATAAACACAGATATGCATGAGGTTATGATGATGATCAGATAAGAGTCAACTCTATGGATAGATTAATTTCATAGTTGTACATTTTAGTAATCAGATGGAAGTTTTTCAACTTTGTACTTGCAATGAATGTACGCTGACAAGCTTAATATCATCTTAATGAAAATTAAAGTAATTCATACACCTCTCATTATGCATTTAGTGAGATATATCATTAATACAGCATTTCCTGATATTTTAGAATTATATTTTGATGGCATTGAAGATTCAACAGTTTAGTCAAAATACTCTTTGTATTTCAATGCAACAATTTCAGAGTGTAAAAATCATTCGCCTTGACCTACACCTTTACACTGTGAAATTGTTGCACTGAAATGCATAATAGCGGAGGACACCGTTAAAAGTTACTGCTGCGGCATCTCCTGCAGTTTCTTGGAACTCTTGTGTTTGTTAAGTATTAAGTTAAGTACACTTTGCTTAACGGGTACCTCAGATAGGGAGTAATTCGCATAATGAGCAACCAGGAGAGAGGGATTTCTGGAGTGATTACGCTAGTTGCTTACGTTTGTGTTTAGCTGCAGTTCCACTATGAGGGTAAAAAATAAGGAAAACTTTACACTTCCACACACTTTTCATGCAATACGACCATGGTTTCAATGCTGCTCATCATAATCAGGTACAATACAACGAAAATTTCCAACTTATGTCAGGCGCCAGGTAAGGGAAGTAAGGGAGAGGGGTGGTAGTGTAGGTGCAGCAATCATTGTTGGGTGGAGGGAAGGTAAGGGCAACTATTGGACTGTTTTGGCCTCAGATGGTACAAAGGGGGCTGTTTGCTTGCAAAGGTTGACCCTCATTAACGGATGGACAGTAACTGTTACTGCCTTGGAGGGGCAGTGTCAGTCACCGTCCCCTTCAGCCTGTGAGGCTAGCAGGCTGAACGCTCATCCAATAGTTACTCTCACCTTCCCTCCACCCACTAATGATTGCTACACCTACACTACCCCCTCCCCCCATTAAATGTGTGTGGAAGTGTAAAGTTTTCCTTATTTTTTACCCTCATCATGAAGGAATTCCACAAAGTTAAGCCTGAAACTGTTAGCTTTATCAAGTTCTACTAGCATTGCAGTGTCGCTACTGATCACACATTTGTCCAAACTTCTGTTCAGGTGTGTTATTTGTGGCTTTTGGTGCATAGTTTACCCATGTAGCTCACCCATGTACTAAGCCAGACGGCGTGTGCATATTCACAAATCAGGGGGACCAGTTCCAACCGTTATGGTTTCCCAGGAAGATCTGGTACCCGAAAAATCAACTAGCTTGGGTGGAGCTGCAGGTGCCCAGAATGCCTTGCCCGGGAATTGTACCCGGGACACTCCGGTCAGTAGTCCAACTCTCTACCCCCTGGACTACCGCGACCCACAGTTTAATAATAATATTTAATGAACAAAATTAAAAATGTCCCCAAAGAAAAAGTAGCACGAAGACAGTTAAAAGAGAGTAAAAATAACCATAGAAATGAAAAGTAAAATCATTAAAAAATGAGAACGAGCTGGCATGCACATACAATCGGGTGACATCAATGATTTGTACTATCCGCAATAACAGGGAAAAAATAGAGGATAGATAAAAGGAACAGATGCGTCAAAGGGAGTGACAGGAATACCTAAGCAATGATTATGTATTCTGAATGATGTTGAAAGGTTGCTTCTCATATGGATAAACGAACAATTGCAAAGCAATGCTATTAACAAGAACATGATTTGTGAGAGGAAGAAAATGATTTTTGCTGATCTCATTAAGAAAACGCTAGGATCATCAATGGCCAAAAAAATGAGTATTTAAGGGAAGCCGTGGGTGGTTTGAGAAGTTTAACAGAAGAGCCAGCATTCACAGCATTGTGAGTCGTGGTGAAGCAGCAAGTTCAGACTCAAAGGCAGTAAAGAACTTCATTGGTGGCTTCAAGAAGCTTGTAGATTCTGAGGGTTACCTGCTGCAACAGGTTTTCAATTGTAACATGACTGGGCTCTTCTGGAAAAATATGCCAAAGCAAATCTTTGTAACAGCAGAGGAAAATGCTTTGTCCAAACAAAAGCCAATGAAAGACTATCTCACACTCTCTGAAGATTAAACCCAGGCTTGTTTACCATTCAGAAACTCCATGTACCCTCAAGAAGACCCAAGTCCAGAAGAGTAGGCTAAATATGATGTGGAGGTCCAACAATAAGGCTTGGGTGAGACATGACCTTTTTACTGACTGGATCAGTAAAGATCAATTTGGTCCCACTGGGAAAAGTATTTGCCTGAGATGAATCTGCCACTCTAAGTCTTGCTTGTTATGGAAAATGCTTCTGCTCACCTCCTGGCCTACAAGATGACCCCCTTGAGGAATTCAAATTTATGAAGATCCAGTTCCTTCCTTCCAACACTACTCCATTACTCCAGCCTTTGGACCAACAGGTTATTTCTAACTTAAAGAAACTGCACTAAATTACTTTTTGAGTATTGTTATGAAGTGACTGAAAGGCCAATATCAATCTGAGAAAGTTTTGGAAATATCATTTCAGCATCGTTGGCTGAGTAAGATGATCAAAAATGTTTGAGAATGGATAGCCAAGAGAACTCTCACTTCTGCTAGGAAGAAGCTTTGACCGGAGAGCATTGGTGAAATTGACTTTAAAAGGATTTCAGACAGCAGATATAGGGAATGTAGCCAACAAGAATTGATCTTTGGCCAAGTTCCTGGGACTGGAGGTGGATTACAATGATATCAATGAACTTGTGGAGAAGTACAGCAAGGAGCTGACTACCACAGAGCTTATGTAATTGCATAACACACACACAACACTAAAGAAGTGCATGTAATCTTTGGATAACAATATTCTTAAAAATAAAGCCAGCATTGATGAACTTGTTAAGCAAAACCGTTTTTTGGAACATAAAATTCTCTTCAGGACCATTATTCAAAAGTACTTTTTTCTTTCATGGGAAAGCAATTAGAGTTTTGAAAAAATTATTACAAATGGTGCTTTGATATTGTGATTGCACTCTGCACAGATGTGCCAGCACCATAAAAGAAAAACTTAATCATTATTCCTCTGAGAACCAGAAATGAATCCCATGTTCTTCATACTGTCATTCTCAACAGTTGGCATGATGGGAGATTTGATAAAAAAATTAGGTGAGTAAAAATCTTGCGCACACAAACACTAATTGATCATTAATTCAAGCAAAACATTATGTTGACATGACACCTCTGATCTGAAAGATACTGGGCATGTGTTTTTTCCAACAAGCAGTAAATTAAATGTTATTCATCCAGGGTGCAAGCACAGGTCAAATGTAAGCAATTGAAACTATTCATGTAAATCAAATCTATGGAAAATAATCATTTTTAACAGACTTCCACAGAAACGGTGAGGGTATGTAACAATACCCTTTAAGGTCTTCCCTAAAAATATTTGGCCTCCTTCCCCTCCCCTCAGCCAAAAACTGAAATGGTATCTCTGTGCTCAGCTTTAAAATCTACAAGTATGTATCTTGGATGTCTAATTTATGTGATTTATATAATTTCAGATTTTATTGCCACTTTCTTTACCAGAGCAGTTAACAAAAAATGGAATAACACAGCTACAATTTAAAACATTATAAGTGAATGTTTCCCTTCACCCTTAACAAACAATGAAATGAAAATTCTATGGCATGAAGTTGGGCAATTATTTGAAACACAAAGTAAAAACATTGTACAATCCTAACTGATAAATAATTAACTGAATAACTGTTTTCTCGACTATTACATGAAAACGAATACACAATGAACTAGATTAGATGTCTCTAAAATAAGCAGGGGATGAATTATAAAAATACAATTATGGACTTCTTTTATCAGTTATAATAGTAAAATTTGATGATAAAAAAATTAAAATTTTCAAAGAATCTTGGATGCGGGAATAACATTGCCAATTATGGCCATTAACTCTGTTCATTATAATATCACAATCACAAATTTCGATGACAATTGCTATTTAGGAGAAAAGAAGTACCAATATAAGCATATGTATTTTACATCTGTTAAGAATAAATAACAAATTAGGGGCCCATGGAGTTAAAAATTAGGCTAATGATAACTAAAATATTAAGTTCTATGAATTCATTTCAGCAAGAAATTTCATTGGTTCGTGTATTCTTGTACTACATGCCAAAAAAAGTGAACACCCATTATGAGAAACCTGCACAAGTATTTTAACAAATGGCAAACGAGTGAAAAAGAAACTTTTATTCCTGAGACGAAAGAAAATACCTTTGGGATTACCTCATTCCCTTTCATCAAGAATTTAAGTATCACTTCATCACGTCTTCCTCATAAAAATGAGGCTCTAACTTAAAGCAATTGTTTTGCACCCCAATGAGATATTTTAAGGGGGCATGTATTTTGTATATTCCTCATTCTAATTGATCTAGCTCTAAATATATTTGAGAATTCGTTAATTAGCGAGTGGGATGAAATTCTTTTCGCAAGTGCCGCGTATGCGGCAAGCTTCAGATACGCAAAACATCGGCGTGGAATAACCTAGTCAGGTGGGCCACGAAAAATACCATAACTCAATCAACCCTTGTGATTAAATATCCCCCTAGTTCATGAAAATCTCAAGTGGTGATTGGCATATATTAGATAAACAGACATGGAAATACCCAGGGGTCTTTCGTTCCAGCCACAAAATGTTGTCTAAATATAATTAATAATTAGTACATACCTCATAATCTATTTCCAAGCACGCAAACATTGGATTTTCAAATCCAACATCCACACCAACAGTATGATACACTAGAGTATTACTTTTATGAGCTTCCAAAGGTGAAGAAATGGTTAGTCTCGCTTGAGCATCTCTGTTTAATATATATACAAGTTTCTGCTTCTCGATTGCCCCTGAAATTTTAACAAACAAATTTCAATAAAAGTATATAATTGTTTGGATTTTACGAGAGACAAGTCCCAAGGCTTACCAATCATTACTGCCCTTCCTTTGGGATCAATTGCAAGATACTGCCCAGGGACGATTCTTCGGCATCCACTTTTGCCGAAAGTTTCCTGGTGGACTTTATCGAAAAAGTTTTTCTGGGGAATATACTCTAAAATGACTATTCTTCCGGAATCGGACCCAACCACGATGTAATCTATCAATAAATAGGGTGATTAAACGGCAATAAAAATATTTCTTAGAGGCATTAAAAAAATTACAATGCAAATATATGTACTACCCACCTTTAGTTCCACCAGTCAGCCTGAAAGACATCAGTGACCTTATTACACCAAATACTTCCATCGTTAATAAAGTATGCACTTTCCCGGTGTTGGGGTCAGGTCTTAATAGTTCTAAAGTCTTTCCCCTGGACACAAGAATTTCTTGCATTTTGCTGCCACTGAAATTCCCATGCACTGCATGGGTAATTCCGGTGGCCCTTTGCAAAGTTAGATTGTACAGATGCATTATTATGCTTTGAATTCAACGAATGATATCCAAAAAAAGTATTAGAATGGGTAAATATGCCACCATCTGAAATTTCAGAATAATAATAACAACAACAATAACATAACCGGCATCAAAATCTAGCTGCATTATTAAAGGATGATAAACGGAAATAAATCAGGCGCATTTTAGCATAAAGGTCTTCTTTCCATTATTATAGGCAAATAAATTTTCATTCACAAAATTTTAACGGTAAATACCTTCTCGATGGCTTAGGATTCAGAAACTCATAGTATTCATGAAATCCACCTCCTTGTGCACAGACGCGCTTGCAACTTCGATATAATCTCCTTATATCGAACTATGTAAGATGTTCGATATATCAATCAAACTTTCCTTATAGGGAGAGGGAACAGTTGAAAAGACGTCTTACGTTCACCTTCCGAAGGCATCTCACCTGTTGCCATGGTAACGAGACGCAACTGCTCATCTTAATCTATTATTACTTTTTAGAACAAGTGCACACAACAAGTAGATCACAGCAGAAGGTCACACAAATCGAATGCCATAAAAGTCGATGTACATGTACCAAGGGTAAGTTTCATTTACTCAATAAAATGGATTAAATTCCTGTAGTTTACGAAAAATTTGTTACGCCATCTCTCTGTAAGGAGAAAAATCATGTAAATGACAGAGCAGGAGCGTTTGTTTCTTTGAATTTTGTTTCAGAAGGAATTGTGGTGTTTGAAATCAATGTATCATAGAATATGTAGCTTATCTTTTCCAGTGGACTCGAATTTTTGTGCTTTCGGGAGCTCTCGCTGGGTTCGTTAACGTGAAGGCGAGGTTTTAAGACCAATTCAGTAACTTAGTCCTACACATGGATTTTAATTACCCTTGTTTTTTTCTTTAGAAATCAACAAATCAATCCTAGTTGTCCAATGGACCTTGCGGATGCCATGAAAAATTCCGCGGTTAAAGGAATCCACCCAGAGATGGTGTCTCCATTCCCTGGAAATGGCTATGTTTCCGAGAAACTGTACATGCTTTTGCAACTATATCTTCAAAATAAAAGTTGGAACCCATCCGTGGAATTGTTACAATGTTTTTCCGAATTAATGGAATCATCAATGCTGCCAAGTGCAGCTTATTTGCAGTATGTACTCCAGTTTTCAATGAATATCACTTTATATTGTATTATTTGCATGTTAATATCTTTGTAATTTTCAAAGAATGATAGCAGCCAGGGTCACGTTGGACAATCAAGGAAGACTTGTTTTACGGGAGAATGGCAAAATTATTTTGCCATATGAGCACTTCGCGAATGCTGTTATGCTGAAGCATATGAATGGCCCACATGGGCTTCATCTAGGTCTGGAGGGTACTGTTCGAGCTGTAAGAAATCAAAATTAATTGATCCTTTTCTTTAGTTTCAAGTGTGAAAGTGCTTATTAAAAGGTTTGTTTTGATTTGATCAGGTTATGGAGTCTTACACCATTGGTCGAGAATGCTTTGGCATGGAAAAAGATTTCATTGTAGAAGTTGTGCAGAATTGCCCAAATCCTGCTTGCCGGTATTACAAGACTCAAGTAGATATGTCTCAGAAATCAGTTCATCTAAATGCTCCGACTTATATAATGGAATCTGGAGGTATGTTTCATTTTAAGTGTGGCTATTTTCTTTACAGAATGGTGCCACCTGCATTGTTATTGGTGTTAGCTAGATTGGTTATTCACTAATTTGCAGTGCATTTATCTGTTTTAAATGTTCTATGATTATATTTCATATTAAGTTCAGGCTTGGAGAAGACGCGATGTATTTCCGTATTATTTATTTCACTCTCAAAGGTTTATTTTGGTACGTTCCTTTGCATTTGGTATTAGTTAAAATGAACAGCTCTTAACTTAACCATCACTGAAGAAGTCTTCTAAAGTAATACCTCATTTAACAACAATAAGTGGCATTTGGCTGGTTACTCAGACTTAAACTATAAATAGTGACAATAGGAAATAGAAGCAATAAGATTATTTTATTTGTAGGAAGGTATGATAATGAATTAATATAATATATTAATCATTAGCGCAGTACTCATCGGTAGCAAGATCTCACCAAAACAATTAAATAGCAGGTACATTATATGTTATTTTGAAATTAGTAATTCTTTCGATAATCAACATTTATTATTGTTCGAAAAGGCTTAGTTTTCACCAATACATGTTAGTTTGATGCCTATTTCGCGACTTATTCTATTGTTGATTCTTTGCTGTGACTAAATACCACTTCCAATCTTTATATATAAGAAAAATTGTATATAGCGTAATTTTAGGTTGACTGGTGTCATAGGTGAGTGTAAATTTAGTGTTTTGGCGGATTTTGATTCTCTCAATGGTGTGACTCATTTTCACTTTTGAAGGTGTTCGAGTGGATGTTTCCTCTCAGATCAAATTGCGCTGTGTGATAAATTTGTAGATTCAGAGCTCCCAAGTTCAATTTGCAAAATCTACTGACTATCTACTTCCAAAGTAATGCAGCAATGCTGATAGGATTGTGTCAAAATATTTCCCCAGCAACATTTTTTCATTTGAATGGAAGACAATAGAGTTATCAAATCTCAATTTATTTCCTTAGTCATAAAAATGGAAACAAAACAGAAACAAGTACAATGTGTGGAAACATCCCAAATAATGCTATATAAAAATTATTAATGTATATAATAATATACAACATTTACAGTAAAGACAAAATCAAAATTAATGCACGATAATTAGTCCATGTATTTGTTAATTTTATATATCTGTTCCTCTTGCTTTAAATTTTGTTCCAAGCATTTGGTTGTTGATGGCAGTTTGTTGAAGAGATGAAATACTTGGTGTGTAATGATGTTAGAGCTGCTTGAGGTTATGTGGCTGTTTAGATCAATCAATCCATTTGATATTGTGTTGTAACTATGACAGTCTCATTTTTTTTCTAAAGATTTATAGTTTCACATGCCGTCGGGCTTGGTACTGGCTGAACTCTACCATAACCTACCCAACCGACCTTCGGGTTGAATATTGTGTTTATGGTTTTTTATAGTTTTTCTGTGGAAGGTTCCTTGCTTACATGTACATGGTTCACTGTGCTTTCCATTATGTAAATGCGTGATAGGTACTGGAAAAATGTTGAATGCCATATAAATTGGTTTAGTGGGAGTTCTTAATGGGTGTTTCATCATATTTAAACATTATTTCTGAATCTGAATTTTTTTTGTATTAGGTGAGGATCCCCAAAGGGAAATTTCTATGGATTTTCCATGTGATGACCATCTTGTTGTCATGGTCCCTTTATTCATGCACCAATGGCTATTATGACCGTTTGTGAATAAATGTTGATTCTTTTTGTTTTATGTCATCCACAGGCTGTAACACTTTAAGGTGTTGATCTTAATATTAGTCTTTGTTAAGGTAGTGGTATGGTGGTAGGTCACTATATAAAGCAAGCATATTTTTCATAGTAGAGTAGATTATGTCATGTTGCAATAGCATCCAAAAAACATTTTTGGTAAAAAAAATTGTTTAGCATACGAAACATTGCATCACTTAAATTCAAATTATATCCCAATGCTTATAATGTTTAATGGAGCTAATTTACAAGTTAACTCCTATAACTGTAGCACTATAACTGTAGAGCTTTGGAAAGACTACCTAATGTTTATATATGTGAAATGATTCTTCCAATGTGTATAAAGTTTTTTTATTTAACGTTTTAAAGTTTGAATACTACTGCAGAATATCATGAAGGACCATGGGCCATTACACCGATGATCTCTTTTGGAAGTTTAAAATTATTGAGACATTTTTAGAAGACCTCTGCGTCTTGAGGCCTTCACAGAATCACAAATGAAAGCTACAGAATCTTTGCTAGTGTTGTGTTGGTGCTGAAAAATGTAAATAACATTTTTCAAATGTTGTTTTTAGTGTTGATAATCTAGTTTGCCCCTCCCATGGACTATGATTTTGACATAAGAGAAGGGTTACTGTTCCATTTACCCATGCATACCAGGGAAATGATTGTTTCTGTTAGAGTCACCCACTGTAAGAAAAACACTTAAAGAAACTTTAGATATGGTAAGGGAGAAAAAAAAGTTGATAGAAATTCAAAATAGGATGCTCTGCATCCATGAAAAATGGATGCAGAGCATATTGAGCACAAGTGGAATGTTGAAACCATGGTGGAGTGGATGAGGTTGGTTAAATGAAGAGAAGGCTAGAAAAAGAGTGGGAATGTTGGACAGGATGGTAGGAGGCAGTATGTAGTATTGGAGAATGGTTAGTTGTGATGCAGGTTTTACAATATTGAATTTTTTACAATAAAACTTTGTAAGTTCCACATTATTACAATTTTTTCCACAGAAACTTACAAAGTTTTTATTTTTCAAAATTCTTAATGAGGGTCCATAAAGTTGAGCTGAGTACCATAGTAGTACACAATCAATTTAGCTTCTTGCTAGGTGGTGCTTAGACATGTAGTGTTGTTGAGTTAGTGGATTCATCAAATGCCTGCTTTGAATGGTAGTCTACATTTCGAATAATAGACATAGATATATGAACACCATCATAAATCTTCACAGATTGCAAATTGTGATTGCAACCAGGTGCAAATTCAGATTTGGATTTTGATTGCAGTGGGCAAAGAGAAGAAGTTGATTGGGCAAATCCAGAAAAAATCAGCATAAGTAGGTGGAGGGAAGGGGATATTGAAAGGTAGTGAGATGTTGAATGATATTAGGGTAAATGTTAGGTAAAGGGAGTGGAGGGTTGAAAGGTCAAATGACCACTAAAATATCAAAATGAAAATTTCAGAGAGTAATGACAGAGAAGAGTAACATAAAGAGTTCATTTCCATGAGGCTGCATTCTATAGGTTTCTCTAATTTTTTGTGGAAATTGAATTTGCAGTTGTGAATTTGTACCCTAGGTGCCATTCCTTAGCATCCACCATTCTTTTCATCATCATGCATGAACCACTGATGTGTGCTTATAATGATTCCTTGCCACTCGGTTCTTCATTCTGAGAATAATAATACTCCATAGAATATGGAAGACCTGAGGAACTATCTGTAATATATCGTGTCAATCTCTGTCAAGATTAATTTTTTAGTATTTCTAAATCAACCAGTTCTTTTGTTTATTCTACAATTTGTCATCCAAAAGTTTCAGTTACAACTTTAGAATGAAATGGTTACTGTTAAAATAACCCTTTGAATGCATTGGTTCAATGTGTGCATGAAATGCGTTGAATGGGCCAGAATTAACCATAGAAAATAACTTTTTCCCATCAGACTAACAAAATGCAAAATCATGTCACAATTAAAGTATATGGAAAGTACCTATCCCCCTTAACATTTGTGACATTTAATCCAGCATGGTCACTTGCATTTTGGTAATTATAGTATGCTATTGAAAGTTTTGGTAACTCTTGTAAAAAAAAGAAATCTTGATGAGAGAAAATCAAGAGAAATCTTATAAAGTACAATTGAGCCATCTTCATTTTCAGCAAACCTGCAATCATCTCTTTTAGTTGGATAAATATGGAGTAGAAAATCCAAAAGCTGTTTAAAAAATCATCCTGTGGAAGTTCGTCAATTAACTAATGTTTTACCATTAAAATCTAGGGTTCACCTATCCTTGGTAACCCATATCTGTAAATTAAAGCATGGCCTTTTTCACTCAAATACTGAACTTATTCTAAATTCTCATATTCATGGTCATGGTACAAGAACTTCATTTATGTGTGTGTCAACACCTTGCTCTCAGCATAATATGGGATTAAATCCATTTGTTTCCAGACTATAAAAAAATAATTATCTACCTAATGACATGAAATGTATTCATTCTCCCAACATTTAAAAAAATAAATTTAAATAATATCCATGGATTATCTTAAACTATGTCATAACTCTCAAAAAACTGCAGGAGATACCGCAACAGTAGCAATTGTTGCAATGATATGTCATTAATCATTGTATTACTTTCCTCCTTTGTAATTATTTTCTTTTCCTATTATTCAGGCTGTTACTAAAACAAGTGTATTTGTGTCCTTTTCTCTTTTTGTATTTGCAAATTTGCTGATATTTTATTTTGTATCTCTTATCATAAACAGTTTAAGTGCTCCATTTGATCATTTCACTTACTGTTTTTCCATTAGGTGCAGGCTTATTGGAACATATATAACAAAAATATTGTGTGTTGTGGAAAATTGAATTGTATTAAATTGAACTAATAGTAATCATACGGCACTGTATAATATTGGCATTGAATATGAGTGGGTGTGTGATACCACCTTGCTTGTCTTCCCCAGGTCCCAGGGGTGGTTCCCAGCAGGTGCCCACATCACAGCATGGAGGAGGGGGGGGTGCATCTCCATTTCCACAACAGCAGCAGCAACAGGAGGGGAGTGGGACCCCCTCACACCCTTCACAGTCCTCGGCCGTCTACTTGCCTCCGCATCCCCACTCCCACCACCCCTCCCATGTCCCTCCTCCCCCATCCCACTCCCATGCTGTGCCGCCCCCTCCACACCTGCACCGTGCACCCGTAGACCTTGGTGTGGGGGAGAGAGGCAAACAGCAGGGGGATGTGGGTCGGCCATCAATGGCAATGCCACATGGCATGAAGGTGTCATCATCAAGGTCACCACTGGGTCCTCCCTCAGGGCCCCTGGCAGGGGCAGCTGTCTCCTCAGCCATGGGAGAGGGGCAGGGGTCTCACTCTGCCATGATGGGTGACCCCTCCCTCCCCCTGCTCCAGTACAAACTCACTGACTTTCTTCGTGCCAACTTGGAGAGTCTTGAGGGGTTAACAGGAGCCAAGGTTTGTGTGAGCCTACTTGATTCAGTATGTGAGCATTGCTCAAAGCAATGTTTACGTGGCTAGAATTGAGGATCATGAACTGTATTTCAGGTTGCAATTTCAATGAGATTCCATTTTATTTTTTTGTACAGTTTCGCCAGGTAAAATTTCTCTCCTGGGACCTAGATAATTTTTAGCAACACTTATTTTCCTATCCCTGATATTTTCTACAAGTTTCCTGGGATTTGGAAAGCCATTAAATGATAGAGGGCTCCTATTTCATTCTTAATCATGTGTATTTTTGTGCATACCAGTTCATGATTGCTGTAGATATGCTGTCCGAGTATACTGTTCTTCCCTTTTGTATTATGATACTGTTTTTTCTTTTTGACATAATGATGCATTACATGTTTAAAGTGTAAATACTCTTCAAATCGTTAGTATTGGCATTGCATTTTGGTTACTTTTAACTAATTGTTTGTAAAAATAGCACCCCAAATTTTAGGTTTTCAAGTAAGATCATCATGGAAAAGGGCCGTTCACCAACAATTAATTTCTGAAAACCTTGATGCCTCTGTTTGAGTCCCAATCCTTGTGTATGATTCTTTCTCTGTGAACTTACTGCATTTATTTCTATTGATTTTACTAACCATGCTAGTCCCACTCATTCTCATTGTTATTGTGTGTCCTACAATGAAAGAATGTTTTTAAATTGCACTAAAGCTGGAAATCAAAGGTAAATACCAGGCCTGTCTCAAAAATAGTTAGAATAAATCCGGGGAAAAAATTTATTGCAGATAAAAGTACAAATTACTAAAATTCTTCAAAATAGAACTTTCACATCAACTTACCCAAACCAGTGCCGCTGCCAGTTGTGGTATGTTTCCTGGAAGATTTCAGCAGAAACCTTCTTCAGGCACCTCATCATGGTGTCTTTGAAGTTATCCAGTATTAAAAAATGGTTGACTTTGAGCTCCTTTTTATTCTTGGGAACAAAATGAAGTTCAGCTGTGCCAATTAGGAGCTGGGGGGTTGCTGGAGTGAGATCCAAGAGATCAATTGAGATTATCACACAAGGAGCATTCTGATTTTCCTACAGCACCTTGGGACAAACTTGACATATACCTTTCTCATGGCTTATCTTCTGTAAGAATGCAATGCACTGTTTTTTTCAGACATTGCACTCTTCTCTTAACAGTCTGGCACTTAGGCATCGATCAGAATTGAGCATGTCTCTCACCTTTTGTGCATTTTTATCGCACTGTGTTGTTGATGGACATCCATGGCATTCCTTATCAACCTCCTATCTACCTTCCCAGAACATCTTATGCCAGCAGAAAACCATTTATTGGAGCATTGCTTCATCTTCGTAAGCATCCTTAACCATGGTCATGGTCTCTGAACTAGATTTCCTGAGCAAAACATTTTATCGTGTATCATTACTCAATGGAATGGGGCATCATGAATTCATGACTTGACCCTTAAACAGTGGTCCAATCTACCAGCGATCCACGTACTGTAATGGCCGACAGACAGCTGACAGGGGTCATATTTCTTTCTCAAGATCTTCCACCACCTTTCCTGCCACAAATTACCTCACACTATCCATCCATGTTGGCAGGAAAAAAAATCATTCTACCTGTTTTTGGGGCAGGACCCTGTAAGTAGCCAATAGGTCGTATGTTTGCATTTCACTTACCCTAGAGGCTCAACCACCAGAGCTTGAGTAGACCAATCAAATAGAAAATTTCACAAAGGAAAGATTCTAGAATTGTCATATGGAATGTTAAGGCATATTTTGTAATTACAGCATGTTGTTAATTTTTAATCAAGTTTTATGCATTTTATAATGGAAACCAAATCATATCTTTCTTTGGAATTTTCCCTCTAAACGGATTACTTAATTTCTCAGTCTCCAACTTAAGTTTAAATCCACATAATTTCAATTTATCTTAGAAGCATACCCTAGCTTAATGGTGTATTGTAATTTGTACTTTAGAACTTTGAGTAATGTTCCCATGAATGTTACTGCACTGACTTGAGTCAGTACACGATAAAAAATCTGATGACTTTTCTCCAATGCACCCAATGGTCTATAACAGGGATGGTGGATCTTTTGGCGATTGACTGCCTAAGTTTATGAAATAAGAGTTTTCATGCTAACCCATTGAGTGAGATATAGGTATCGATTATTTTTATGTCTGTAAGAGGTAGCAAGTGTTTTTATACAAAAAAAAAACAATTTTTAAATGAGATTCACAATAATTTGTTTTGAAGTTTAAATTTTTTCTCAGAATTTATAACAAAGGCAATTATGAAATTAAGTATCACAGAAACTCTCAAGCGGTCATTTATTAGAACTTCATTTTGGAAGTGCCTTTTGTTAGATGAATAGTCTTAATTGGAATTAGCATAGTTGATTCTTGGAATGGTTTCAGGTGTCTTTTTGTGGAAGCGATTCATATCAGAAAAGAAATACTTAGTTATTCCACATAGATTTTATTAAACACAACCACGGTTTTGACTTACAAAGTTGATGATGACTTTATAAGTTGAAACCATGGTCGTGTTCAATAAAATATATGTGGAATAACTAAGTATTTATTTTCCAAAAGTTGATTCTTCTCAAGTTCAAAGAAAAATAGCTCAATTATTCCCAAAGAAAACTCACATTATAAGTAAATATAATGAACTCAATGAAAGAAACAGAGCGGTCCAGTGGTGATATCGAAGCAATGGGCATATTCTGACTGGTGTGGACGATCTACTAGTCATACTCTAACACATATATGACATATGAGAGTAATGTTTAGCATGCTGTGATATGAATGGAAACAAAGTATACTGCACAAATAAGTTTGAACACTCAAAGTCAATGGCATTGTTCTGATGGTAGAGGCCGCTAACCTATATAATGCACTGCTTTGTCTTTACAACTTAGTCTTCAATTTTAGTTTCTATTTTGACCCTGTAATCTAAACTCGCTAAAGAATTGCCTGTAGCACCCTCCCAGCTCTGTGTGCTAAAATAATTGTTCTGCATGCCATTTTGGGTACACATGCCATAGGATTGCCACCTCCAGTCTAGAAAATCTAGCTCACCATTCTATCTCTTAATAGGATGGGAATAACAGTCGTTTTTATATGTGGGGCATTTCCAGAAATAAAGAGGCTGACAAGACAATGAAAGATTCATTAGAGAGCCTGAGCTGTATAAACCTTAGTACCCATTGAAGGCTCTGTTTCAAAACATAGCTATCATTTGGTGCAAGGCACCTTGGGTTAGCACAACATAGTTTGAGGTCATGAACCTCTTCTATCAGTGGTGGCCTAGGGATTGAAGTCATTGTCATATGGCACATGACCCTGACCAACTCATACCTCTTCTAGCAAAAGAAAACACCCTTCTGTGATATGTGCAACTGCCATCTTCAATTGAATTTTCGGCCTTTGACAGGAACCCCAGGTGCCTGGAGATCATGGTTCATTGATTTGATCCCCGTTTAACTTGAATGAAGAAATTATGTTAGGTTTGACTCATCTTGGAAATATTTTCTATCCACTTCCAGGATCTTTTGGCTTTGCAGAATGGAATTTGGCCAATGAATGAAGGGTCTGATAAGAAAACAAGTAGTGAAGGTAAGTTTTTCACTCTAATAATATGAAGTTTTGGTGCTCTTCATTTTTGAAAATTCTCTTTCAACCTGCACAGTAGTTTCTAAGTATGAAATCTTTTTCTAAATCTGTAGGTCAGGAGAAAATTGTGAGAACATTTGCTGAAATTATGATGAACATGGCTAGGATCAAATCTTGCGTCAGACCTGCAATGTGCAAGCCATACGGAAAGCAGTCAGAAGCTCTACAGAAAAGTAAGGTTAAATAATAAGCACCCACTTGAAGAGGCACCTACTCTAATAATACATCCTGAATGCTTATCAGTCAGTAAATTTTTGCTGACTGAGTACGCTGTAAATTTTTTGAACATTTTGGGATCGAATCTTATAGAAAAACAGAAGGTGGAGCAGGGTAAGGAACTTGTCCTATACCCTGTGCTAAGTGTAAATTTCACAAGCCATAGGCCTACAAGCATACAAGAAGAGATCTTCCTTCACCAATAAAAACTAAACTTTAGCTTGATCTCTGTAGTGTTCAAGTGCTATTTGCTTTCATATAGTATCTCAGGTTGCAAACATAAGTCATTCATGCTACATTTTTAGTCTCAATCTCACACTTCATATGCTAAGCACCAATTGAAATACCCCTTATATCAAGTAGTTGCTGGTTTGTTTTGTTGTTGATCAACCATATTAAAAATGGGTTGAATAAAATGATGAAAGAAGGCACTTTGCTTTTCCACATAGATCAGTAAATTGTCTTCTTTTAAAAGCTCAGAATTCAAAATGTATTAGCAGTGTACTTCTTAATTCATAATACCAAGAACAGATGTTTATATTTCTGGTATTACTGAATGATAATTTCACCCAGTTTCTTGTGGACTAGTTCATGTTGAAGTCTCTTTCCCTAAGTAACTCATTTTTTTTGCTCAAACAACTCAAGAAAGCATGGAAATCAGTAAGAGTCATTGTGGGCTATCCAGAACCAGGGATCTGCAAGTAGTATAAGCAATGTCATGCCTCAGTTTTTAGGCTACTTTGAAGCCATCCCGTTGCGACATTGTTCTCATGGTATCTCAACTCGTCAACTATTTCTCCCCATCCTATCAGCATATACTGGAAACAGTCATGTGCACAGCAGGCTGGCTTGAGACAGCATGGGAATGGGCACTTTCTAATCACCACTATTCAATAGGATTAGCTCATACAGGCTTAAGCAAACTGAATTAATCCCAAAATGTTATAGCTTGACATGTGCTGAGTGACTCTTCAAGTTTTTACTGTGTAAAAGTGAATGCAGTCTTACACTTACCATGCATGAGTCGGGGGGTGACTTTTGGAAATTATCATTTTTTTTGCCAAAATTTGTGTAGGCTAAGCCATTAATGGGCACCTTACCTCAGGTGAATTCCATGTTTTGAGTGTCCCTTCAATTGTTGGAAGTGGATGTCTCTAGAAATGGTATTAAATTATGCTATAGAAGCTCAGAGAGTCATAAAACTCAAATTAATTAGACTTGATATTTGATAGTGCTTCTGTATACTTTTTTGTTGCTGCTCAGGGTACAAATATTCTCTGTTAATTTGTGAAATTAATAAATTACTCTAAGTGCATGAGAGCCCCTATTTGATGCTCTTAGTGCACCTGTGTTTTGCAGTAAGAGTTAATGTGATTCTCACACTCCTGCCTACCCCTCCTTTTGACATGTCCAGCGCTGGTGGACACCATCCAGCTGGTTCAGTCCCTTCGTTCCATCCTGCCCCCTCCACACATTGCTGTCACCAGCTGGAAGGATGAGGAGCACAAACACAGGTAATGACAATACAAGTGCAACAACTTTTATTCATAGTCCTTGTTCATTGCCAGATCACTGTAATGGTTTCCCATGTATGTGTGCAGTGACTGAATATACTAGGACAAGTAAGCAAATTTATTTGACTCTTTCACTTCAGCATAACTTCTTTATTTTTAAAGTTAGAAAACAGAGTGGACTAGCAGGGAATTGGTTTGCTTCTTTAAGTACTGTCCCACTGTAACCGGGAAAAGTAATGTAATATCTGCTCTCAAGATAACCCTGACTAGGCATTGAATAACAGCTGGGGAAAATATACTATGTGCCACACAATTAAAGTTAGAAAAAGTAACAAGTACACATTTTAAATTTAACCAGTCGAGTCATTGCCAAGGAAAAGAGAAGACATGTACCCTCTGAGTGAATAGCCAAACCTGACATCCACAAGTATCTCTTTCAATCCCAACCTGTGCAGCTACTTCATAAGCTGCAGTACAAATAGATTTTGCAGGAAGTGTTGTCATTTTGTGCGTGATCATACAAGGATATTTTTTATAATTCTTTAGAACTCAGTGAAGGCGGCTTCATTTGTACATCCATTTATGCATCATAATAATATAAAATTATAAGTACTTAAGCAGAAAATTTGTTGGATTATAATGTAGGGTAATATTGCTCCTTTTGATTCTTAGCAGTGAAAGTGTCTTTTTTATTATTTTCTATTCTATTTCATGGGCACGTCTTATCAGCTTTCACAAAACAGAGTGAAATTATATCTATGTGAAATCAGAAAAAAATATTGAGTTATGGGAATTTATGAAATGGTATCTTATTTGCTTGTGAATATTTGTGTTGGATTGCTGATGTGTTGATTTTTTTGCCACTTTAATTTGAAAGTGTTGCACTTGTCTGGATTTTTGTCTATTGCCTTGCTTGACTTTTTCAGGACCAAATAAAATTTTGCTTGTGAACGAAATTAAAAAAAACGTAAGGCACAATTTTTCATTTAAAATTTTTTTTTGCTTTCACTTTCTCGAATAAGGCATAAAAAAAATTAATGTTAATGGTATAGTTGGATGGAAAGTAATTGTATGAAGGAAATATGCCGAATTAATTGTGCAGATACGTAATGTAGAAAAAAAAAGAGGACTTGGATTGAGTAAAACATTGGCAGAGAAGCATTTCAAAGAGAGGGAGAGAGAGGAGGGGGCATGGGGAGAATGAGGGCGTAAGCGAAGCACCCTCTGACCTTAGGACCTCCCTTTCAACTTGCAACATAAATGGCCTTAATTAATTGATTGAAGCCAAAATCCGAAAATGGACACCAATGCCGCTCACCAGCAACGGGGAGAGTAGGAGCAAGTCAAGATGAGAAAGCCGAGGTTCCCTTCCCCCTCATGGGTGCAGCCCTCTGCTCAATCGATTGCCACCACATCTCTGGTTGCACACTGGGGGTCTCCAAGATGAGAGGGATTGATTTGGAATATGTGTGTGTATGCGCATGTATTTGCAGCCGAAAATACTCTCGGACAAGTTGAAATGCTTTGGGTGTGCACTGCCAATGGGAGGAGAAGAGTGGTGGGTGCTGTGGTTTGGGATTGAGAGGTTCTATGTATGTATGTATGTGTGTATGTATGCAGGAGAGAGAGAGAAAGAAGGGACATGCATTGACAACAGGGGCAGTGTGGACAGTATTCTAGTCAGACCAAAGAGTGAGTGCAAAAATATCTGTGATAAAATGTGACCGAGATATACACTTTCGCTGATGTGTCCTGTCTAATAATGGGTGAGCTTTGGATGGAAGAAGAATGTTTGCTATGTATTGAGTGGAATTTAAAAACCCTTAGCTGGAGCCACAGGGTCCCTGGGACTCAAATGAGCTTAAATTCTACTGTTGCTGTTCAAAATGACGTGCTGCTGTGACCTGTTTGGGTTATTATTCCTTGGAGCCACTGCCAAATTTCATATGAGAGTCACATCCATCTGCTATGCAATGCACAATAAATAATAATGATGCTATCTTGGCAAATGTAAATTTTAATCCACAATATTAATACATACTTATATGTGCACTCTCTTTGGGCATCCAGCTCACATCTCTTGGGCATCCTGTGAGTGGAGCCTTTTTCTTCGATGTTAGTTTTAACTCCAGCTGTGTTTAATACTTTAAAGGATTCTCTTAATCTTGCAATATATTTTAATGCTCTAAAAAGATGGCGTGTGAGCTCCATGTATTCCTCTGTTCTGCCTCTTCATTCATTGATTATGAACCATCACCAAAAGCTTATTGATGCTATACCTCAAGTTTAAAGTACCAGTGTATGGCCATTGTAAAGCATTCACATTCCCCATGGTGAAAGCTGAAAATCATGCTAACTTCATGCTTTCAGTAAATGTAAATGTCTTTGTACATGGTCATTATAAGTTTTAATTTCACATTCAATATCGTTAGAGAATGTAGTGATTGTATTCATCCACATCCAAAGGAGATGATGTACGTCAGTAGCAATCAGAGCTAGACTTGCTTCTTGATCAAGTAATGTCTCAGTTTTTATCTATAAACTTAATTTTAAAATAGTTCTTGTGGTTCAACAGATCTATGAAATTCATTGCAGGATAATGCCTAACATGTAATTTTAATAATGTTCCCTAAAATATTTGAAGGCTGAAGTGTTGAATAATTAATATTATGACACTGCCCTGCCATTGCCAACAGATTATCTATCGACTATTGAAATTCTTTGGCAGTATGGTACACATATTCCTTTCCAGAGGCAGCAAGTGAGAATGACATTAGTGTGAGCCATGTATATTATGTCCCTAAATGCTCTTTTGAAAAGTGGCATTTAAAAAGACTTCCTCCAATATTGTATGTAATTTGTATTACTAAGCAACAGTCCATGACCCGTGCATTGTGGGTTTGACAGCCCCTGGTCCTCAACTCCCTGGTATCCACCCTCCTTAGGCAGGTGTCCCTTGTTGTAACAGGCATGCACATGATCGCATCAACCTCGTCGTGAGCACACCACATGCGCCAGTGCCATGGTGGATGCACTGTGCACCCTGACACACTATTTAGCCTGTGCATAATTTTATAGCATAACTTCTATGTGCAGTCAAGATGTGCCAGTGGGAACTGTATGTCAGCTGCTCTGTTGAAAGGGAAACATCATGTTTGAGCTTCTTTAAGTTTGTGTGTATGTGTGTGTCCACATGCATGTACTGCACTTTCTGTAGCCTTTCTTCAGTCAAGTTTTGACCTCAGTGGTCTCCATTTCTAAGGGTTGAGTGTGCTGCTCTGCTCACAATGTGATTGCATTCTTTGAGCCATTTCCTGAGGTGAAACTGTTAAAACTTGAAGAGAGAAGCCATCACCAAGAAACAGATTCTACGTAGATACTTCCCATGGTTACTTTGTGGAACAGCAACATCACCAGTGCAACGCTGGTGCCATGCCAATGGCACATCAGTCATCAACCTTTTACAATATTGTATGTATAAGTATATCCTACAGCATTCTAGATATTGATGCAAGCAGACTTTTCACTCACGATATCATTCCAAAATATTATTGATACAGCTTATTTCAAGTTTGACATGCTGTTTAAAGTAACATAAAATAATAAGTGTGGTGGTGTGATGAATTATGTGTGATTCATATGCTTTTGATGCAGCATTATCTCTTAGTTTGCATCCAATCCCATTTCTATATGCAATTCAGAAACAGGTGGTGTGGTTCTCGGTGTGAAATGGTTTGTAATGATAGTCATGAATGATTCAGATGTTTTTATATCATGGGTGTTAAAGCAAGAGCCTAAAGAGCCTACAAAGTGATGCTCTCATGTCAGAGGAATTATGATGAAATACAAAACATATTCTGTTGGCAAAGCTGGTTAGTCTCTTCTTCTAACCACCACAGTTTTATTTAAATTTGTTTATGATATAAAATTGATATTTACAATTAAACATTTGATGTTATACCTGTGCAATTTCATTCAGGTGCATATTATGGAATAAGATATTTCTTTTCCTGTGGTTGTTATTGCCATTAGTAATTTTCGATGTTATTTCCATATCTCTATTGACAAAATAATGTTAGAATGGGCAGATGTGGTGGGGCTTCTGTATACCTGTGATGAAATATTCCTGGGATATTGTTTTCATTGTTTTATATTATGTTGTATTATTTAAAAATATATATTGTATATCTCTTAATATAACTTTCAACATACCATTATTGATATTTTATAACTTATATAATCTCTATTTACACAAATTATACAGTGCTTTTTTCAATAACTGCAGTGATATAAGATTTTAAAAATAGATGTGTCCACAAAGTGGACTTTTGTAGTAAATTTCATTTTATTTTGAACTCTTCATAACTGGAATATGATTACCTAATGTGAATTGTGATTTTCAATTAATCTCTGTCAGGTGTACTGTACCAAATTTACTCTGATAAAAATGAAAGACATTCTGTGATTTTACAGGTCTACGTATTGTTTTAATTGTGCTGTGAATGACTGTGTAACAGTAGTAATTTTATACAGTGCATCTTGGTAAACTGTGCTTAAACTTTTATTGAGATTGGAAGTGTGTACAAATAATTATTGTTCAGCTCAATGTTATAAGAGTTGTTTTGCTATGTTACTTAAATTTGGCATATTAAATAGTTTATATAAAAGGATTTGTCATTTATATTGATTGATTGATACACCACTAAGCACAAATGTAGTGAATGAATCATGGAAAAAACTATCCTTCCTCAAATGAAAATGCGAAGTATGTGTTAGAAGTTCTTCGTTGTATGTTGATTTTTGATTGAATATTTTTCATTAAAATATCATTGTACCTAATTAGCTTATTGGATAACTCTTACTAGCCAAGCTATACTCATTAATCATCATCATAGATAGTAATGAATGGAGAAAATATCCAGTTTTCTAAATGCTACACCCTGTGACTAAACCAAGTATTTCTTTTATTTGCCTCATTATGCTTGCTGTTGACAGTGTTTGTACTTTTTTGACAAGGAAGAAGGGGACTTTGTATTGCCCTAAAGGCATGCTAATCTACTTGTTTTATGAGCCTTTCTATTACCTCTTTTTTCTCTCTCTGTGATGAATGTTAGCCATTCTAGGTAGTTTGATTATAAAGGAGCATTGTAGGTCAAACTTTAACATTTTAAAGTTTTTGTCTTTTGAAAATATTCTAGAGGCAGTCAAATGAAAATGGACCACCCGCCATAACACAGTCTACACAAAAGGTGCCAGTACTGTATTTACATATCAATACTGCCATCACTGTGGTAGATGAACTGCATTGTGATAACTCACAAGCACATGCAGTTGTTGGGTTATGTCCTTGTTGGTGTGCAGACTGGTTGTGGTAGCGAGTGTTCGGTTTTCATTTGAGTGCCCTTCATTTATTTGAGCTATGAAGATTGCACATTTTTAGTGTAGGATTGGCAACATCAGATATATGTTGGGCTTCGTGGCCAAAAACAAAACTTCCTGCAATGGCTACCATGGCTAACTTTAAAGATTCAATTGTATGGTTTTTGACCTCGAGTCAATTAGATGATTTTTATAGACTGGAAAATTTCACAAATTCAAAGAATTCAGAATTTAATTCAAAGATTTCCAATCTTAAAAGAAACACATGAATATCATCTATTTGACTATTCCCTTCATTAGATAGTATAAAGTGAAAGCCCCAAAAAATGAAAGTCTCTTTGGCAATAGAAGTTCAACTGCCCATGGCATTTTGAATCTATTCAAAGAGCATGCACAGAACTAACTTACCTCTGGCTGCTTCCTTATTTTTCTTGCCTTGGTGACCTTGAGCCGTTTCCACGGCTTCTCCCCCTAACCGATTCCCCCGGTTGAGAAGGCCAATTGAAGAGGGCCCCAATCGACAAATCAAAAAGGCCCCCGGGTATATATATCGGGGAAAAACCCGAAGAGAGGGCTGTTGCGAGAGGGAAGCCGACGGACTCCACGCCTCCGTCTCCAGTCGCCGCCGGTAGCACGGTATCTCCCCCCCCTCCTTTACCTTACCTTCTCCCGGACCATTCCAGCGCCCTCAACCTAAAGTCCCATTTCCTTCCTCTTACCTAAAGCGCTTGGATAGTCATTTTGAGTCATATGAAATTATGCATATAGTAGTTCTGCAAGTGAAATGCCTTAATTTTGATCGAGGCTGGAACTATGATTCTGGTATTTCCCATAAATTCCTGGTACCAAGAAAATCACAATGTGGGATTAGTTGGGATGTTCAAATTCATCACCAAGATTTGGATCCAGACCCTCCTGTCAGTTGCCAATTACTCTACCCGTTGAACCACCATGTTTCATATTGTGGCTTCATCAAGTTGGAAAAAGCAGCAAAATCCAAATGATGAGTAAGTGACTGTGGGTACTTTTAAGTCACTCTGATGATGGCATATTTTTGGGACATGATGATGGTAAATATGTGGATTAAAATGCTCATTGGTTTGCTATTGATTTTTTCAGATATTATGAGGGTACTAAAAATAAAATTTAGGATTTAATGGTGAAGTATATAGAGTAAATATCTCAGGATAATGTCCTTGAAATATCAGATTTTGAGGATTTTTAAACCTTGGGGTATGCCAAAAAGAGCATTTTTTATTATCTTCTTCAGCCTTAGGATTGAATTAAATTTTAATGCCCTCCCTGCAGAGTAATTTCTTATAATGAGTGATAATTATCATCGCAATGAATGTGATTTGCCATGGTGTCACCCTGATTGCACAGCACTGAATATAATTTACTGGTATAGATTACCCCAATGAACAAACATTGATAAAAAAAGACAAATGCAACCTGAGGCAATTAATTTGCCTGACCTAAAGGAAAGAGAAATTTGAATGTGCATATTCAAAGAGCCAGATTATTGTCAACTGACTTGATGTTTTCCGTCACTCACCAGCCCTGAGGAAATTTTCATTGGATTCAGGTCTCCTCTCTTGAGTTTCACTCTTCTCTTTACCATGTGCCATATCCTATCCTTATGCCCACAACCTCCCTCCTTTGTCATCTTCTCTTTGATGATTTCTCCCACCTGCCCCAGAATGCTGACTGCTCCTTCCCATCATAGGTGCAGTTAGCTATCGTTGGAGTGCATTTGGTAGGAAACCCAGTATGGTATTGTTTTATCTGTAGTGAACAGGGAAGGAAGATTTAATATCTGCCTTCTTAATTAAATCCAAATTATCTTAATTAAAGCCAAAACTGAATCAGATGTCCCTGGCTACCTCCTGCCAGTCCACAGCCTTTGGCTGGAAGACGAATAAAATAAATGTGTCAATAAAGGAATTTGATGTATATTATGGGGTGCCTCTTTTCACATGACTTGTCCTGAATTGATGCCACTTCCATCATTTTATCACATTTAGTGTGTATTTTTTCTACTAGCATTCATCTCTCCCATGGATGTTTTTTAAATTTTGCATGCTTTAGTTCACTGTTGACTTTTTGATAGCTAGCTATCAATTGAGGCATCGTGTAAAGAAAAAGGAAGGCTTTGGGTTCCTCCAAAAAATATTGAAGTTATTCAGATATGTGAAAGGGGGAATAAGAATGTAACTGAAATTGGTAGACACTATTGCTTATCATCATCGCGTCTTCACCATTTCAAAGAGCAAAGTAAAAGTTTAATCTGCTTTCACTTTGATCTTCCCTTGTGAAAGATATAGGCCACAATTTTCTCGCAGATGCTAGACTACATGTAGTATTCAGGGAAATATGTTCACACTTTCAGAGCTTCATTAAATTGCTGATTCATATTGTTTAATATTTATTCTCAGCTCAGCCCATTCAATCCAGGAAAATAAAAATAGAATGTCTTTCTCCTTTGTGTGTGGACACCCTATATGACATTAGATGTTTATATCTGCTTTCTTCTGGCTTCAGTCTCCTTCTACACCATCCATTGCTGACAATAAAAAACTCAGCCATTAGTTACTTTTATCAAGGTGCTGTAGAATCACGTGCTCAAAGAATGAACAATCTTCAGTTCTCATTACTCCTATTGAGAAATATGCAAAAAATTTGTTTATGCAGAACAAAAGTTATTGAGGTGATTTTTTATAGTAACTTGTTAAAAAATGGGAACTGCTGCAAAAGTTTTCATAAGTTTTGGAATTAATTTTTCTTGAAAAATCTTAACTGAACAAAAATAAAATCAAGAACATTTCACTTCATTAGTGAAAGAACTTACCTCTGTCATTCACCCAGGATTTCTTATTTCAAGTTAACATTGGTTTGAATTAAAGTATTTAAATCTTTCTTTTATGGAAATGTAAATAAAGGTTTGTTGCAGGAACTTATTTATTAAATGGAGTGAAACAGGATTCATCATGGATAATTTATTCATTATATTTTACAAATTGTGCTAACTTGGAAAGATATGTACAATATGTAGGTACAGTTTAGCTTTGATACAGCATGTCATGAAATAGACAAAGGTAATATAAAAATCAATTGTCAAATTTATCACTCTGTTTGAAAAACTACATGCTAGCTGGAATTTATTGTGTGTATCTTGCGTTGAAGCACTTGGAAACAACTGTTAGGAGGAAATTCATAAAAATAGATAGATTGCAATTGGATTTATTTCTAGTGATAAAGAACTGTTGTTTATACGTTTTATTAATTCCTGATAACTTGTGAGCCTAACTATGTCTTCCCACTTCTTAAGACCTCAAAGATTGGGCACTAGAAGTAGAGCATTTGAATGTGGTAACACCATTACATGGCAGTATTAATAGGCCAATGTGAGAAAGAATGTAGGGCTTTTGAATCATTGAAGAAAATGGCCAATCCACCAATTATTACTAAAAAAATCAAGTAAGTACTTGATAAGATTGAATTTTCTATTCAACACAACTGTATATTAGATGATATATATGTTTATGTATATATATATTTATTTAATTAATTAATGAACTCTTGGTTATTATCATTATTATCTCCTGTAAGATAGTGTTGATATCAAATTTGCACAAATGTGAAATATACTGACTGATTCCAGGAAGAGAAATCACATCGTGAAGACTAAATTTTGCTAACTTTTTTATTGTGTGGTTCTGTCATGGAAGACTGGTGCATTGAGTATAGCAATTGCCCCAAATGAAAAAGTACTACTTCGGAGCAAATAAAAGGCATTGAGTATGAAGTCATTTGGAAAATATTTTCAAATAACTAGTTTTTTTGGAAATATTGCAGTATTCATTCCTGGAACAGTCAGTACACCATATTTGAATCTAAGTTTTAAGTTCCTATAGCATTGCAATGTGAACAGCTAAAAATGGCATTGGCTTCAGGATGTGATAACCATGTACTAAGAATGGCACCCTCTTTCCCTTTTGAATTAATGCATATTTTTTTAAGTGTCTTAATCTAGCCTTAGTAACCTTTAACACATTTTTTTTCTTATATCTGGTACCTGTGGGAATAATTACGATCCCTTTAGTTTTGCTATCAAATCATAAATTCATGCATGGAGTTAGTGGTCATCACTGCAAATTATCTGCAATGGCTAATCCTTATGAATTATCATAAATACATCACTCGATGGCATTAACCATCGAAACATTTCTGGAGTTACCCAAAGTAAATAAAAACAACAACACTACACCAAGACTTTCCCATGGACTCAAGAAAAGGAAAATTCACTAACGAGCTCTTCACCACTGGAGAATCTGCTGCCAATGCATCTATTCAATCTTGACCACCATAATTTCGGAACCCTTGTCTTAATGCCATAGCCACAGTCACACACATGACTCCTTTACATAATGTATGTAATGAAATCTTTGTGTGTGCCTTTCTTCATGGCTGTGCTGAAAATGTACGTATATGCCTTGCTCAACCAAAGGGCACAAGATGTGTTGACCTTTCGATTAGTATATAGGAATGTAGAGTGGTTTTCTAGCAAAATTTGAAGTGCTTGATGTAGTGAGGAAGTGTCTAAGTACCCACAGCGCAATCACATGCCAATGGAATTAGGTTGATGGAATTGCTTTCCAGGTACCATGGGCAATGTACAACCCCTGGTGAAGCTTTCTAAGCCCTTATTATTCCACCTCACTTATTGAATCTTTATGGTGGATTTTGTGTGATAACTGGTATGTGTTGTATTGGGAGTCATTTCCCCCTACAATGGCCTGCTAGCAGTGGTCCTGTCTGAACAGTGCAATTCTTATTGATCTCGCTTTATTGTTACACAAGCTGTGAGAATGGGCTTGCCAATAGATCAGCTGAGGAGAGCTAGGTGCTGTCAAGTGTATTCAATACTAAAAACCAGGAAGCTCCTATGAAGGCTAGATAGGTTCCCAAGACATTTGCTTAACTGTTAAATGTACAGTATATGTTCAAGCATAAATGGCTACTTTGTACCTGAAATATCAGATAAAATCCTTGGTCCAAATGCGAGTCGAAGTCAAGATAACAATTGAAAGTTAGCTATGAAATTCACTGTGGAAATGAGAAATAAATATACCAATAAAAATAAATAGGCATATAGTTGAACAACAATAATTAGCCTGGAGGCTGGTTTTGAAAGGGTATGGTATAGACATTTTGTACTAATCCCAATGGCATATGAAATTCAGGGCAGGGGGACCTATTCCTTCCCTGATAACAGATGGATTTAATTTCAGAATCCTCTGGTCAGTAGTTGACAGCTTTACCCGTTGGCCTGACCACAACAGCTCGTACATGGCTCATATAATATCAAAAATAAATAAAATATGCATAGAAGATAATGAAAATCCCTGAACAGGAAGAGTTTCTAAGCCATTTGGTTCATGAGCCAAAAGCCGTACATGGATATTTAACCAAAAAAGTTACTTAAACCATTAATTAAAGGCAGACTTTCATTTTAAAATATTTTGTTAAATTGCTTGAGTTGTATTTTCGATATAATGGAGTTTTATTTTAATATTCTTCATCCAAAGTATTTTGGCTATGGTGAGGGATGGGATCATTAAATATGTAAAAAAACTTCCTAGCAAGGTGAGGGAGAAATTACAGAGCCTGTGCGACCTTCACTATATAGGTAAAGTCTCTTTATATTGAAAAGTAGATAATATGAGCCTGCACAAATTTAAGCTTCACTTATGATTTGTATCCCTTCACATTGCACCAAAGATTCACTTTGCAAAGCTCAAATGCCAATTTGATAGGTACAGCTAACATGCATGCAATAATTAGCCATGGATTTGGCTCCAGAAAGGAGCAGAGGGAAGCATGTTGGTTATCCAATCCCAATACCCAACTATTTAAGGCTTCACAGCATGGGGCTGCATTAGTGATGCAATAGTCATGGAATTGTAATGCATTATTTAATAGATTGCAAAGGGCATCAGTGGGTACTCATCCACGTAAATCACTATTGTATTTCACAGTATTTTGGCTTCAAATGGGTACCTGATATCAGTAACTATGCATTGCAAAATGTATGTTTTACAATTAATTAAATATGAAATAGTACTGCCTCTTCAAAATGCCTATGAGCTCCCTAGAATCAGCTCCAAATAAAATAACAAAGCTCTCATTTTTATTTAAGACTTGAATGAAAGCACCTTCAGAAAACTTTCCTATATTTTTAAAATTTCATAATCTAAGTAGGAAAAAGAACTGCTTTAAATTGAATCTAGCTTCAGCACAGGACCTCTGGCTGTCAGATTTCCTCTGATACATGTGCAGAGAAATTTCCAAGCTGTCACTGCCAGCAGGTGACTCCCAAACAAAGCAGAGACCATAAGTGTGGCTTGTGGAAATACATGCACCTACACACTGTGGTGCATCTTTAGAATGAAAGACAAAGGCCAGACATATTCACAATAAGCTTAATAAATTTTGCTTTATCAACATTTCCTCTGTATGTGTATTCCCAAAAGGTATGAGCTGCAGATTATGGTGTTGCATTGGTTGTGATCACATGGCCTTCTTCTGTCCTTATTCACCTGGGTGAAATATGGGGTGTCAATGATATAACTACGCAAATTCTACCTCTGAAAATAATGAGTACATTTTTTACTTTGGCAAGTTTACATTCTGACATTATTTATATTTTTCCTATGGAGCAAATAAGTGAGATGATTTTAATTACAATTTAATGAAATATTTACATGATATAAGTTTAACATTTTTCATCTAAAAACTTTATTGCTCTTGTTTGGGGTAAATCGAAAATAATTCTCCCCTTGCATATAATTGTTTATACTTTTCTAAAACGAGCCCTAGTCTCTGAGCATTGAAATAATGTAATAATAAATGTCAGCCAATTAGAAACATTCTATTAGGCTTGTTTCTGAACTTGAAAAATGTATGAGTATAATGCACTTGGAGTATATTTCACGATACATATATATACATGCGTACAACTATATATATATATATATAAAGTTATTATTTTTATTTATGAAATGAATCCAATGTGTATATTCTGAGAGATTCATTTGTGAAAACTTTGCCAGTGGAGAAAGACATTGGGGTAGAAAAATAAGAGGAGCCTCCCTTATTGTTTTTAACTTATAATTAGTGGAAACTACATCTGCTTCTTTATTGCATCACTGTTGGGGCTTGTGAGTTTGTCACTCAATGGAATCAAGGTGGTTTATATTTGGTTCATTATTAATTGATGAATTGATGTGGTGATACATTGACCAACAAGGCCTGCCAAATTTCTTTCAGTAAGAGTCATCTCGTATGAAGATATGTGGAAGCTAGTGATGGATAGTAGTTATACATGTGGTGGGCACTTTGGAGGTTTCCTCAAATACTGAATATTCTTGGCTGTCCCATTGCTTCCTCATAATATAAAAAAATCTTATCACACATTTGAGCAATTTAGTGTTTATTTCTGTGTATTCAGAATTATTCGCCCAAATGCATGTATGTATTCAGATGAGTTAAAGGTATCCATGTCATTTGTTTGGCAAATGTACCTAACCTCCCTTTTATACGTTTTGATTGTGAACATTAATGTTGGAGAAGAAATACATTGGTTCACTACTTTCAAGTCTATCCCCCTAAATGGTGTCAAATGATTCTCATCAAGCCCTCTGGAGTTGGATTTCATCTTCTACCCTCCATTGTATTCAAACATATCTCAATGAATCTCTTTAATGGCCCTAGAATGCAGAATCTTCAGTAAGTGGTTTGATTATCATCAGACTCCTCTGGTTGTGCTTTGCAAGAATGATTGCACGAAAGAGCCACTAATTTTCACAATGAACCAAGGTATTATGTATAATTGAGTGGAAATTACCCTAAATAAACTTTCCCTACCTTTAAATAGATGTTTTTTCCCACCCTAAGACATGCTCAGTGTATACTCTTGTCAAGCTAAGAATTAAATAGCAATTGTTTCATGCATTGAACATATGTATTAATTTCATAAGGTAGTGTAAGCACTTAATTCAGTGAGGGATTTGACATGCATGCATCAGAGTCCATCTTGGTTCATCAAAAGTTTAAATACTTCAGCCAGGAAGGTACTAATAAATTTTGTATACCTGATTTTTCTAAAGTTTAAATACTTATTACTTAATTTTATATTGTGAAAGCAACATTTTTCACTTAAAGATAAATAATTTAAGGTAATATAATTCAGATATAGTTTTTCCTATTATGAACGAGTATTTGCAGTTTTCTGAGTGCCACTCCCCAATTTCTGTTTTTGCCAATTGCCTTCATTTTTTATCCTTGAAAATTTCAATTAATGGCATTGATTGTGCTCAAGTGTGGAAAAGCACAACTGCTTTTTTTATATGTTAGTGTGAATTTTTACTGATTTGTAAAATCTTGTTACACTTTTGATGGATTTTCACCGAGTTGAGGCTTCCACAGCCTACTTAGTTAATCACAATCTTTTTCCTTGTACTATATTTGTGCAGAAAAGAAATACACCTTGCCTATTATTTAAAATTAGTCATGACTAAAAATATTTGGAATACCAAGAATTAATTTCTTTAAACAACTGAGCGAGAAGTGCTGCCAGAAATTAGGAGTATAAGTGCATGGCTGTTGAAACACTGCATTTGATATGTTCAACTTCAGGACAGTTCAGACTGCCCTGACTTAGGAGGAACCTGAATGGAGTCTGTTGGGGGACCCACTGAAATCAATATTGGTGAGATTTATACCACTTATGAATGAGAGACGTATCTGCATAAGACAGTGTGTGTGTCATATCACACATGCCTAGTTTTATAATGTACTTATGATGAAAAAAAACTTAAGATATTGATTTCTGTGTCATGCTGGACAAATTACACTTTATAGTTGTCGTTTTAAGGTCACTTGAGCAGCACAGAGAAAGAAGAGAAGAAATATTGTAATTAGGGCATGGACATGCTTTTGTATCTTCATTTTCACCTACAACAATGGAGTAAAAATGTATTTTTCATATGATTAGCTGTTGTTGCACATGGCTCTAGCTTGGAGCTCAGTAGATACTATGTGTGTGTGTTTGTGTGTATATATATATATATATATATATATATATATATATATATATATATATATATATATATATATATATATATATATATACATACATCTGTGCTCTCTGAGAATTTAATATGAGGTTTAGGAGATGTGTATTGTGAGTATAGTAGAATTTGAGCTGGATGTAGAAATACAGTAGAGGATAGGGAAATGCTTCTGTTTGGGAGCAGATAAATGCTCGTTTCATGCTTTGCAAGTGTGTAAAACAGGAAATTCTTAGACTTAGATAAACTCTGATTATTGTTAGAAATGTTGAATTTTTTAAGGGAGTTTCAGTCATAATGAATGACTCTCTTCTCCTCTAATCCATCAAATTTATCCCTAAACATTGTGAAAATGCTATCATAAATGTTACTTTTAACATTTTTCAACAACATAATATCAAAGGAAGTTACCTCTGATACCTCCGATTAGAGATCCTTGAGATAGATTCATGATAGAATGTACTCCATAAAATTCTGAATATATAGCCATATGAGTTTTGGTAAAAGGGCACTTTTAAACTTAAAATACAAATAAAAGATCCCATGATTAAGCATAAATAAAGGCAAGAAAACAAATATGAGTTAACTTCTGAATTTATGATGATAATGAATCAAGAAATTCACATTATCAAGATAAATAGAATGGGAATAAAATGTTTATGTGGTTCACTGTAACTTAAAAATTGATAACTCCTCATGGTAGTGAAATGCAGAACATTCAATTCTTGCTTGTCTTATGCTTCGTAATTGACCCAGAAAAAGTCATTTTGTGAGTGGAATATAAGTCATTTCAGGTTATCATTGGCCTAAAGCAAGAAATTTTTCTTTTACTTTAATGTATGGTATTTTATGATTTAACCTCAAACTTCTAGGGAATATTAAACTTTTCTTGATGCACCACCCATCACTCATGCAATCTCATTTGCATAGCAAATTTCAGCAAGACTAGAAATTCTATGATATAAGTTTAAAAAACTTTTTGCTACATTAATCTTACTTAGTATTAGGAGCACAGCCCAATTTGGCTACCTAATTAAGCACCTGACCCTAGTTCTCATTTTTTAATGTGTGATGATTCAAGTAGTAACAGGTATTTTCACTTCTATAGCAGAATTTTGCAAACATCTGCCTAATTTTCCAAATGGGCTCCATTTTTTGCCAAATTCTGTTTGTCGATCCACACAAACCCTTTGGAAACTCATGTGAAAGAAGCATGGCTATCATTGAATGTGAAAGGCTATGAATTTAATGCCCTGCGGCTGAAGAATGAATAACCATAGACTTTGAAGACAGAATTGATAGACTACTTGCTTTGGCCATAAGGATGGTGAATAAAGAACTATGACTTGGTGCTAGGTGCCATGGAGGGGAGGAGAGGGGAGAGGCAGTCCCACCTAGTGACTGGGTGTCTTGCCACTGGTTGCCATTATCCTTCAACGAGAATTTCAACTAATGGGTGTTTATAGGCAAATTATGTGAACATATGTATGTATAAATAATGCATCCTTTTGCACACAGTAAATAATGATGAGTGATCAGGATAATAGTCACACTTATGTGCTAAAGTACACCTATTTATGTAGCTTCATAAAATGTAATGTTTTGACATTTCCCTCTGGATTGTGGCTGGGCGTCCAGTGGCAAGCTGGTTACTTCGGGTGGACCAGGGTTGTTCATACCCATAAACCTACAATGTAGTGATCTTTATCCCCTCTCCTCCAGATGGCACTGTAACCTATATCTCAAAAGAGTTTGGCATCCTGTTAAAACCCCCCCTCCTCCACCCCTTCGTCACTCAATCAAACACACCTCTAACACCCCTTCCCAGACAGTCACACACTCATTCCAAAACTGCAGGAAGTAATTTCTTTTTGTTACTCAAGTACTCACATTCACACCGAAGCACCAACAATGAGAAGGTAATATATATGTAAGTTTACACATACATACATACCTACATACTCCAGTGTATGTGTATATATATATATATGTATATATGCAAAGGCAAGAAGGATTAGTCATAATAATGCACAAACGGAATCACAAAGAAAGGCTTAAGGCTCCAAAGTCAGGGCTCTCTCCCCAATAGAGCCACAGCAGATGGTCCGAAGACCTTTGTTATCATTATTATTTATTAATAATATTATTACCTAATGATTAAGGTTAGCGTGATCACTTGTACACTTTCTATCTCCAGGAGTGAACTATCTGCTCAATAACTAAAATTGAATGTGGCAAACTGAGCCACAATCCTGCCATCATGTGCCAAGTAGAATTGATGACCAGGTTTCCCTTGGCACTGTTTGACTCCCCAAATTCTTTTTTGGTCTTAGTGAGAGCTGATGCTCAACGAATCAGTCCATGGTGTAACAGCCATGTCCCTTGGACACTTGTTCCTACTCTTCATCCTGGAGGCTCTCCCTTTCACATTCACTAAATGAGACCAGCTCATTCTCTATGTACATATATATATGCATGCACATGAGTGAGAAAGTAAATTAATTAACGTACCTAAGCTAGGAACATGAGTCCCTCGGAAAGTAACCATTTCTTCATATAAAACAGCATTCATCAACACAATCAGAACTGTATGGATGTAAAATGTTCAAAATGTTTTCATGGAATGAGTTGAACATAATTCCATTGCAATCAGGGATGAGCACTGAACTTCAACAAGGGCTTCTTATTGTTGACTGGTCTGTGGAACCATGTACTTATCTCAATTGCAAGAGGCATGAAACACTAATAACTACAGAGTCCATTTGTGGAAACATTCCACACAACTTGTTTCCACCAACACCTCAATTATGAATCGCCATTACAACTTTTACATCTTAACAATAGTCACAGATTCATGTGAATTATTAATTCCAACATAGAAATGTAACGATGATTCACTGATATCCAATAGTTTTTGCTGTCTTCAGCCATGTCCCAGGGAATAATATTATGGGTTAGGAAAGAGAATACCAGAGGGAACCATGGTGTTTTTTTCCAACCCTATTTAGGCTGTTATTGAATTAGAGGAAGCAATATTACTGTAGTGGATTCAGTGCCCTGGTGCTGAAGAGCAAAATTTATTTGGGCTCTTCTGCAAATAAATTCAATAATTTTTAAGTAGGGCAGGAGAGATTGAAGTGTGGCTGATTTTTAAATCTTTTCTTGCATATTTGGGCATCTGAAAATTTTTCAGGGAATTAGGGAATTTTTATCCTTTGATGACTAAAAATTTTGGAGGGATATAAAAAAAGTGATAGGCAGCCTAATCTGGATGCTATAATTCCCTCAATTCTTTAACTGACCATTGATTTTTGCATCATGAAGTGAAGTAAAAGGTATCTCAGTGAAGGAGTGAAATCTTGCAGAGGATAGGCACATTTATCATAACATACCTGTCCCATGAAGGGAGAAGGTTTCCCTGCACCCCCTCTCCCTTTACGTGGGTCTGTCAAAGAGAGAGACGTTCATTTGGGGAGCAAGAAGAGACTTAAATGCCAAACGCACGTGTGTACTCAATATGAACCTACGGGCAAAGCTACACCAGTGCACCCATGTGTGCGGAGGTAAGGGGCTGTTGAAAGCTGAAAGTGCAGAGAACAACTGCTTACACCGAAATGAAAGTATAAGGAAACCTAGTTCATGTGAGATTTCACAGTGGTATAGCTACCCATTTTTGGCCCCTTAATAAAATATTTTTGGCCCCAAACCAAGGCGTTTAACAAGGGCCCTTCATACCACCTAATGTTGGAGACTTTCCCACTGCTCTTCTGCAAGAGACATTATAATTGATTTTTCTGAGAGTATAATGGAAACAATGCTGCCAACTCAAAAAAGAAAGTTCACATCAAGAACAGGGGAAAATCTTTGCCAAATTAATCCAAAGTAATATATGCAATTAGGCAATTATGCATCAAGACTTCCTTGGCTTCATGGTCATTCAATTGTTTCCCTATGTTTCATAAATCAAGCAAGTTCAGGATTTTTTTAAGTAATTGCAATTGGAAGGAATTGAGAGCATGTTGTCAAAACTGAAGAAATCCATTCAGAAATCAGAGAATTTTACAGAACAAATACATTTTTCTTAGAGAGAAAAAGCAGGTCTGAATAAGCGTTAGCGTGGGCTGCAGGGGTTTGCACGTGTGTTGCTTCCTCAGGGTGGTTGAACTAGTCATGGAACTCACAAGTGGACTTGGTTGTTGGTACCATAAAACTTTCAGTTAAACCTTCCTGTGGCACATTCTGGAGGGAATTTGAAGGACCTACATGCAAAAGATGTGCAGTTTGAAGTGTTACCTGCTTGATTGAATCAATTAATCTTGTACAAATTCTGATGCTGATTCTTAATATCTGTAGAGAATTGTTTATGAATTTATCTCCTCATGTGATGTGGTTTGAGAGCAGAGATTTGATCAATATGATCAATTAAAGAATATGATGAAAGAATACTATTCATGGGGAGAGAAATTCCAGAGAGGGAAAACCAAAATATTTAAATGGTTTTGTCGGGAAATGTTGATTTGCAACTCAGCTGTCTTCATCACTCTCTCCTGCTTTATTTTTCTTGAGATGGGAGGTTCTTGTCATATGATGGGAATATATGTATAGTATTCTTGCTAGCCTGCCCTCTATGCCAATGTACTTGCTCTGTAGTCGCCCATCATTGTGTCTGCTTGCCATCAAGTGTCCCCCTCTTGGTTTGTTGTCTCTCGCATGGGGGAAGGGACAGAGGGGGTGTGGTATGTACACAAAGGCATAGGTCGGGGTGGCCTGGGTTGGGATTTTTGCTATCACAGTTCAGATGCCCGCCCGAGGGCATCGCCCAGGGGCCCCGAGGTGAGGGGTGGCGCCAGGGGTGGGAGTGAGGGTCCAGAGCCAACCCCACAGGGGCTGGCCGAGGACATCCACAGGAGGTCCCTCACCGTGGCATGATGCATGCAGTAGACGGCTGAGACAACCAGCAGGTGCATGATGTTATGAGAGTTCAGAATGAGGTCAACACGCCCTGGCATCCACTTCTCGGGCACATGCATGGCGCCAATGGCACCGCCTATCGCTGACACTGCATCCTGCAAAGTAAGAAAAACATGAAAAGAGCATGTATCTAGATATAAATTTCTCCATATGCAAGATTCGTCAGTTTTTAGCATCAATGAAAGTTCTTGGGTGTCCCTACAGTCTAAACTAAGTTGAAGAGAGCATTTAGATATGAGAATCAAAGACCTTTCAACTCAGTGGAAGGTTTGGAAAGCCTTTGGAAAAACCTGAGGCCTCCTGCAAGGGCCAGGAACTGGCTCTATGCAGCATTGGTGTGGCACAGTCTTTTCTTCTTCTCAATACTGCATGGTGGAGAAGTGCTCAGTAACGATAGAGCAAGAATAAACTCAACCATACATTCAACCAATGGCCTGTTTAGGCAATATTGGGACGACATGAAAATTACCAACTCTAGGGTTAGAGTGTGTCCAGAGACATAATTTCTGCATTTAGTGGTGGATGGAAAGGGCAGATATTTAGCTTATTTCTGATCAGTTACATTTTCCTTTTATTTATCCTAAGGTGTAGCATACTTTTTGAAGCATGAGCATTTATGAGATCATAACATAGTTCTTGGGCATCTCAGAATTCCAAATGAATCTGAAAATATGCCTGTGCTTCAAAGATGGACTTTCCTTCACTGCTTTCACTTCCTGCATTTGACATTCTGGGTTCCCAAAACATTTCCATGTCTCATTTTCTTCTAAATGACTAATGGTATCCATATTAGTGAGGTTGCATAACTTCCCTGTAGTCAATAAACCTTCCTTTTACACTATGGATGGTTAAAAGTTCGCTCCAGTGTAACACATTATTTTCACAGTAAACATAAAGTTTCAGGTCAACCATGTGAAACCAACAAATGAAGGGAAGTTTTTGCCTCCTGAATAATGAAATAATAACTTTACATGTTTACCCTTTCATGAAACAGCTTGAATGACTTTACAAGTAAAGATTGCAGAACAGGACAGGGTCATTACATTCATAGACTCCACAGTGCTACATTACTAGCTTGGTTTAAACAGTGCATTACCCAGTTAGAAATAAAAAGTGTATTTTTCAGAGTGGTAAGAGGAATTCTCAGTATGATACAGTATCTAGGTAGGCTTGAATCATATTAGGTTATATTTTTAATCTGCTCAGCTACTTTTGTCTATATTTCCCAAACTTAGTCAGCCTGATCTAATTTTTGTTTTGAAAATAAAAGAATACAAGCTTATAATGGTTTTCATACTTATTTGAGCTCATTGAGTAAACAAATTGACAGTAAATATTTATCAGCAGAAAACCTAACTGAAGTAGAAGAAATAAGAATTCCATTAAAGATCAAGGAAACCAGTTTTTTCACTTTGAATTTTGGTTTAGTTGGTGGGGTTAAAGCCCACACTTCATATTGCATGTACACAACATGAGAAATCCATACCTTTGGCTATGTGGGGGGAGTGTGGGTGGTAGTTCATTTCCCTGTCCTGCTTTAAGTTTTCTAGAAAGTTCTGCTGCCAAGAAAACCGTAGAGTTTAGCTGGGTCTATCCAGAGGTATTATTTGGATTTGAATCGAGGATTCTTTGGTCAGCAAGTAAGAACTAAGCATTGTACTGTGTTACCCAGCTGGGAAAAACTTGTCCTTTCAATTAATAGCCAAAGATTTTAAGTTAATTTCATTAGTGGAATGAATGTGCCTAGACCTGTTGTTATTTCCAAGAACTGAATCCAAACTATTACAGAAATATATTTTTATTATCTAAAAATAATCAGTATGAATTTTTAGAACATTTATTTCTATTCTTCTGGTTCTATTTATTTAGATTCTGTCACAGTTCTGAAATTCTGAAACTCACATAAAAAATGAATAAGATAATAAAAGAAATTATGAATGAATTTTGATTAAATTAGAGAAAATTTAAACGCTAATTGAGCATATCAACATTTTAGAAATGTGTAATATAAAGATACCCCCTCCCCCACTGACTGGAACCTTAAGATGGTGGAAGGCCTTGCATGTTCTGATGACCCATAGGGCTGTACTGGCAGCCAACCAACCACAGTAATCAACCCAAAAATTGATTTGATAGGTGTGTGTAGAGCTCACCTAGCACTAAGCCCAACGGCACATGAAAATACCACATACCAGTTTCTTTCCATATGCTCCCTATGGTTTCTTAGGAAGATGTGGTGCCCATAATGTCACACAGCTTGGGTGAAGCTGATGGTGCCCAGAAGCAATACCCAAAATCAAACCAGGCTCTGCAGTTAGTAGCCCAGGGCTTTACCAACTGCACTACCATATCCATCCATGACCCAGTAGACTATTTGCATCCAACATACTGGCAGGAGTAATTATCATTGCTCCTGGTAGGATCAGCCATGACAGATAGAAACAAAGGCTAGGAACCAGATGAAAGGTAGTCTGTGCAGCATCTATTCCTAATTGCCCTCCTGACTGCAAGGACATCTGCCCCCAGTGGAGTGTCCATTTAAGTAATTGTGTCATGTTAAAAACACTTTTGTGGAAGGGAATGGGAAACTGCCTCAGCTATTTCTCTTGAATTTCTATGATGGGTACAACTTTTAGAAAGAGTTTAGGCAGCCATCGGACTTCAACGAAAGGAGTGGATGGATTCAGATCATTAATGACTGCTCATGAAATTTAGCATAAAATTCAAAAGCAAAATAAAAAGGGAATGCAGGAGAGAAAATGGAGTTTAGGTCATTTGACTTGGATGAAAAGGGAGGAGAAACTGAAGTCAGTCAAAAATTACTGAGTGAGGATGAGGAGTTAGGTAGAGTAGAAGAAGGGCAGGTACAACTCAAAAACTGAATATCAAAAGCCATAAATCTAATAGTAGGAACAGTAAATAGAAAATGGATGAAGAAGCCATGGAATACATGAGGTATGATGTGGAATATGGACAAGAGAAGGAAATGGAAGAATATAAATATACGACAAGTATATTCAAGAATTTTTCTCGGGTTTCCCACCGGGTCAGGTTGATGAAGTGCACCGACGTTTCGAAAGCTGACTCTGCCATCGTCTTCAGGGTGAAGTGAACTTTACCCTGAAGACGATGGCAGAGTCAGCCTTCGAAATGTCGGTGCACTTCATCAATCTGACCCGGTGGGAAACCCGAGAAAAATTCTTGAATACCATACGCCGGGAAAACCTGAGATCCGACAAGTATATTATTATTAGAGGTAGAAGAGATTCAGGCAAGATGGAAAGAGCCTGCAGAACTATATGGTAATTATATTAGCCCATCAATTCTTTACGTAAAAAGAGATTAAGATGTGATGAGGATAGCATATTCGGAAATATTTCACTGAGAAATAAAAAAGTTATAAACAATGAAAAAGAAAGAAAATGAAAGAAAAGCTGTGGGAGCAGATAACAATCCCATGAAACTGCTTAAAAGTTAAGAAAAATCCAGAAGGAAGAGTTAGTTTACAACACTTATGAGGGCAAAATCTGGTTGAAAGACTGTATGATCAATATTAATTCCCATTCCAAACAAGGAAAAGCAGCAGTGTTTTTGGATAATATGAGTGTAAGTTTTATTTCGCACACGTTTAATGCAGTACTTAGGATTATCAACAAGAGGCTTATTTACTATCACCCATAGTTTTTAACATAGTTATATTTGGAGGTAATGCAAAAGAAGAATGGGAAGAGCTGGAGGAAGGAATATCAGTGAATCACAGGACACAGAAATTTACAGAAGATCAAGCTTTAGCTAGCCATCAGCCAAATAATTGAACTAATGCTGAGTGTATTAGAGAATCAATGTGATCATAAAGGATATAAATCAATGTTAATAAAACATACATGATGAGGTTCTCAAGAACTAGGAGGTAGATTGATTTATTCACCATAGAACAATACATAATTGTATGGGCTTTCCTGAAGATTCAATCAAATTTACAGGGTCATTAGATTTACATATATACTAATTCATGAACATATTGATGGATTTGAAAAACATAATAACAGGCATTAAAGATTTAAAAAACAGATTTATCTGCATTGGGTCTTTCTATGTATTCTTGGACACTATAAAAAACATTATTTATGAAGAAGCCTTGTAAGGATTTTTTAATAAAAATAAGGATCCTGTGACCAAACAGACTTTACTTTATGCATATGCCTTGTACTTCCAAGTGTGGACCCTAGTGTTAGTATTACTTTTTCTTAAACCATTTCTGTAATGCAATGAATACAAATTACCCAAAGCCGTACTCTTGGGGGCACTAGTTAGGGGACACGGGGGAGGGTGCAAAGAATAAGGATAACAAACTGCACACACTCTCTCACTCCGGTATTTGCAGTGCAAATTGACCGTTGCAAGTCACAAACACGCACGCACTCAGGGTTTACGGGGGAAAAAACCCCTAACTAGTGCCCCCAAGAGTACGGCTTTGGGTAATTTGTATTCATTGCATTCATTCGGCTGTAGTACGTTCCCTTTTGCTTTATTCATTTCTGTAATACCTGAGTGATAGAGAGTGGGTGTGTTTCTGCACATGAGTGTGAGTGATGCAACTTATTGCCCGAAAGTCAGTCACTGGAATCTGAATTAATTTCCTTTCAAGCCTCTTTGGTCTTATCTATTGAAAGCAAAAGGTATTACTGTTACCCATAGCTGGTCCTTGGCATTGGGAATATCTTCCCGTAAACCAATATGGGATAACCAGCATGACTGAGTGTGTACTTTTAGTTTCCTGAATTTGGAACCTGGTGGCAGGATTAATTTCTTTGTACACCAATTTGGGAAATTCCAGTTTGAATGTAAGCATGTAGGAGCAACTTGTGAGTGTCTTACAATTTTGAATGTGTGTTTGATCACCGGTAAAGGATTAACTTCCCCATAAATCACCAAACCATATTTAATTTTTACCCTTCCTCTCCCTTATTCAGTGGTCTAAAAACCATTTATGGCTAAAGGAAAATCTTTCCATGTAGTCAATCCAAAAAGAACATAAGAAGCTCAATTTCACCTTTCCATTGTATTCAGAGACATAAACTGTTATGCTAATGATAGAAGAGGTCTCTGAAAAAGTAGTAAGGTCGATTGGTGACTTGTGATGCATGATAAAGTAGAAAAATGTGTGCATATTTATGACTCTATTCATTTGAATGCATGGCAAATAAGTCTATTAAATTGGCTGTGTATGATAAGAGACAGATCATTAGGGAGGGTATAGAGGGAAATACCCCTTTATTTGGGGAAAATGGATGATCAGAAATAATACAGGGCAAAGGGCAGTTACGGTTATCAGTTGAAAACTTCAAGACAAAAATTGAAGAATGCCAAGCAAATATGTGTAAAGCAGAATGATGCTTGTGAATGTTCAATGCTGACTCATCACTTCAAGTTTTAATAGATAAATGTGTGAGAATAGATGTATGGAGAAGCATAGATAATGATTACAGATGTAAGTGGACCAATTCCACCTAAAGTCAGTATTTTTGGGTGAAAACTAACTTACACAGGGAGCCCTGGACAGCTTTCATGAAACCACAAAGAAAATGAAATTAGGGATGAATGCATCTGAAATTAAGGTAATTGTGTTGGTTAAGGGAAATGGGAAGAATTATTGCATAATGAGCATGAAATAATTGAACTAGTAGATGACTTTTCATGTCAAGGGAGAATGTTTGTGTAAAATGGTAATATAAATGAAGAGATCGAATTGCATGAAAATACCAGCAAATAGTTTGTTGGCAGTATTTGGATTTATAAAAAATGAATTTTTTCTCAGCCAGCAGCCATTATAGTAAATAAAAGTGTACATTTCTCCACATTTTTTCCTGTAAATAAAAGTTGGGCATACCCGGATAAGCAATCTGTCAACTTAATCGAGTGGGTATGGGGGTGTTAGAGGAGTGTTTATGGTGAAAATGGCAGTGTTGGGGGTGAGAAATGAGTGTGTAATGTGAGAATGAGGATTAGGTACACTGGTGATAGATGAGTATGAAATTAGTGTGACACACTGGTTTGGAGAGAGAATGGGTGAGAAGCACATCATCAAACATATGTGAGAGTAAATTGAATGGTTTGAGAGAGGGGAAGAAGGAGCAGATAAAGTAAGCCATGGGTGAATGAGGTTGAAGTGACTCTCTAGTCCCCAGGTGAAATATTGAGTGAGTGTGACCAAGGCAGGACTAGTATGCAAGGACAGGTCAGTATTGGGAGGGTTAATAAAGGGGTGAAGGTCCCTGAAATAACTTTAAATGAGATTTTTTTGACTTCACTTACCTCGAAAGTGATTTATTGGCTTTGGATGCCTGTATTTAATAGGGAAATAATAAAAAGTTGTTTTTTTCCTAATTCTCATCTTAAAAATATCACGATAATTTTTTTCTCATCCCACCGGATCCCGGAAATTTAAATTCCCTTCCCACCAATCTCTGAAGCATGGCTAATATTTTTCAGTCCATCCATTGGTCGTACGTGAGGGAAGGAATATTTGTCCATTTAAGAAAGAAAATCATCTTTCCAAAGGTTTTTTCGTGCAAAAGACGAGTGAGCCCCTCCTCCCCCTGGCGTCTCCCTCGTTTACCTGCAGAACGACGTGCACCATGGCGGCCGGGTCGCCTCCCCCGAGGCCGGAGGATCGGAGGCAGCAGAGGAAGGCCCGCATGCAGAAGGGTAGTGCGAAGCACAGGCGTCGCTCCCACGGGGACCACGCCGTCAGAGCCTTCGGAGAGAGAAGATGTTTTAAATCCAGCACACTCGATCGACATCATGTGATGAGCCTTACACTATGAAAACTATCTCTCCGGAAAGAATAGATTTCTATTCGCAGTACTATTCATATCCCCACGAAAATGTCTCCATATGCAAATTGATTTGCAAAAGAATCACAAATCTGCTACCGAAAGGAGTTCATTTTATCAAATCTTCCCAGGCACGCGTATATTCAATCATTTTTTGTTTATCTAATTTACTTTAATATTATTGTTTGTCTTAAACTATAGAGGTCTATACGTCAGATTACGAAGGTGGGTATGTACGAAGCGGTATAAGGATACCTCTTCACGTTGATTCCAGTTATTTACTGCTTTTGTCTATATCAAACAAAAGTATGGGATACTTAGCAATGATGGGAGTATTTCAAGGTTTTATTATTCGGGTATCAAAAATAATTTAGCTATCTGTAAGTACTTAGTTATGTTATGTATTTATCTTTTGTAAGTTGAGGATGTGTAAGAGAGTTTTAAATCCTTCAATGGCTGTGAATGGGAAAATCCGTTGTTTCAACATTGGTGTATGGATTGGTTAAGGAAAACGCGCTAACGAACTGATTTGCATCCCGACGTCACGCATCACTTAGATGGGCAAACTCTTCGTAACACTGCTCCTCATCACTCCAACCCACCTTGAAAATCTCCATCCACTCCACCGTCCACAAATATTTAAAATATAGTTTTAAATTTATTTACCGAGCGAGCAGAGGCCGAAATGTTTATTCAGCCGCAAATAATTTCACGGGACAGGGTTCCTACGATTAGGTACGTGAGGGGTTTCTCCGTAGAATCGAAATGGGATTTCGCCCGTCTTGGGGTGGATGTTGGGGAAGGTGGTGGTTGGGGGGGGGGGGAGAGGTCTTTCCGCAAACTCCATCCCTCCCCGCACCGAGAGGCAGGAAGCACTCGAGGAAATGCACGTTCGACCGTGCCCATAATCGAAGGGACTTACGTAACATGAGTGGACCGTTTGGAGGTCACGGGAGGGGATGTGGTGGTGGTTCCTTTCCATCGCCCGGGGGGTGGGGACTGCGAGACCGCTTACGTAAATTCGCGAGTAGCGACCGGAGGAACGAGGTTTTCGAGGCGGGAACCCCACCCCCACCCCCTTACCATAAATAAACACTCCATGTGAACAGCCCCGTACATAATTATACGCTGGTTCCTCTTCGTTGTTAGTTGGATAAAAAAACGTATGATCTAGCTTTAAAGCTGGTTTAATAGATAAGGGTAGGACTCACCACGTACTATTCACTCTCATGTCCTTAATATTCGAGGTAGGTCATAAATTTGGGAAAATTATTGCGAAAATGAGACAGTTGTCCCTTTAACTGATTTTTCAGCAGTTTCTCCTCTCTACGAGGAGTAGCAGCTCCTCTCGTGATTGCCTTGAAACTGCAAATGTCCCATGATCTATGGACACAATTACTTAGTTTAGAAACGTTACAGGAATCCTTACACCCCTCATGAACACAAAAATGCAAACACCTTTTTGAACAAAAAGAATGGTTTGAGGCGTCACTTTGTGGAAGAGATTCAGAACGGAAAAATAAAATACTTAGTTCTTCCACACAAATTGCAACAAAATTTGTGTGGAAGAACAAAGTATTTTCTTTTTCCGTTACCTTTTTGAACCTTTGAGAGTATTCTTCCAAGTTACGAGTATGTGGGCCCAGGATAGTTAAGTCAGACGATGAGCGGTGTAAGGGGCGAGAGTTAAGACGTTTGTGAGTTTTATTTGGTTAGAAAAGGTTTGCATGGCGAGAGAAGATGGCCTCCGCCGGTGGCCGGCAGGGAGCCACCGCCAGCAAGTCATCGTCACCTCCCCTCCTCACCTGGAGAGGACATCACACTTCTCTCTCGGATGTGAATGGGAATATCTTGAAACTCGTTATAACCATTGAGATCGTGACCAGGCTGCAGACGAAAACTTGATTTATCGGGGAGAAATAACCCAATTACATTTTCCCCGAAACCGCATACGAAATCAATTTCTTTGCGTAAGAATTTCGGACAGAAATTTCGATGGCAAGAAATGGATCGCGTGTGGATTAAACTAATCAGGATATTCCATGTGATTTAATGTCAATGCATGATATTTAGTTTCGCCTTCCGAGAATTTCTAGATGCGTGAAACGATTAGAATACCCCAGTTTTGGACTTCATTCATAGTAGTTTGAAACTACGCCTCGGAGTCCTTCGCCCCAGCATTAAGTCTCTTGCCTCAAATAAATTGATTGAGTCGTTCACCGTAGACAGCCTGTCACGTAATGGAGGATGCTGTTCCGTCGTCTAAGAAGTGTTTCTAAAGGGAGAGAGATGTGTGGGGAAATACATTATTCGATGATTTTTTGTGAACTACGTGTGAATTATGAGAATCCAATATCAATTTCGTAAATTATATCGCCTTGACTTGATAGCGTTCACGCCACTACTCGTATTGAAAACCAATCTCCCGACCGACCTCGGGAATTTTTCATCGAATATAATTCGCCCTTTTTCTCCCTCCTCACCATCCCCACTCCAACCTCCGAATTCAGGAACACCAACCACCAATCCGATAATTTGGGCTTTCCGTTCTCTGTAATTTAACGGCAGAAGAATAGAAATCAAAAGTTTTACACATCAGAGCGTACTATTTAAACAAGATGAGAATATTAATAGAATATAAGGAATTTAGTGACGTCGTAAGATGAAAGGGTAATGGAAACTTGGGCATGTTCTAAGGAATCGGTTTTTCAAAGCATCTGTGAAACTTATGAGTGCGAGAACTAACTTTTCCATTCCTCGTTCCAGTAAATTCCTCCCTGGACACAAATGCAAACTCAAATACGACGAGAACTAGAAGTGATTCGTTAGGAGAGGAAGATGCGATGGCTTTGGTGATCTGCCGTGGGATGCAACACCCTGCTTCAGAGCAACCTGCCCGCGCCCCTTCTTCTCCTCCCCACACCCCACATATGTCCTGGTCACCCACCTTATAGAGTCCCCAGAGTGAGAGGATGGAGTAGGCGGAAAGAAGCGTGGACCGCCACACCCAGGGCAGGCAGTACACGGAAGCGGACACCATCGGCATGGCCCCTGGAAAGGAAGAAGAAACCCCAATAGGTCAGAATGGAGGAGGTCCATGGAGTCGGTCGAGGGAAACTCGTAGAATTGCAGTATAACCCGCCAAAATCTCCGGAATGGCAGAGGACCACGTGGTTTGAAGATTTTAAGTCTTATACAGATTATATCAAGGGATATGAACGTCCTTGCAAAAGTTAATGAGAACTAGACTAGAAGCTTTTGGGCAGGTTTAAATTCAATGATTTTTAGTTCATTTCATTCAGGATCCCTCCCTCTCACCCCTCCTAGACCTTTCTCTTTTTTATTAATCCCTCAAAAATTTCAGAGCCTGACAGGGTTACTCTCCAGAACCCCTGGCCCTCCCCTTCCCTACCAATTCCCCCGCATTTCTTCATAGCCTCGCCCTCCTCTTCCTTAACTTCCTAGCGTCTATGACCTATCATCCCATTAGTAAAGTTTTTTCTGAGATATTTAGGTCATTAATACTCATGAAGAAGTTTAACGTTGAAATCTGGGTCGTTTTAATATATACGTGCTCAATAAGATACATATGGAAGAATCAAGTATGTTCATCGTCATTATTCAGTTTTAAATTTAGTGTCGCCATTTTATCTGTGTGATCACATTGGAAATCAATCATGAATTTTGAAACTCCTTTACGTAGCCTGAAAACTTATTGATAGCTGGTGAACACTGACAAAAGTTTCAGTTGCGAATGCTACCTTTGTAACAAATTATCAGTTTATTGATCTCACACTTTTTTCTCTCAGACGTTTTGTGGTCTCTGAAATTTTGAGTATTATTCTCTTGTAAAGGCAATAGATAATATAAAAAATCGTGTTTTCCTCGATCAATTCAAATCTTTGCCGCTTTTTTGGGCATTTCAAAGCTCCTTTCTTCATTTTGCAATTTTGTTTAAGCCCCTTCAAACTTGAGTATTTGGGGGCGACCTTAGTGAGGTTCGTGTTATGCTTCTATTCCTATCTACCTTAAAAAAAATTCACTGAAAGAAGATGGGATAGGTTCCACTTATAAATGATGCTAGAATTCTTCGTACGTTTAAATATACAAGGAACTACGGTCGTGAATCAATGTAAAAAAAAAAACAAGTTTACGGTCTCGGTATTTTTTTTACATTCTTCGTACGTGATGTCTACATCATTTTCCTCCAGTGTCTTCCTAAAAATCTTCACAAAATCGAAATAATAAGACTCGCAAATTGACACATTCGTCACTCTGTCTAATACTGCCGATGTTCCACCTTCTATTGAGTCCCGTGCTCAAATCCCGAATGTTCTTTCCACTCACAGCTCTTCAGACACTGAGTAAGTTTCTGGAAGAGAGATTGACTTCTGGTACACCATGGAGATAAATAATTTGGCAAACCCTTCAAGCACATCACGGGTCTCTCTGCGAAATTAGTTAGTTCTCTTCCCTTTAACAATCAACCAACGCTTATTGGGTGATGAGTTTCATTTACTTTACTCTAATTTTATGGAAATAAAATTTATTTTCTCCGTGTTCACATCTCTGTAATGGCGGAGGAGAAAAAGACGAAATAAAAAATATGTGATTTTGATTTCGAAATATTTTATGTTGTAATAAAAATGTGTCGCATAAAAATAATAAGGTATTAATTTCGTATAATACAGTGTAAGATGGCATATTTCATTGAAGGTTCATCCTCTGGCATTATTCTTCGGAGAGAATGCTTTACGACTGGGCTCTGAAGCGTCATCACGCAAAAACTCACCATTAATTATTCATCATTCCTACCTTCGATAGGTTCCCGCATCACTAATGCGAGACAAGGTGAACGCAATGGGAAGCCAACCTTTTTCTGAGAACATATCTCAAATGTATTATTGTTTCTATTTCCCGTACGTGTTTCTATCACCATCAGTTTGGCTTCTTTCTTTTATTGCTACAATCCGAAATTAACTCAGTTTGTATCGCTCCTAAATTACCTCCAACTCTACCGTTTCGTGACAAAAGGCCCTCCCATCCATCAATTCCCTGTGTGGGGTACACACGTAAAGAGAAACAATTGTAAATTAGAAATGAGTTGGGGGAAAATTGATTCTCGTGAAAAATTGATGAGCCAGACGCCACAATTTAGCAAATCAAGCAAATTAATTGCAAGGCATGCAACCCTATAGTATATGCCGTGAAACACATAGATAATCTTTAGTGGATCAGAATAACTGAAAAGCTTTAAACAAAATGGGAAAAATGCTTAAATAAAGTTTGAAATTATCCGTAAAATATCTTACTTTGTATTCATTCAACCGTGCTCGTCGTTCTGCGGTGAAGCACCACAAAGCAAAAATTAACAAAGACTAGAGATGGTATCATTATACCCTTATTAATTTCCTTAAAACACATCCAGCCCCTTATCTCCTTGGACAAGTCAATGGTGGTTCCCTTTGTAGAAGTAACAACTTCTCGTTTCCATATTTTCTCTCCAACACCACAATACCCTCCCCCTATCATATCTAATTTTCCCATCTATCCTCCCTCATAGGTTATGCGTACTTATGGACTGCGCATATTATTTTCAACTCTGTTTCTGATGATGGTGGTTAATCCTTGGATCACCGTTTGAATGAATTAGTGGGCGGTGTTAGCTCAGTAATCTTTATAATTAATCTTAATAGATGTCATTTAGGAAGATCCTTTGAATTAATTTTATTTTTTAAAGTAGAATTAGGTTTAGGGGATTCCTATCATCGAAACAAAATCTGCCTCTGCTGAATTGAAAACCTAGTATATTGATAAATAATTTTTTATTTGAAATTAATGCAATGAAGATTTAAGAAATGTGGCTTTGCTATGAATTTTTGTCTCCAATAATTTCTCGATTAATTATCTTATCGTCAAAAATGCGATGTTCAAATTTTATTCATAGATAAAATTGATTATTACGCTAGCCCAATACACAGCCATACACTACCACATCAACTATCTTGATGTCTTTTAAACCTTTTGCATTACGTTTGAAACTAATTATTGAGAATAATATATTGATAAGTAAAGTTCACACGCCGTTGGGCTTAGTATTAGGTGAACTCTATCAACACCTTACAAACCGATCTTCGGTTTGATTACTGTTTTTTTTAAAGGATAAAGAAATCACGATAAAAATAATCAAAAAAGTAAAGTTGCGATTAACTTTTGTGGTATTGACAAAATACTGATTTAAACTCATAAGCGATATCATCTATTTAAAAAATATCTGTTCCACTCAAATAATTTAGCGTAATGAGCTTGAACAAAAATTGCCTAAAAGGAATACCTAGGAAGTGTAGATTATAAAGGGTAATTCATAGCGATATGATATATAAATCCGTAAAATTTTACTCTTCGTGATTTCTATGCTTGCCAAAATCTGCTTTCAGAGTAATAAATTAAAAAATAGACGTCTGCAGAATACATGTCTCCTTTGAACTTTGACGGGCCGTTTTCCACGGAATTGAATTCTGCATAAAATCGGGGGGTTACCATGTGGAATTTAAAATAAAAGTGCATTAATAGTTGTGAAATACGTTCAAAATATATTCTTTCATTAGATTTGTTATTGAAAAACGGTAATTTTTGTTTTGACGTTGCTGGAGAATTTCGGGTCAGAGTTTTTCACATTCCATTTCGTTGCATTACATCGCCTCTTTGAAAGTTGTCTACCATTTTGACGTGTTTCTCTAATGGAAGAGTAATTAACTAATTACCAAAGCGTCCCTAGTTCAAGTCCTGATGATGCCTTCGGGCGTCTGCAAAGTTTATGTAAAGTTATATTTCTGGGCATTGAATCTTCCTATTGGATTGGGTAAAGAACTGCCCATACCCGTTAATTTGTATTTCACCCAATTAGAGGCGAACTCTACCCTCAGATATGAATACAACAGTAGCTTAACTACCTTCGAACGGGAGGAGGGAGGAATTTCAGACGCAAAATATTAAATAATGGCATTTTGAAAATAACGGGCTACATTTTACTTAATTAAATTGACTTGAAAATTTTTTTCACTTACTTCGGCGAACGTCCAATTGGGACACGGTAGGGTTTTTTGTCCGGAGATCCCGAGTGGTTATGGCATTTTGCTCCACAGCTGCCAAGCGCGCTTCGACGACCTACGTCACGGTGAAGGGATTTACGTCATCGTTTTGACGATGGGACGGCCAGGAGGGGAGACAAACACGTCCCGTGCAGTCTCGAAAAAAACCTTTAAGTTTAAGTCGCGGATTTCGCAACAAAAAATTATGCCTGCTTGTGTGCAGGACTCCTTTAGTGAGACTTAAGGATCCAAATACGACGATGACTGATAATCATCAGGTCGAGTGAACAATTATTCCGGGTAATGAATTAACTTCTTTCCTTTCAAATAGATGTTCAGGAAAGAAAATTACGAAATTATTGGCACCACTTTCTCATTGACAATTTAATAACTTTTCCTCAACTCTAACTAATATTATATATTCCCCACATCATTTTATTCATTCCAAGGTTGGATTATATACTAGAGTTAGGAGTGAAATTACACCGCTACATTAAAAAAACGGGTTTCCGGTTAATTGTGCACTACAAAGTTCCGTTACTGTATGCTTTGGAATACTGATTATTGAAATTTAAATATGAATTTGGTTTAAATAAAAATTACAGATTCAGGTGTGATATGGTATAACTGTTTCATAATAACAGAGACGAGATATTCATAAATAGACTCATAAGACTCATATATACAATAGACATAATAAGACTCATAAAACGGAAACATAAAAGACGAAGACTATAACAATTTTCCATTTAATAAAGATTTATATCCAACTAGTTTCTTGAAAATGAACGTCAAAGTTGAAATGAATTGAAACTTGAAAATGATGTAGTGCATCAAAACTAGTCGGAAATAAATCTTTATTAAGTGAAAAAATGTAATAGTCTTCGTCTCCATTATCATGAATTTGGTTATTTTGGTTAGTATAAAGAAAAAGCTGGTTCTATTAAGACAAGTTTAATGAGCTCTACATTCAATTCAGTACTGACTGTTTCGACATCTACGAAAAATTGTACATCTGTGCAATTTTAAACTTTTTCATCAAGTATTTATAGGCTATATCTCGATTTTTGGCTATTCCTTACTCATTGCCCTAAAAAAACTGCCGATCACATTATCTCACATGAGAATATGGTTTTAAAGTAATTTTTACTTAGAAGTAAACTAGATAGCTGGATAAAATTAATTCAGCATAGTTAATGTTTCATATGTAAATAATATTGTAAATTACAGCTATTGTTTTTTATTTGTTTCGCTTCTTGACGCCATAGATTGAAGCAACTCTCAGTATGGAGAAGATAGAGGCTCACACTATGGTTGAGTTCCTTCATTTGAAAGATTACATGGCCCAGCAAATCCACGACAAAAAAATGGCTGTTTATGGAAATGATAGCCCGTCATTTGACACAGTTGTGAGGTGGAAAAGAAATTTTCAAACTAGCCACATGTCCCTCACAGATGATTAAAATAGTGGAAGACCATCAATCGTGAACTATTATACCACAGCAAAGAAAGTAAACTTTATTCTATTAGACGGAGGAGTGACCATTCAAAGATAATGAATGAGACTGATCTTAGTTACAACAGTGTGTGGAAAATTATCCACGACGAACTGCGCGTGTAACTCTGGTTTCCACGATTACTGACCCTTTTTCGGAAGCAAACACGGTGCGACCGGCAATCGAAGCGATGTGGCTTTGAAATTTTCCCACATCCGCCCTCCTCTCCCTATCTCATCCCAAGTGACTTTTAATTATGGGCAGTTCTCAAAAAACCATTGCGGGGTTGGAGATTTTTTACAAGAGGTGGAACATTGGTTTTCGACGCAATCTGCTGAGTTCTACAATTACGGCCTTCGAAAGGCCAAGAAACCCTGAGAGAATTGTATAACTTTGGATGATGATTATATGGGAAATTTTTAAGAAAATCAATTAAAAATTCAATGTGCATCGTCGTAGAGTAGAAAAAGGAAGGAAAGTTTTATAAGGTGCATTAATTTCGCACTGAACTTATTTCCATGCATAAGCATTCCAAGTTTATTTTAAAAATGCATTTTGAGGAACCACGTAGTAATCTTATTGTTATATTTAAACAGTTTACGGTGGATCAGATATAATTTACGACGTTCCTTTGAATTTATAAGGCGGTCATTTCCCTTCGCTTTCTTGCCTTGCTGCTTGCAAAGAATTGGATCCTCAATGTCCTTCGGTCGATTGGAAGTCGCGTGAGCCCCAAGTGTGGCCTCTCCAATACATTAATAGCCCTATGGGTGTCCACGCCAATCAAAGTCAACCAAACCAATCGGCGTTCGATCACCCGGCCGCACGCCAGGGGCTTGGGGAGGGAACGAGAGAACTGGCGCCGTGGACTAAGGCAACCCGGCACAACTTTTATCGTAGGCGTGTTGCATAATCATCAGGCGCCGTCATACATTTCTTCGGGGAGAGATGTATGACGCACACAGAATGCGGAGTCAGCAGGCGGAGCGAAGTACTCCGGGTAACAGCTCACTGCAGATAAAGACAATCTCTCTCGCAGCACCTCGTCATCATCATTATCATGATCATCATAGCGCATTAAGAGAGTGTGTGCTGACAGGAAACCTCTGGGAATTCATATTCCCTACCCATCACTTCATTATTTCAAAGTTTATTGCTCTGATTTGATTCCCTCACTTGCTTCCATTAAATTATCCTCAATTTTCCCCTCAATTTTTTAATTTTTCATTTTTATGTTTCCTTGCAGTATGGTATTCAAATTATTCTTCTTTTTCAATGAGTGTACACAAATTCCAAGTAACTGCGGGAGATACCGCAACAGTAACTTTTGACGCATCGGTAGCTTAACTGACTAAAGAACTACGCCGGATAACGAGGGATCCGGGTTCGAATCCCGATCAAGGCGAAAGATTTTTATACTTTGAAATTTTTGCATTCTAATATGTGTACCGTTCATATCGAAACACCTCATCAATAAACGGTGAAGCAAGGTATTTCTGTAAATTTATTCCATCCAATACAGACCCGTCCTTAATGTATGAATCAAAGGATATATAGTATGGCAATCCCATTTCCCTCAATGCGAACATCTGTGTATATTTAACAAAGCAATTAAAGTAAATATACATATTTGGAAAAAAACGCTAATATTCTTCTCGAGTGAATATTACTAATTTTCCTTGAATAAGTTCTTTTTGATTAATAAAATCGTAAGTTGAAGAACCAGCAGTAATCAATTTTAAAAGACCAGAGATTCTATCTCAAAGAAGGTGGCTTAAGGTGGCTTAGCAATCCTTTATTTATGAGGCGTTTAACGCAAGCTAATGACAGAGACAGTTTTTGTATCCTCCCAATGATTCTACCACTTTGGTCGTTCTAGCCACTCTCTAAAACCATTACTTCTACTCAATATATTATTTATTTCCTACTAAATGGATTTCAAGAAAATAGTATCTAAACACAGGGAGCAAGGGATCTCATTTTTCCTTATACGAACTCAAACAACCGAAAATCGTTCTCTCTCCCTCTCTGAACCGACCCTTTCATAAATACCTTTTGAAGGAATTATTGATTGATATTTTGGCACCTCATCTTCGAATTTCACTATATTGACCAAAAATACTAGTTTAAAGTCGTCGAAATATCAGATTTTCAATGGGCGTCTTACAAATTTGAACTATCAGCTGATTTTATGTCTTTCAGCGCGCTAGAAAAAAATCGAAGGTTCCTTAAGAGGCTTCCAAACCTACTCGAACGTTCAAAGACCCAAGGATTTTGAAGTCTACGGATTCCGATAGCTTTGCACCGTGCAAGGATTTGTCCCACGTCAAGCAGGAGTGCTCTCTAGAAGAATTTTCGCCATTTTCTTCCTCCTTTGTGAAGAGCACGTCAACCCATCAAAAGGGATCTACTAAGATATCAAAACTCAATGAAACACAAATTTAAGATCAACATCATAAATCGTAACCGACTTTAGATAGTGATGTAAAATATAAGCTTGAAGTGACGAATAAATCAAATAAATTCATCCCAGAAGCCAGGAGAAGCAATCGATGGGGATCGGTATAGTGCGGTGTCTAGCGTATTAGTTTCTCACCTCGAGGACCCGGTTTCGAAACCTAGAGAAGGCAGATCTTTTTCAGTAGTATCCCGATCCTACTTGAGATGCTTTGTGGAGGGCACTTCGAGTGAGTACACCGCCCTTCGAATGGGACGTTAAGCTGTGGACCCCTTGGCGCGTTTTGTTAAGAGTAGGCTAATGCAGACGCCGTGCTTCTCTCCACCCTTCCTCGTTTCCCATCAATCCCCAAAAATAATCTCAGCTGTCGGTCGCCTCCCCTAAAGCTACTACTATGACTACTAGAAAATGTATCTAGTGGTGTGGACCAATTCAAAAGCTCCGTGGCACAGAGATACGCGAGGCAGTGGGGTAAGTAGAGGAAAGGAGGCAGGGAAAGGGTAGAGGGAGCAGGAGTTTTTAGGAGACAGGACGAGTTTCCAACATCAGAGGTACCAACCGGAGAAATTGATTGCCTGAGCCAGTTGTTTATTCGTATGTGGCCCACACTGGAGGCCAAGCAGTACTTCGACCAGCGTCTGATCTAAATGATCTTAGTCCTAGATCCTAGTTTGGAACAATCGGTCACACTGGAATCTGTCTTCCGTCAATTCAGTTCAGAAGTAATTCGAGCATCAGCAGCCTCAGCGTTACCCATTTCAGTAACTTTAAAACCAGTTTATCAAAGCGGGTCAGCTAAGTCACTGCTCAGTAATTTGGCTTATTTCATAGCTAAATAGTAACAGTGGCGTAACCAGAGATTAAAATGAAGGGACCCAGATCTCCGGAGACAATATAATATTTATTATTCGGTTCCAATATATTGTTTAATTTATTGGAACCAATTACCCAGCACCCAACAAAAGGAATAAATTTGATTTTAAGGAAACTATTACATTTAGTTTTTTACCAACTTTATTCTTCTCTTCTCCCCCCTCCCAACGCCCCCTTTCGGCTCTGGTTTCGTCTCTGAGAGGGACCTCCCCAACAGCAACCACGGAGGGTGGGGTACTGGATGGTTTCAGGTCTCACCAAAGCTCTGGCTTATCCAGATGCCCAGCATGTCGAGTTGAAGCAGCCTCCGGTAGACGGGCTCTCCGCAGCGCGTGTTCATGAAGAGGTGGTAAAGGAAGGAGCCGACCCACGGGGACACGGCGCCCAGAACGTGGCACCACGGCAGGAACCATGAGTCGAGGCGCTCCCACGGCAGCAGCCTAGGCACCGTCACCAGGATGTATAGGATCGGTATGCCTGTGCGGGTTCGCACCCGTGGTGCGGGGAGAGAGAGAGAAAGAGAGGTGCGGAGTGAGCGGGAGAATTGCGCGAGAAGGGAGAACGTGAGATGTTCGGGGAGAAGAATCCGCGGAGGCTGCTGCCCCTCTACGGATTTTTCTCATTTCATATTCTTCTTCAAAATAGATATCTATATTAGCATACGGAAAAGCTGAGTTTGTGAGCTGAATATTATTTTTGAGCTTTCATGCTCAGCAAACATAATGGTGTATGTATGTACACACATACATGTGTATAGGTATGCATATATATATATATATATATATATATATATATATATATATATATATATATATATATATATATATATTCATTCAAACAGAAATTGGTATAAGGAAAGGGGATAGGAAAACACATAATAGGCGAAGACAGGACATGTGGGGAAGGCGGTTTTTGAGCAGATCACGAAAGTAAAAATATTTCCATAACGCTCCATAACGCCATCTCTCGGGCAATATGTATCGGAGCACTTTGGCGCTTTATAAGATCGCAGATTTCAAGGTAAATCAGGTTTCCCTATTAGCTCAACTGGTAGAGCATCCGCCCGGAAAGTGGAAGGTCCGTGGTTCAAATCCCGGATAGGGAAATATTTTTACTTTCGTGATCTGCTCAAAAACCGCCTTCCCCACATGTCCTGTCTTCGCCTATTATGTGTTTTCCTATCCCCTTTCCTTATACCAATTTCTGTTTGAATGAATGAATATTTGTGCGCCATATGGCGGGATTTTCAAGTTTGAATATATATATATATATATATATATATATATATATATATTTATTTATATAATATATACATCATTATAGATGATTTCTTCGAAGTAACACGGAAATGTTAAATAAAAAACTTTGACAGCAACACACAATATGAGAACACATAAAAGGAACACTCACAAATTACGTCTTGATAATTTCGAAGGAATTCAGCTCCGTCAATTCTAACTAATCTTCTGAGGAAGACGGAGCTCAATTTCGTCAAAATTATCAAGAAATAACAAGAGTGTTCCTTTTTGTGTGTTGCTGTGAAAGTGGGCAGGAACAGGATAGGGATATTGGACGGGATGAAGGGAGGAAAGAAGTACCCAGAGATGAAGAGGGACCTGTTGTAGAGTAGGTTGCTGGATTGAGTTTTGTTTGGAAGAACAATATATAGTATTTATTTGGTAGTTGTGTTTCACCCAAAAACCTACATTAACCGGTAGATTACCTAATAATATTTACATATATATTAATACATAATATATGCATATCTTACTGTAAGCTATAGCATTTACTATAATACTTTAAACATATATTTTAAAAAACCGCAGTAATTAACTCGAAGGTCGGTTTGATGAGTGAGGATGAAGCTCACCTAGCACTGCAGAATTCAACACATTGTGTGAAATCCACTAATCAGTGTCCAGTGTCCAGGGTAAGGGGGCCAGATCCTTTCCCTGTGTCGCCTATGGCATCCCAGGAAATTTGGTGCCCAAAAAATCACACAGTTTGGGGGAAGCTAAGGGTGCCCCGAAAAGAATGCCTGAGAATCAAAGACTCTCCCTATCTCACCAACCAACCAAAGTCATCTAACCCTCTATAACCTGTACTACCACATCCCCCTATTATTATCATGCGTGTATTAAATAATACTTCTTTTTCCTTGGGTTCTAAAATTGTGTAAAAAATTTTAGCGATGTTAGACATTATGAAACTATTTTTCAGTAGTTCACCTAGGTGTATTTTCCATACGACGTGCATTCGTTAAATCATAATGAATATGTCATGTGCTGGTGCTGCTAAATGTGCCTGGAGCAGCCCTAATGCTTATTTTTTTTATTTTAATACTAAATGATTCGTTTCAACTGGACATACGAAGTTTTATTAAAAAGACACTTCCAAATTTTCACGTTTCCAAATATATATTTTAAATATTTCTTTATGATAACCCTTCATGTGCAATCAACCCATGAAGATATTGTCGTAATTTCTATTTAATTGAACCATAAATTCTAGAAAAGTATTCATTTTACATAAAGTAATTAAAAGAGACACTTCACACGGTGAAGTACATCACAGTGACGTACCTGTACTTCACTGCCTTACTCCATAGTAAAGTATCCATTAGAAAGTAAATGAGATAATTCAATTCATGTAGTTTCTTATTCTTTACAAGTATGACATTTTATCCAAATTAGTACGAATCTATTGTACTTACAATTATTATCAGAGTTTTGTGTGAACCTCAATTTATAATGCGTCAGTTTTTCAACATTTTCTGATAATTCGGGCATAATTCAATCTGATGTTTTCCTACTAATGCGCACGAGTTCATCACTGTTCTTTGGAGCGAGTGAGTGGTACTTTTTCCTCCAGAAATGATCTCTCCTCGAGTCTTATCACTAATCTCCCCTGTGATTTATTTCTCCGATCTCCGAAGAATAGTCTTCTGAGTCTTGGCTCACTCGTCGAGAACGCGGCAGGTCAAGAGATACTCATCTGGAGGAAACTGCAGACTTTCAATTGCTTCCAAGCGCTTCAAGTTGCCGTCGATCCCGCCCATCAGTTTTTTACCGTGAGTCATTCCGCTGAAGTGCTACTTCAAAGGGCTGGAAAAGTCGGTTTTAAGGATCACGGTAAAATTGAGCGTCTTCTGTTGAGCATCGGACAGCGAATTCCAAGACTTGAATGCCTCTTTTGCATTTCCTTTGTGATACCGTTACGGAATTTACGACAGAATGCTCTGATAATCAATCATTTATGGCTACTTGTGACATAATTGTGAGTTTTTATTATCCAAAATGATGGCAAATGCTCAACCTCCTGTATCGGCAACAAAGAGTAAAAATCGTCAACAAATTATTTTTCAAGTTGCAAAAACTGCTTTTGTTCAATTTTTGAAAAAATATAATGCATAGTGCAAATATCTTAACTGTGCTTGAATTTTATTTGGTATGTAGCTGTAGCAGCTCGTATATTTTGACAAATACATATAGTATACGCTCAGTCCCCTGACCTCATGTTAACTCCCGCGTCACCTTGGAGCTGAAAGGTATCTCCGATGTTGTACGACGATTTACACACTTAATAATGAACTAAGATATTTATGTAAGAAATTAATATGCTCGTATGACGTCATTAAGGTGTCATAAGGTCTCGCAAAACTATATCAGGATCAACAGAGGTAATTAATCAAACAGGTGAACTGTCTGTGTAATAATTAATTAGAGATAAAATACGTATAAAAAATAAATAGATCATAAAATAATCACCACACAATTTATTAAAAAACATCTTTAGTCGCAGAAATAAATATCAGAAATATAAAAATAACAAGGAAAAAGATGTCATGCATAATGTAAATATCTTTAAAGCAGTATATTAGTTTTCAATGTTCCAACCGCGGAATTATCCAGCTGAGTGACTGCATGTGAAGCTTCTTTGAGGCGACGCATTCGGTATTCAGAATCGTGATTTCGTGCTAATCCCTCCAATCGTAGAACTCGTGGTTGTGGCTGTCTCTAAGAAGAGCATCCTCTCGACAGAGTTTGAGGGTTTACCCCGAGACGCCAGATGCCACGTTTGCCATTTTCGAAAGAAAATGGCAGAGTAATCGAATGTAAAATACGGTTACGGATCATCTAGAGCAAGTGGAAGACGAATCTTTTTCCTCTCCGTGCCATTACTTGCGCTGCAGCAAGACGAGAAAAATGTTGGAAGCAGCAGAGAAAAGAAGATTAAAGGCTGCAGCAATGTGGGAAGGTCGAGCAGATCCGATGAAGCATCCCTCCGGGGGAGTGAGGCGAAGCGAGGCGCCTCTGTGGGGCACTCGTGAGAAGTCGAAGAGGAAAACTAATTGGACGCATCCTTAGGCACGGCAGTGCCATATTGAAAGACACCACAGAGAGTAAGATCTGCAAGGTCAAGGGTGAATTACGTGAAGCAGGTAATTAAAGGCGTCAGAGGTGGGAACAATGAAGGAAAGTAGACATTCGCGTGTGGAGCACGACGTCATGGTGGGCTGCTGCAAATCAATCTTCGCATCAATAGCCCACGTTAGAGGGTTGCTGACCCAACATCAGATTTACTATAATCCACCATTTATCATTGAAACATTTCAATCAACAGAATTAATCCGAGTCAGGCACCCATGCACCATTAGTTCTATTCCGAAAATTCCGCTGACGTGGTCTAAAAAGAATTGGTAGAATAGCGACTTCCATTCTCATTCCAGCCCTGGAATCAATACGCTCCCGTCGTTCATCTCTTGGCAGAACATCCGGATGCTGGATCCTGACTCTTATCGGGCGATTCGGAATGTATACCTCACTGCGCGAGCCGGATTTGTAGCTGGGTAACTCGTTCTCGTAAATGGTCAGCCCTGTAGCGTGGGGGCAGTCGATTGAATTATACCCAATAGATATAAGGGGGCCGGCGGTGTGGGAAGAACGGCGGGCCATATCGTTCCTCTCAACCCCATGAGCGCTGTGTGCTTCCGCGTCGCGTCAGCGTGTTGTAAACAGTTTTACACTTCGTCAGATGGTCTGCTTTCCTTATTCGGTCCATGTTCCATGCGCAAAATATATCGATATGTGCATTTTTATATTGGGATCTCCAAGTTACAGGTATATCAGTAGAAGTTACTTGTATATCGTTGGTTTTCTGTGCATCTAAGAGGCGCCTGCACGTAACAATTGCTCATTTTACAAGGTCACTTGGAAAGTGGGCCTTGACGTATTTCACATCCACTCGGATGCGAGATCAGTGCCGATATTACGATCTAGATTAATATTTGGATGAAGTTTCCGCCGTCCTGGTTTCTCACTCAAATGAGTTCCATTACTTTGGCAAAATGTTTCGAATTGGCAGGGAAAGGTCGTAAAGAGTGCACTTCTAAGAGTGTGCATCGTTTGCTTCTAGGACCTTTGCTTCCGATTCGATACAAATTGATCATTTGTGAGTCATATTCCATGCGCAATCACCGTAGTCTCAGTGGTATACCGCTTTTACCGAACATACTATATAAATTGAGGAATTTATTATTTCCAAAGATTCAATATCGTGACATATAGCAGTTCAGAAAAATGACGCAGACCACTTATAAGTTTAAGTTATTGAAAATAATCTTAAAATTGTGCTAAGAATTAGCACCCTTAAATTACGACTGATCGCAAGACGTCAGGCAAAGACCTCATAAAATTTTCTCGCATGAGATTTCACGTGATTAATTGAAGAATCGGTCTTCCTTCGTGAAAACAGATGGAGACATTTTTTTGGAAGTTTTTCCAAAATATTCCAGGAAATTTTTCCAAAATGGTCACCACTATTCTCGAATGGGAACATAAAATCATACGAGCATTAATTTAGAATGTCACCAGCTGATTGAACCCTCGGTCTTCGCTCCACCTTGGTAATTTTCGTTTATGAGAATTCTCTTACTTTATCGATCCTTGGTAAATGAACGTAATTTTCGGTGATAATCGGAATAAATCATCAAAATATTACATATTTATTCTAAGAAATTTCAGCTGACGCCTTTTCTTAGCTTAAAAATGGTAAAATTAACGTAGCGAGAGAGGAAAGTGATTTCGGTCGTATTAAACATTATGTTTCTCTTCCTAGTCAGTCTTGAGCACCTGAGAAATTGTGTTAGAAAACAAGCCATTACATATCACCAATTATCTCTCGGATTACATAATAACTGAATCAGAGTTTATCACGTGAAGTGTTCGTGTATGAAGAGAAATAGTTCCCAGTCAACATTGTGGCATTATTTGGTCAACATTTTCTATTGGATGATAAAATAAGACCGAATTGCGCCCAGCTGCCATCCTTGATTTTTTGCACGATTTGTTTTTGATGCTTCATTTCGGAACTTGCGGGGAGAAAAGAAATAACTTTAAACTGAAGTTTAAAGGAAAATCAACGAATTTCATCCAGCTAAACTATCTAGAGTGAAAATCAGAGCATTATTTGAACAAAACTTTATCTCTTTATGTGGAGGGCGTGATATAGCCCACGAAGGGCGCCAACCGTGGGACTAAGGTGCACACCGTGACCACAAGACATAGTTACAGCACCAAGAGTGTAGATCATCTTTTTATTCTGTGACGGGAACGCATCAATATCAAAAGCTATTCTCATTTCCTGTGCATGTGTAGGTCTAAGTAGTGTAGATCGTTCACGAAAAAGTAATATCCAAGGTTTTCCTTGTAATTCAAGTACCCAAATTCCATTTATAAGTACTACCTATGCATTTCAAGTACAGAAATACTAATGGGTGGTTGCTATATGCTGTCTTATTACGTGATGACATGGTTGACGAGAGACAGGTGAGATGTGACATTAGTGGAGAGGATAGCGAAACTTTAAGACGAAGTTTGATCCAGGAAAAAGGTACTGAGGATCAAAAAAAGGTCTAAAGAACGTGTTCAATAGTATATGAAGAGCTCCTTGACGCGGTAATTGCGGTAGAAAATAATTTACAAAAACAAAATCCATCGATATTGATCCATCTCGTCATAAAATAATATTTTTAAGTGTTCAAGTCATCTGAAATTGCAAAACGTTAAGTCATATTCCATTGATTCTGATGACTTTATTCCATTAAAAGAAATTTAACATTAATCCGTAAATTAAATTACGTTTGGTGAACCTTGAATCCGATATTAGGTACTCAGTGGATGTGAAGCAGATACATTTTTGAAAACTATTTTTTTTTCTTTTTATTCAAAATATTTTTCCAAGTACTAATTTTCGCTGATTAAATTGGAACTTAAAAATTTAAATGCATTTAATTATTCGTTCTGACTGTTGTAAATATGTACGCATAATGTTTTTCTTCCCAAAGTTTTGACTAATTCAAGTGTGCGACACAAGGAAATTTTGGGATCTTGGGTCACACAGATACACACGCTTGACGGATCGTGTTTACGCCAATAAGGCAACGCGATCTCCTTAGCGACGGAAAAGCTCTCGTGTCGAGATAGGGACGATGCCAGTTTTTAAGACCTGGAGGTTGTGCGTTCTCCCTTTCCCTCTACCGCGGCCCGGTGCTATTGATCCCCGTGGCGTCTATTTTGGATCGCGGATAGATGTGCGCTAATGAGTGAAACTATCATGGCGTAAGGCACACACACACACGCCACTCGGAGGAGGTCATACACTCGTTAATTTTTAATCGCACGTGGCGAGAGTTTTCCGCCGCCATTACGTAAGGACCGCAGAGGGATTAGCCTGCGGGGAGCAGAGGTGGCCCTGCCGACCAGTCCTCTCGCGACCGTCGCGCTTCCCCCCACGCCCTTCGGAACAAGCACCTTCGGAACGCACGTGCTCGTCTCCCTGCGCTCGAACAGTTTTTCCATTGAAACCTAATTATTATTACCAGAATAAGTTTATATCTGCTGGGTCACAAGGTCATAAAAGTATGGTGTGAGTAGAGACGGGTGAATTTTAAGCATGAAAATCTTCAAGAAAGCGAAACAAAGAAATCCAGTTTCAAAGGAAAAGAAATAACTACCTCTTGTCTTCCGAAAGATCTTCAACAATCTTTCGAGTACATTAATAGCACGTAAAAGAACATAAAATACAATGGCCGCCGCTCCTAACTAAGGTTTCTTTTGTCTAATTAAGGTTTCTTTTCGCATGAGATATTTTGGACGGAACAAAAGATTCTGCCAGTTGGTGCAAAAGTTAATCATATGAACTGAGCGAAAAACAATTTGCGCAGCATTTATATAAACCATCATTAACAATGAATTTTTTTTAGATATGAGTATGTGTTAATGAATGGACCACATCTCCACCGCTTATGTTTCGTATGCATTTTAATACTTACTCCTAAGTAAGCTCAGAAATATGTAACGTGTCATATAATTATAATTATCTGAAGTAATGCGAAAGTTATAACTCTTTTGAAATGACTAACATAAAATGCGCAAAGTTACAGAAAAAGCCCGACGCATGCGGTGCATACCACCAGAAACTGTGCTAATTTACAGAATTCACGGTCGTTTACAAAAATTACCATCGTGTTTAATTAAAAAGGTTTGAGGAGAAGGCAGTCGCATGATTTGTCGTGCAAATATTACTAAGTAGGTCGCGCATATAGTGGCACTGCCGACGAGGATCGAAGGAGAGTGTGGCGTTGGTGGATGTGAACAGGTGAGCTTGCACAGTGAGGGAGAAGAGGTGGGAGATTTCCATTGAAAGTCCCTCCACTAGAACGCATCTCACTCGAGACTTGCCATCGGGTTAACTTAGATGAGATGACGTGCATGGAATATTCAAGAGGCAACAATTTTGTAAGCTTCAAATTTTTAGACAGATTTAAGAAGCTGAAAATACTAGCGGAGAAAGAAACTTCAGAGGAATTAAGTCATTCTCATCCAATATCCCCCAACTAAGTAAGATTTTACAGTCGCCCTGAGGTACAATCATGTTAAATTTTATTTCAAATGGAGCACAGTTTGAAAACTTATCGTTCTGTGAGTAGGTAGTAATCAGCGTACACCCACGCATATTGCTGAAAATGGAAGGGAAAACTGTTATCTATTAAAGAAGCTAATATCTACGAGTAGCATCATTATCTCGTCCATCAAAAGATTTTATTTATTCCGCCACCATCTTTCTTAGTTTCCATCTCGTCATTAATGAGAAATTCCCTAATGAGCTCCGTTGGCCTTTTTCTCTCTGTTCCGGAGGCGGCGAAGTGCCTTTAATATCTTGAACCCTTCTCCGAAGCGATTTCCCTCATTTTCAGTTCTTCCTTCCTCATTGACGCTTCCCTTCTTCCCCTCTTTTCACCCGACCACCTCGTGGGAACTCGTGGGTCCCTGTGAGTAGACTCGTGATGAGCCGAGGCTCCGAACAATGAAGACTTCCGAAACGCGCTCGGACGATGCGGCCCTCTGCCGTGACCCCTGCATCGACTTAGTGGAACATGGCCTCGCCAAGCGTTCCGGTTCTTTTTCAAGGGCGCCTCACCACCGACAATTTCTCTTCCGCCATATGTTACAGCTTTATTTTGACCACAACATTTTTAATAATGAGTTTAAGCTATAATTTATGACTTATAAAAAATAATTGTCCCAATCATTATTGATATGGCCCCTGGATGTATTAATTTCATTATATTTTTAACTGGGCCAATTTATATGTTTACGTGGCCAAGTCTCCCCGGTAATTTTGCGTGCAGGAAATGGTTAATTTTCTAATGGGTCAGCAATAGTGAGTTGGTGTGCCTTGTAGCTTTTACAAAATTGCGCCGAGTCATATTTTATGATAAAATAGGCGTTTTCTTAATTATGTCACTACATTGGATGGAAAACGTATTCGAGCAAAATACCTCTCTTGTTCGAGAAGCATGAGGTAAAATTACAAAACCTTCCCCTATACCCTACTCATGCAATGCTGGCATAGGTTAGACGATAATTGAGATTGATAGCTGCGACAGCGAATAAATTTAGGATCTTCTCTGTACACTACGTCATTATAAGATGCCTCTTCGCGTCCATGACGGCAACAATCTTGCTTTGATCCATTGCTCCGATGACTTTGAACCAACGACCTGACAAATTTGAGCCCACGAGGGAGGAAAAAGCATGTAATTTTAAGCACAAGAGGAAGCGATGGCAGAATTTTCAACTCTCAAAGAGAAAGAATCAAAAGAAACGTTTCAGGCGTGATATGGTGGAATATCATGATTAATTAAAATTGGCAATATTCCACAAAATAAAAGTAAACACGACCGGTTTAAATGTAACTACATCATCTTCAGATCCTGATGATGATGTAGTTACATTGAAACCGGTCGTATTAAATTTTATCTTGTCGAGAAAGAATCAGCCTTTGGGGAAGAAACTGACTCATGCTTTTTCAAATTCGAAACAATTTTCGGAAGTTGAATGTCAAAGGTAAAATATGAGTATCTAAATTCTGAGTCAACCCACGTATTATTAAAATATGAAAAGACGAAGCAGTATTTAATATGCTCGTAAAGCGCCATCGCGGAAAAGAAATTTCCATGTTTCTTGACTCAGCATCTCGTGAAAACAGAGGCGAAAATTTGGTAATATTCCTCCATTTTCCTTTCCGTTTATGAGCACAAATTTTGTCAATCAATGATATTAAAGACTACTCGTGTGTTCCGACTCGGTAAATCGACCACTTTGGATGTCAGTGTTCGTCACTTCCTCTCACTTCGCTCGCGTCGATGCGAGAGCAGCCCGTGAGCCTCACCGTGCGTCAGGATGTTGATGGTCTCGTTGTGCAAGTAGAAGAGGCTCCCGAGGCTGCCCCAGAAGGAGAGCAGGGGCCGGTAGCCACCCAGGACGTACGGGTTGAACTGCAGGTGCGGCGGCATGTCGCTCCAGCGCAGCAGCCCCCCCCCCTCCCTTGTCCCCCTCGCCACTCTCCTCCTCCGCCCCTTCGCCACTCTCCGCAGGGACCTCCCCGCGACCCTCGGCCGGCCCTGCCGCCGCCGCCACCGGGCGCTTCCTCGGACACTGGACGGGCTGGCCCAGCGACACTCCCCCCTGTGCCGGAGAGAGGACGTTGGTCAGTTACTGCGACTCAATCGGCCGAATTCTCACGATTGCGACGGGCGACCGTCCGACCCACCGCTGCTGAATCACCATACGGACAATCGCAGAGTAGAAAAGTGATTTGGTGAAGGATCGTCATGAACCAACAAAAGTGACAACCTGTTATTGGATAGCCCGGATTGGAAGACAATGGCAACACCAGGATTAAAATGTAGGACTTCAACAAATAGTTGAACAAATAAGACACATAAAAATCACATAAGTCGTGGAAACAGAAACGTAGGAAACAACACGTATGGCAATTCAAAATTCTCATGGTAAAATAATACAAAACGCCCATACTAATACGCTAAAACAAATTATAAAAGCCAGTTAATGTCTGGTGACCACGTTCTTGTCCACGTTCCACGTTCACCATGTCTGGTGAACACGTTCTTCCGCACTCTGCTGTGTGGGATTACGGGGTAAGAAGTGGGTGCAAAGTATGCCAATGGTGAAGACTGCGATGTGGAAGGAAGGTGGAGAGAATCAAGTGAAAGGGCGAAGGGGAAGAGGGACTGCTAAACTCTTTATTGGTCAGGGAAAGCATATTATTTTCTCCAAAACGGTTCATATTTACTTAATCCCGGCTGATTTTCGATGGTTCTTTTAGTCGAACCAACATTTGAAACCACTTCTTTCTCACTTTTCTTAACTTTAAATTTTGTTCATTTCTCGGATCAACGGTGCCTGAAATGGATTCCCACATCTCGCGAAATATTCGGTATGTGGAATAGTATTCAACCTGGACTTTCTCACCGTCAAAATTTCCGACTATGCGTTTGAAATTTTCTTGTATCCTAAGAGTAGCTCCGAATATGCCAAGTATGTACCTTATCCCCGTTTCATGTGCCATGTTTAACGATTACATCACAGATTTTATCTGCATTTTTTATGCACAGATTTTATCTTTATTGCAATCAGAAATGATTATATTAAACTTAGAGTGTGTGGTGGGCTTGGGAGTCTATTCATAATTTTAAGAAGCGTGTTATTGCGTCTTTCTACAGTATTTAATTAAAACCCCCAATTAAGTCACTCTTAAATAATTTGTGCATCGCTTGATATGTATTGACCGTGTTACTCTGTCAGTGTATTTCTATGATTGAAATAAACTTAGGAGAGGAGTATAAAAACTTTTGAGATGTGAATGTGTGTAGTGAAGATCAGTTGGAAAGCTAGAGTAACAGGAATGAAGATATTTTGGAAAGAACAGGAAATGTGAGCACTTTTGGGAAAATGAGGAAGAGAGAGCAAACTGAACAGGGATTGTGCTAATGCGAGATGGTTTTTAAAGAGCTAAATAATAACGGTACTGTTATAACCTTATTTACGTCTTTATTTTATGAATCCATGAATAATAAAAGTATTCCAGAAAAAAACACGATTTTTGGCAATTATGACATAGACAATGGGTGCCGGTAGGTTGAAATTTGTGAAGAAGGACATGGGAAATCAAACCTTTCTCTCTAAAGATCACTTTTCCTTTCCCCTCCAGCACACATTCCTGCATGTACCGAGTTAACAATATAGATCATATTCTATATTAAATTTGCGAAAGGACGAACAATCTGAGGTGGATCCCCCCTTCAAGTGCAATCTACCAGCACGCACCCATGCTGGGAACAAATAGAGTCACACATTATTCCTGAGCATTCATCTCAGGCCGGTTTAACTTATGCGATAATCGGAAACATTAAAGAAGTCACTCATGGACACTAAGTTAATGAAGTAATGTTGGTATTCAGGAAAGAAAAAGTTTTTTTTCTTTTTCCCTTGCTTTTAACGTGCAGGGTGTTCCGAAGTTTTATAAACTTAGCGCTCAGAAATGATAGTAATACATTCAAATACATCCTGTATTTTTGCTTTCGATGCCTAAGATTGCAAGTCATGCCTACTTAACATTCATTTTTCAATAAAATGGAAAATAGGAGTTATAGATTGCAATTGCTATCTTTTGTTACCCCTCCCATTATTCTCTCGTTTGCCACGATCGCTGTATTTTTAGTAAGTGGAATAAATATCGATACTCTTATCGAATTACTTTGATAACTTTCTTTATTACTGTGTCTTTTCTGTCGATAATTCCGTGAAATGAGAACTGACTGACTGAATTCCTTCCTTTCTGATTCTTTTCAATCCTCTTAATAAATTCAATGGCAACTTTATTAATGAAAATAAGATTTTAAAACTAATAGAAATGCGTAATTTATGTTTACATAGTAGGTATTTGATAATATTTCTTAATGTAATACTTTCCTGCATCGGCATACGTATACGAACGTATTATTATTATAATGCTGCAACTTTTTCTCTTATTTTTAACTATACAGTAGTATTATAATTTAGCGAAATATGCTCTCTATCAGTTAACACGAATTAGACTTGAAACAAAGTATTTATTCGAGTGAACAAATATATTTTTAAGTTATATATCCTCTGGTAACTATAAACTGTTCCTGGGACTTGGTAAAGTGAGTCGTGCGCATTGGATTGCATTCGTCATTGGCATGATATGCGGTGAATTAAATTCGTCTTATAAAATTTCTTCAACAAATCATTTTACGTACTGTTATTGAGCACTAAGAATATTACATTACTAGGAAGAGTGACCATTGCGATTCGTGTTTGAGTTGTCAGTACTGACGTTCAGAAAAACGTTCATATCTACTTCTTGACTGGACTTCAGCTGAAGTAACTTCCTCTGAAATGCGATTGTGCATCCATGACTGGTGATCTAACACCTCCCACCACATGCCCTAACGGCGGTTTGCAGGGTATTGTGTAGATGTAGATGTATTTTCAGCCAGAGGTACAGCCGTTTAGATTTGAAAGTAAGAGCTTAAACCTAAGAAAACACTGTATAACTGAAGTTCAAAACCTGCATCATTCACAACGATGGTGTATGTTTACCTGTCGCAGCAAGTCACCAAAGTCATATATTTTTAAGTTAAGCTTATTAATGAGAAGCTTTAATTACTCATCCCTTTTTTACATCAATTGAAACAGATTCACTGAAGAATATATTGTTCCATGCTAATACCTAGTTTTACCACGTGACTGGGTACCTTCCGAACGTACCTTAATGCATGTGAGCCACCTTTTCCGTCACGTAATCACGGGCGCACTGGGAACACTACCGGTCTTATTACTCGACATTATCCCTTAGTTACGTTCTCGCATTCCATGCAAATCGACATTCAAGGGGGAATAGCGTGAACGCGCGCCAGTTGCTCCAGTCAACTTATCGCAATCTAAAGTGCAAGTGGTCGAGTTAAATTATAATTTTCCTTCAGCGTTGGGGATTCAACCGAACACTACCATTTTATCCATTGCTTTTTTCTTCGCCTCAAATGCAAAACATAAGTTTTCATACCGACGACTACGCTCCTGATATCACCCTTAAAATGCCATCCCCAGACGCATTAGTAGATGCTACTGTAGGATGACCTGGCTAATAAAGTGGAGTGACTCGTGTAAATCGTAACAAATTCAGTTAAATCTCTCTTTCAATGTTTCAAAAATTCAAATTTCATGATGAACTACATGCTGGAGATCAATTTCGTCAATTTTCAGAAGGAACGGATCTAGGATAACTGTCGTGATGCATAAATGTTTTCATTCACCAGTATTCTCAATCACGTACGCCAAAAATAGATGTCGGCATTGCCGTGATTCAACGATACCCCGTGGGAATATTGGAAAGTTGTGGCGGTGAGGCGGCGATTCACTGGTGTGTGTGTGTGTGTTGCAGCTTCCGCACCGCGAGGAATGAGTTCGAAGGCGTCCGAGGCCAAACCCAAAATCAATCAATCACAAGTCACAGACCAGTGAATTATGCGACTGACTTCGAAATTGAAAATCGAAGTCGATACCCTTCGAAGCTGACGTTTTCGCGTGATTCATTGCCTTTTATCGACATCCGAAATTTAGAAGGGAAGAAGGTTGGAGCGAAAAATGTGCAATGTGATTTTGAAAATTTTAGGGTAATATTTGATCGTACTTTCCAAATCACGGCTCATGTTATCACGTTTTCATTTCGCGGTGCTATTCCATGTGCATGATTAACAATTGATTTTCATGCATAAACGATGAAAAGTTCAGAGTGCTATCCCTGGGGTTATGAGATCCCTTCCAGCTACGGAGCAGTGAGTCCGGATTCAAATTTTGTTGAGCCCGGTGGTCTCTATGGAAACCCATAGATTTGCGAAAGCCGTGTGATTTTTCAGGCAACAAATCTTTAAGGGACACACACCATTGGCGGCACGGTGAAAGTAACTGCTCTTTCTGCTACTACGTGTCCATTTATGAATTTTACTCACTGGAGTTCATGCTGATTGCTGCGGTTGGTAAATGTTCAAATTGAAATTTACGATGCAATGAAAAGGTTTTTTCCCAAATTCCAAACAGTTTTGACGGACACCAAAGATGTCCTTGGCGTGTGCCAAGAATGGTAGGCAGCTTGGACTCATGGAGGTAGAGCATGGACAAGAAAATTACATTAAGACAGGATATCAATAATAATACAAAGGCTCTGTGGAATAATTTATGTTAACAGCCCGAATTAATTATTGGTAAACTTTTCATCTTTTTATTCTTGAGGTTTGTGATGGTAATGAGTAAGTGATCAAATGAAATGCATTCGAGGAAATACTTCTTATTAATCCTATCCACCGTCACGTTTTGAGACTCGAGGAAACGTCACCTCAATAATTACACGTTTTTTCGTTGAAATTCGTTGCTTCATTTCTGCATAGAATGAGCAGTTCATATCATGGTCATGTCTCATTTATTAAAACTCTAGGGAAATAAAATTGCTTGACAAAACCTCTGTGGCTAACTTTAAAAAATTATGCAGACAAAATATAAATTCGTGATACATCCACCTCAGCTCAATGTGAATATGCACTTTTACTATTTACTCTCGTACATATTTTTCTTTCTTTCATCGCATTGACAGAAAATCCAGGCTACATGAAAGTTTCAGTCGCATCAAAAAATATAGCTCACAAAATTCAACACGCAGAATTCTCACAAAGGCGAAGTTAATGAGATGACTACGTTTAAAAAACCATGGTGAAAAGTTATGTATCATCTATAGCACTGCATATGTTTTCAACATAGAAGATAATTATTGAAGAATTTGGTCTAAAGGCTTCCATGAAGTCAAGTTTATGAGGAAGGCCTTCCAAATCGAACAAAGGCGGAAGAAAATTCTAATTATCTTCCTCATTAATTATTTAAAATATCCAGATACTGAAATCTCAACACTTCTGTCATTTCACCCCTATCAAAGTGAACTCGCAGAAAAAGTACTTTATGTTGAAGGAGTGGATATTTGCCCTTCTGAGTTCCGCTGTCTCTAGGCCGAATTTAAGGCTTCCTCTGGCCTTTCCCCACCACTGGAAGGTACCATAAGCAATTTCGTGAACTTAGCCCTCAGATTCGTAGCGGACGCGACGGGCCCTCAGGAAAGAGCGTGTTAACGTCATTCGGAGACCTAAGGTCGTTCTTACGGCTGTAATTACTCCGTAGGATTTGTCCACCAACACAAAGCGGCCGTCTGAGTGCTTCAATGGCACCATTATGAGTCGTCATGTTACAAAGTCCTTGGGAATATCGAGTCTGGCGTAGAGAACGCTGGTTTTCATGAAGGTTTTCTTGAACTATTCCTTTTCCACTCCGAGAAAATGGACGATTGTTAAGTCTTGATTCCTGATTTCATTTCTCACACTTTACTCGTACCATGGATTCAATCGCAATTCAACTAGATAATTACAGGAAACTTGGAGGAGAATAATGTGTAAGTATTATCCTGTTGAAATAGTTGTTATATTAAATAATACGCTTAAAAATGTTACCAACGGCTTGTAATCATTGACAGTCTATCTGATGATCACATCAACATTGAATACGATTTTACCACGAGACCGAAATTATTCTAGCGTATGAATTCATCACTGGATTAGGGTCAATTTCGTTTTCGAATGCAGAGTGGTGGGAGCGATTATGCCTCATGGCGACTATTCCTAGGGCTTCCCATGACGCCATGGACATTGATTTGGCGCCGTCTCGGTTCCCATTCCGACGTCTGTAGAGTCACGATATAGTATGGCTTCGGCTGTCGGAACACATAAAACCCAAATACTGCTTTCACACACGCTATTGTCATTTTCCTTGAAAAACAGATGTACAATACTAACTGGAGCGATGGAAATTATGGAGTACAATTCACGGCTTCTCCGTAATTCCCGCATTGAACAATTTGCAATAGAAATTCAATAATGGCCAGTGACCATCTTCATTCATATTTCAATTCAATTCAACAAAGGATTGTTTACCTGTAGCTCTCTATTCCAACTGGCGTAAATTCCACTGTATACCATCTTATCACATGCATATTTAATTGGTACATGCATTTTTCCTCTAGTCTTACTCGTCCTTCCATGATATTCCTAACAGAGACGCTGTTTCCAAGGAAGCTATTTCCCTTTCAAATTATACATTATTAAACCACTTTTAATATTTATAGAGGGAGTCTTCCGGTCGAGGTGGGTTGCTGATTTATTCAGGAATTATGCACTGCTATATTTCTAAGCCCCTCTTCAAATGACAATGCCTTCCACAACCATAAACTATTCTTCGACTCCACTCACTTTTTGCTTTTCTCCATTCCATCCGACATTTCTATTATTTTCCTGCCTCTGCCTCGCTCGCTCTACATTCTTCCCTCTACATGTATGATGTACTCCAACATTTCATTTCCACGCTCTTTGCTATTATTTTAAACAACATTAGTTTCCTTTATTCCAATTATTGATGCATTTTAATGAGGACCCCGCTAATGAACTAACTGAAAAGATGTCTCGCTTATAAAATTGAAATTTACGTGTCACATTTAGTCTCCTCCGAGACGAAAGTGCATTACGTTTTAGAGGAAAAAAATAGTTGAATCCATATTTAAATAGTAAAAAATGACTGTTATGTGCAGGTTTTCATAAATGTAAAATTATGGAGCCGATTGTATACAACAAAAGATTTGTCGAAATCCTGAGCCATTCGTCTTCAAAATGAACTGTGACCACCAAAATTAACCCCTCTAACATCTCGTATTTCCCGGCACATCAAACGAGACCGTTTTCTAAATTTTTCGTCGTCTCATATTCAATATTGATGCGAAACTCTCTTGACAATTTCAAACCTTCAAACCATTTTCAAAATTTCAAAAGAAGAATATGCAATTACTTGCATAAAAGTTACATTCTTGCTAATTCTAGAATTATATATATGGCACTTTCTTCTTTGATTTTTACGTAAACATCATCATAATTTTTTATGTTATCTATATTTGCAATACAAGTTATCAAGTAAATTATTCCAATTTAGTGTAATTTAATTTTTATTATTACATACTAGGGTGGTCTGACAAGTTTCCGACCTAACAAAGATACAAGACATTTTTTCTGAAATTTTTGTCCGAAACTTTTCAGACCAACCACGTATTTACGGGTCATTTACATTGTAGTGCATGTGCTAGCGAAGATTATTCCCACTTTGTACGCGCATTAGATAAAATATTCCTTATGTTCAGGGGTTTTTATACTCAAAACATCGTAATATATTATTACTACCATATATTCTTAGCTTTCACGCCTCCTGTTCCAACTTAATTCCCCCGCTGCTCACGTTTAAGTCACCAATGGACTCATCTCCGTGACTCATGCATTAGTCCTTTTCATCAAGAGGTGAGGATTAATCGTGCCTGTCTTGTTTAAGTTGTTATTTAAGGCTGAGGCTTTGAACTGCGGTGCAATGAAACGCCGTTGGTAGTAATAATAGCAAGATGGCGTCCAGAGTGGAAGTCGATGGACTGGCGCCGTGGATTATAGAAACCCCACGCGTCGACTAGAAACGTCACTGGCTCATCTGGATCTCCTCAATATGGACTCCATTATGTTGGAACACGAGTACAAAGGCCGTATCCTCTATTTATTTTAATGCTCGAAACTTTCGCCCCCGCCCTACCCAACTCTCCCACACCCCACCTCTCGCTCTCTCGGGCCGCTGTCGTCATTTGTTTGGCGAAGGATAGAGCACGCGAGTGAGCGCCATGCCCCAAAGGAGAAGCTTCGCGCCCTCCTGCGCCTGTCGTGACAACTAATAGCGAAGGATGGTGCAGTCCCTGCCACCTCCTCCTCCGCTCCCAGACAACCCCCCTCCCCCCACTTCTCACACCCCCTCCCCACCCGCACCCCTTTTGGGATTGGAGTCCCTCCAGCAAAATTTTGTCCAAGGTCATGCCGTTTTGAGGCAAAACCGGATGCCGGTACGCCAGCATATTGTTGGCACGGAAACGGGCGATGCAGACGTCAGTCCGCCCGAGTTCTCTATTTAAGTCCTCAGAGGTAAACAGTCGTCAAGTTGTTCAAGTGTTTGCTCCATCATTTTCAAATACATTTTGTATGCCATGTTACTCTGCTAAAACATTCTATTGCATTCCACTTGTGATGAATATCCTTCTTTACAGAGTCGTAAATGTAGACAGTTGGTCCTATGAGTCCAGTGAGTAGAGAGATTTGACGAGAAACGACGTTCCTCCATTCGGATGTTCCCTCTGGGCACATACCTTCAACTTAAATCAACCTGTGTAGTTTTTTCGGGTACCGGAATTTCCGGGGAACTTGGAGATGCCACGGAAAATAAGGAACTACTGTTCCCTCCCTCCTCTAAAATATCGTCCTTACGATCGAACTTTGTAATTATTTAAACACCACCGCCCCGGAAGGGATTTGTTCGTACGAAGTTGATCCTCGCTTAGATTAAAGTGACCTTCGGGTCGACTTCTCCGACTCATTGGATTTGTAAGAAGATTATATATGGTAATCCCTGGATAAAATTCTGTGGACTCACCTCCGGCTTTGACTGAAAACGATATATGGCCAACTCATAAATTCTATCTCACTTTCCCTTTCGAACCTCGCGACGGACCCCCTCACAGTTGATTATCTCGGCGTTAGTTTGGCGATAAGCAGCGGAAGGGTCGGAATGAATGCGAAACACCCCCTCGGCAAGACTCGCTTGCGATTTTTGCTCACCCACGGTTCAGAAATCTGGGTATTTGAGAGTGGGAGAACAAAGAAAACTGGGGATTATTTAAATTCGAGTTTGGAAAACGATGAATGGAATCAATTCAGAAAGAACCGCGGAAGACAAACTGGAAGGGTTGGATGGAATGGACGATGGGAAGCTGGTCACTAAGTGAATATTCAAAGGCGAAGTAGAGATCGGATGGAAGAGGCGCTGTGAGAATTGAAAGCGAGATATGATATTTTCAGTCCAGTAATAATATTATATAAGTGCTGGGAGTGATGGTAAACATATTTTGACAGTGAACGGACAAATAAAGGCTATGAAGAACTAAAGAAGCCATAGGAGTATGCGGAAAGACGTTTTGTTTCTCCAGAGAATTTTTGAAAAATACACCGAAAGTTGCACTCATTGCCAAAGACGGTTCAAAATACAAGCGCGAACGAGAGTTATGATGTAAGAGTAAAGATAATATTTGCTCTCCAACACGATGGTGGATGCGACTGGGGCCTATATGGAGTATATCGGTCCTCACGAATGAATTGACGTGGCTCGACGCACAGGAAGAGCGGAGAGTCAGGGGAAGCATGAGAGACATTGGAGGACGAAATTGCTTATCGTCGAACGGAGGATGGAGCGGAACCTCTTCCCTCTGGCGGGAAAATAAATAAATGCAACGCTTCAGCTACGAACTCTGGACGTGTTTGCTTTAGCACCCCCTGCTCCCACAATTGATTCTGAGCCCTTCCGTTTGCATATATGTATGTATACCCCTTGGGGACGACTGCATGGACGTGGTGCCACATCTCAGCCATCTGAGTAGCCAATTAGATTTGAGGTTTAATTTGCAATTGCCAAGTACACACACACACACACACACACACACACACACACATATATATATATATATAGTATATCCCACAGTAAAAGTCCTTTCCTTGTAATTTGCATATACAGACTGGACGAAATGGTGCGGCACTTGTATCTTAAATACATTACAGAGCTTGCAATTGAAAATTTTTAATGGCATTTAGCACTGTATTCAGAGGACATGTATATCTACTCCAAGCATTTGACAACCTAGGCACAAGAACCAGACCCATAGCAACAGCATTTTGAGTGTAGAAATGGTTTTTCCTAGAACTTGCGCATCAAAAATATCGTTTTAAGGAGTCAAAAGTAGAAGCAAAACAAAATATAGCAATCTTAATTTCGGTTATAGCCTGCACTTTAGTTTTGCGCTCGAAAAGGCAAATCGTTTTCAGATATATAAATAGGTAGATATTAGTAATCTCCCGAAAAGAGGAAGCTTATTTTCGACCTTGAAAAGTTTAGCACGATGTTGCCGCTTTCTTAGGAACTTGGCACTTGTGAAACACTGTACAAACAAGTGTAGAGCCAGCACATACTCCACCCACATCCTTTCTACCATCAGCGAGAGCAGTCACGCTCTTATCCTTTCTCTGCCTCCCACCTCGCTTACGCAGCGTTCTCCTTTCTTCCGCAGTCGTAAAGACCGCATTGCCTCCCTCTTCTCCCTCACCCTTCCCTGCCTTCTCCGAATCTCCAAGATAAGGTTTTTAAGTTTTTCCTTTGAAATGTTATTTCTTTTAGTGAGTTCAATATCATTAAAATATTTTATTACAAAAATTTCATTGGCGAATATATTAAAATGTTCAACCACTCAATCCTAAATGTGGTTCTCACTCTTTACAAGCCTCAATTTCTCACGTTTCGTGCAAAGACCGTCATTCACCACGATAGTTCTCGCCTGGGAATCACTGACCTCCCCGCGTGCATCCATTCCACACTCCCGTGCACTACTCACACCCTATGTACCTAACTTTGAGAGCAAAAGCGGGGACGGATGGCGAGAGCGACGCTCAGCTTCCCCTCACCGCCTCCGCTAGCCTTTTTACCGGTCAGCGGCAAAAGTCCCTTCGATCCCGAGCTCCGGAAATCCAACCAGAGCCACGCGGATTGCGAATTGACTCCGAAATATTAAAACGAAACTGGAAATGGGTTTGTTGCATTCTTGAGAAGGATTTTACATGAACACCCTTAATACCCTTTCTTTTCGAATGGGAAGAGTAAAAACGTTTTTTTGTTTATAGCAAAAAACTTTCTTTCAGTCATGATTTTTTCAGTCTAATAATTCCTCTCAAGCCATTGACCCTTGCTCGTTTATTGCGAGTATTAATATGGTCCTCATACTCTGTTAGTTATTAGTTATTCTCATACTCAGATGATGGCGGCTGGGACCACTAAAATGTTAAGTTATCAAGTGAGCTTTTTTCTAATAGGCCGTACCGTTGAAACGTTAAAACTACATAACTAATTGTCCTTTCTTTGTGTTTTTGTGTTTAAATGTCTTAATCAATGTTTATATATCGAAAATATAGGAGCACTCACGAGAGCAATATAACATTTGGAGGGCAAAATAGAACACAATAATAAAATGGATAACACATAAAAGGGCATTCACATTTCAGAAATTTTAAGCTTTCGACCTTCTCTGAGGTCTTCTTAAGGTCAGACTGCATATATTTATACATATAGTTATAATTATCATCTTATTCTTCCACATTTCACACACATAATTATATAAATATACGTGTGTATATACATGTATGTATGTTTGTGTGTTTCCAACACATACGAGTACATGTGGGGTGATTCCAACTTCATCCATTTTAACGTAGCTAAACCAGCTTGGCGCAATAATGTCACACTTGTCCATTACTTTCGCATCAATTCCACATTATTGCATGACCCGTTCATTCTCTTACTCCAATTTTGACCACTTGTACTTTTCTCTAGCAGGACACTGTATATATTCGTACATTCGTGCTTATTCTGTCATACCAAAGCTTCGCTTTCATACGACAACGAGGGTGCGGGTAGATTTTTACTCACTGCAATATTTTCTACATCGGATGAACGATTCTTTAAAATTGCAATTGCAGTTCGTTACATTGAGGGTCATAATATTCATCACCAGCGAAAAAATATCCTTCGTATATATTAATACCAATAGAAATAATTTTACGAACAAACTGAAGTTTACAATTGTCAGAATCTATCGACTAACACGGATGCCGTGGAAACTGTCTTTTGTCATTTACGGCTTAATCGAGACAGCAAATGACACCAGGTCATCCGGTTTTTCCTGAAAATGTCGCCTTCGGACAAACTCTTCTTCTCCCGGTTCCTTTCGAGGGCATCCGGAGTGCGGACACACTTTCTATCCCGGCTAATGGACCTAGGATCGATGAACTGGAGTCCTTTGGGAGAAGGTTCATCAAAAGCCGCAATCATATGCCATGGGCCAGCGCCAGTTTTATTTACTGTCGTTAAAAAAACGAGATATGCAAAAAATACTTTCCTGAGTTATTATACGAGTCGTAATTGTCTGAAACTTGAGACAATAATTGGGTAAATGAATCGAGCATATGTCAGAACAAATTGTATTAGTGGAGATATTTTAAAAATGTTTTTATTCATCCAGTCATGATGACTGTTCTGATTTTCCAAATTAAAAAAAACTGCAAATACATTTTGTCACGGCGCGGCGGGTTCACTTCTGTTTCCGCCTGGAAATGTCGGGCCAATCAGAAGCCGCAGCCGCATTGGAGTGATTATGGAGGCTCCCGTCTTCGTGTGCACATTCGTGGCATAGGGACCGGTCTCCCGTGGAGGTATTATGCGGAGGAAGTTCGAAAAAAAACGCAATCCTTCCGCGGAGATTTTCTCCCGGCAGTAATTAAAAGTAGAGCCTTTTCTCATCACTTAGGATTAGCACTCAGCACCCTTTTTCCTCTCTTTACCTCCCACACTCCACTTCCCCACACCTCCCACGCCCCCGCAGCTCCCCGATCACCCGCCGTTGGGGCAGCACGTGACATTTTGACGTCATCCGCATCATTTCTTTCTGTCCGACGCGAGGAAGCGTTGCACGCCTCCTGCGACTTATGCTGTACGCCCGAATTTTGCGCACTTCGGGTTGCGGGCTTTCACGGCGTCCCTGCTGGCGCCCGCCAGCTTTCCCCCGCCCGCATGCCCGCCAGCAACCTATTCAGTGAACGAGGAGAATGATGAAACGGAAAGCGCATGATGGTAGTTGACGATTCGACTATGCTTTTAGTTTCATAAAACTGCAAGTGACTCAGGCTGCATTGCTGATGTTTTAATGAACCGGTTGGGAAATATGAAAATTACTGAATTCTCTCGTATTTGATGAAACTTCATGATACAATTCAAAAAGTAAAAACTGTAAGTTCCACTGAAATTCATTTAAACCACCGTTTTCGTCGAGCAGTCGATATTATTAGCATGATCATCTGAAGATGTCGACTGTACGACGAAAACGGTCGTTTAAGAAAATTTTCATTGGAAATAACAAAGTTTTTATTTTCCAAATTTCTTGAAAATTTCCCTTTACCTCCGTTTTTTTATTTTCCCTCTTTATTATCGTATTTTCTCCATTGTTCAAAGCGAATTTTTTAAATTTAAGATTTATTTTTCTTTCACACAGAATAATGGAAACATTTATAATTAATATTTTTCCGTAAGCGCTTTTGTACCTTTCATTACGGATAACGTATTGGAATTCCTCAAATACTAATTCACCTTAAACATTTGATAGGGTTGTTGACTTAAACTTTCGGGGAAGTTTCGACGGCGGTCGTAGAGAAATGATGTTATGGCTCGTCTGGCGAATACTGAATCCTCTAAGTGTTATAAAAATATAATTTCCCTGTTAAAGCAGACAGATTCCTACTACTGTGCTTGTCATTTTCAGTCCTTGAGCTCTCTCATTGACCATCACTGAATACAGTCAACTGACGTCATCACACCAACAACGAATCAAAATACATAACAACATATCTTGCCGATATATTAAAATTATAGCGATTTTATCGAAAAAACTATGTGGAAAATACAGATTTTTCACCATATATAATAATACATTTTGTATTATATTTCATTTTTCAAGAGGATTTTAAATTGAGCCAAGTTTTGACATCGTACCCTGCATGGGTGTTCCACCAAACTTTATAGAGTCTGACCAGGTAATTTCCTGAATAAGAAAAAAGCCTAGATATAGAGTAACAGTATTGTTTTTTTTAATAATCTGTCGCCTCGAGAAAAATTTGTACGATGCAATATTAGTATTAATCATTTCGATATCGATCATAACTATTGCAACGATGTATATTGATTAGTTCATTGGCGTTTCTCATCCGAAGCAGAATGCGTATCTGCACCGACCCGAAGTATGACGTTAATAATAATTCACTCACATCCTTCGTCAGGAAAGGACAAAAATTTCACCTTGGGACATAGCTTTGCCCAAAGAACTCAAAATAATACTAATTCAAAATGGCATATTTCAAATAAAATTCAATATTTAAATATTTAAAATTCAAGTTAATTTTAAACTTGTCAGTGAGGTATCAATTATGAAGTCTAGTACCCCTAGGTTATACCCTTGGATATCTAAAAACAATGGAATATAAATTACGCTTTTTGAATTTAAAACTTTTTCAAGAGTTTTGAATCAACGATACACGACAAAAAACTCTGCTTATAAGCTTTCAGCCCATTTAAAATACTCGTAGTAGATACCGTCAAAGCGAAAGAAAACCCGGAAGTCGAAGCCCTGAAGAAAATTTATAAAATGTTATAATGAATTTAAAATATCGCTAATATTTAGATTCTTCTGCAAAACATATACCCAATGACCACGCAATTAAAAGTATCGTAATAAATGTTTGAACAATGTAATAAATCACTTGTTCTTTCAATATTCTTTATACAAATTTATTTCTTTCAAAGACGTCTTCGAAAGGTCATTGGACCTCTTTGACCTTTGACCCACATAGTATTTATCTAGCGATCTTACTTTAACAGTATTTCCAAAATAACTCTATGCTGGAAGACCTGAGACCTGCCTACATGAGAATGTTCCTTATTGCAGCAACTTCGCCACTGGAATCGAAACTCCATGCACATGTATTTCGAAAATGTCCGCGGAAGTTACTAATTCCTGTGATTTCAAGGATCTAAAGAACTTGATATTAGAATTTTCTTACCTTTAAAACATATATAAAACAGAAGATGGTTATTTTTGTTCTGCAATCTACTTTTACGTCAGTAAAACTGATGACTGATTCTCGAGTTGAGTGAAAATTTTCGAGTGAATTTGGGTGAAAAAACTTTTGATCTCCGAGGAAGGTCTTTCAGCGTAACGTCCTCAAGCACAACATGGCGCCCTAAAAGGCAATACTGCAGCTCTACCCCTTTATGGGCCATAGCCTAGTTTTATCCATATTGGATTGGGCGTTGCCTACTCCGCAAGAAATGGTGCGAATGAACCAGTATAGAAAAGAAGGGAAAAGGTGTCGGTTGGTAACAAGAAATATGTCCGTTATTTCCGGGCGCGATCATTGCACATTTAGTGGACATTTTACGTGCATTTGCATGTTGGTGTGGTGGGTTCCCACGAAAGTTGTCGGGGTTCGAATTCCGGCGGGTTTCGACAGCTTTCCGAGAGTGCATTCCGGTATCCCTTCTTGGATGGTTAGTACGAAGATTACCTCAAGAGTAGAGGCGGTGTAGAGGATCAAAGATAACAAAGATAACAGGGGCGGGTACAGATGGGTGTACAGGGCCTTATGCCGCCCCCCTCGATAAGGGAAGGGAAAAATGTTATTTAAAAATTGAAAAGAGCATAATTTCCTTACTGAATTCCGAAAACACATTTACGTCGATCGACTAAAAAATAAATGTTTCAACAAACGACTCGTCCGTAACAGTGCCCCAACCATTCCTCCTCTATCCCTCAATTCTTAACCTTTTTTATTTTAAAGTTATTCATTTAAAAGAATTTTAGTAAAATAAAAAAATAACGAATGGAATTGGCAGATGATATAAAATTACGCTATTTGTAGCATAATTTTACATTGAGTGCGTACATTTTCTGTCTCTCCCATTGTAAAAATCTTCGCACATAATCTGCACATTTCTGGGGTTGGGATTTCCGGGCGCTTGGGGGCGTTGAAACCTTGGTGAGGCAACCCGTGTGGGATGGCGCCAGAGGATTGGCGCCGGCCCAACTCCGTCCTTCTCAATGTCCCCCACCTCGACCTGTGTACTTGAGCATTATCTTAATGGGGCGCCAGGCCTCCCGCTGTCATTGGCGCAGCTTCCGCGGTGCACTTTCGCGTGCCCCATTTCCTCGTCGAGGCAATAGGTGAAAAATAGCTGTGGCGTACCTCTCTTTCTTTTCCGCTTCTCTTCGCCTTCCTCCCTCCGTCCCAACGAAAATCTCTACATTCTTAGTAATAGCCGACGGTGGCGACTCTTGGAAAAATGCCAGAGAGCGAAAGAATGCAATAAACACGTAACATTACATTCCGAATCACATTTTATAAAACCGAGGCTTCAGCGGACTAAGTCCTTTAAGGAAGCGAGGCAAGCTCGAGGAAGAGTATGGACAAGTATGGCGAAGTGGTACTGAAATCACCGTTGGGGCTGCAAAAATATCAGCTAGGAATGTCACCAAGTTTGTGTTTATTTCGTCGTGCGTCGGCGTCAATATCTCCTTTCACGACAGTTTTCGATGGAATGTCTTCATTACTCTTTATTAGATGCCATTTTGAGTGTAGTTATGAAATTCCTTTCGTTTGAATGCACTCGATCTTATGACAAACTTCATCCTCGGGTTATCATTTCATTGTCTACTTCTTTTGCTCCTGCTGTGAGGAATCGTAAATATTTTTATTTTATTTTTGGTCCATGATTGCAGAATTCTTCTTTATGAACAGAGATACAGGTAATAATACGCAACTCGCCACATCGTTTAGACCGACAAATTTGGTGATCGTTGGGTAGGCACAAAATGATCTACAAGGAGACAGCACATATGGCTAAATACTTTAATCCTTGGAATTGCATCTTTCACTCTTCGGAATAAGAGGTAAACATTTAAGCAAAGATTTCCTCTCCCAAGCAGTTAACAACAATTTTTCAAAACAATTTGGTAAATAAGGTAACGGAACCTTAGAAAATCAATGCCAACAGAAAATATATTTTCTGCTTATCAAGCTTTCACTTCACTTTACTATTATATGTAAATAAAATGCTTTGCTATTCCAGTATTTCGCTTATGAATATCCGTAGCTTCTAATCAATCGTTATTCAAGCTTTTCGTCCCCAATAAACTGCTGAAAGTTTGCTTCGAGTGGAACTCAAGAGTATTATTTGAGACTCTACTATAGAACCCTGAATGTGATATTGAAACAGGCCCCAGAGATATAAATGTCTCGTGCAATCCACGGGGAAAATTAAGAAAACGGTGTACTTAGTCAGTCAGGGAATAAATGAGTCGAAAGTGTGGTTTGCCGTTTCAGATAGCGCGTATCAGCGAAATTGTTAAGCAATAAAATATTACCTCCCTCTCCTTCCTCTTTCTTCTGCCTCCCCCAGCCACCCTCACCTTCCCCACCCCGCTCCCCCTCCTGCCCACACATCATCCCTGGCTCCGATTCGGCTGTGCTCCTGGTGAGGTCACCCCTTGGTCTCTTTTCAATCATCCACTGTGGTATCTCGGAACTGAATACATCGCTCAAAAAGGCGAATAAGTCAAGCTATTTTCTTCACAAAATATTTACGTACGGGAAGTGGGTGTATCATTGGTTACGGAAAAGATATGTTTCGAAGAAGGATTGGAAAATTTTAAAACTGAAATCATCTGCGTTCGCAAGAAAAACCATTCCAAAAATGATTTTTGGTGAACAAAGAATTTGCATAAATGGATTGTTTTACGCACGCTTGCAGCGCTGATAAATTCCTAAAGAAGTTTTCTGAATTTATTTTAAATCCGTGACTTATTTAGAAATTCAAAGAAAATGGGTTGTAGTGCCACCAAAATATAATTTCAAGCCGAGAAAAAAAATCTTCTCTTTATCGTCATCTCTGAATTTTGCGCACGTCATGGAGTGGGTTCTCTCTCTCTCTCTCTCTCCCTCTCTTCCCTTCTTTCTGTCGACTCTCCCGATAGGCGGAGCGCAAATCGATTTCAACAAACGAAGGTCGGTGGCCGTGGCGAGCTCTACCCCCTCGCCTGGCAGGCTGCCACGTAACAATGCGATACTGTCAAACTGGAGGGGGTGGTGCCTCCCTACAGTGGTTGGGGATCCATTGACATCTTGCTTTCGACGAAAAACGACCGCAAGTCAGGCCACTCTGACCTCACCTCCTCCGCCCCTAAGTGACCGTCAATTGCACGTGAACCTCCTTTGGAATCATTTTTCAATATCCAGCTGTTATGCTTTCACAAGCCTCCAATATTTTTGCAAAGGCCTATTTTCTCACTCAAGGGAATGAATTCACACGAGGTTGATCGAAGGAAAACGAAACCGTTCCCACGGTTAGTGAATTAGAAATCCCTGTATCCTGTATACACAATGCGAAAATAGGTATGGCAATTTTCCATAACAGTAGGGAAAGATTATTTCTTCAGGAACAAATCATTGTTCAAAATAATCAAAACCAATGTAAATTGGGAACCAAAATCCTTACGCAGGAAATTGGATTTCCATCCTAAAAATTTCACCTGAGAGTCTCGAGGATAAATATTTTTTCTACCAATGAAAATATACGAAATTTGGACAATTAAAAGAGAAATTTCCAACTTCTCGGCAAAATTATTCTAAAATAATTGACAAGATGAAACCGACTGAAGTTAAATCTTCTTTCGTTTACACTCCCATACACTCAAAATAAAATTTTCTAGTGTGAAAAAGCAGTAATCAACCCAAAATTAAACTAATAAGCAATGAATGATACCCAATGAAAAGAAACAATATTTGTAGCATATATCATTACAAGTAAATAGTTCGGAAGGTTTATTTTTATCTCTGATTAATATAATAAAATAAACATATCGACTGATCCATTAATATTTCTCAACGAAGACGGGGTGTTCACGTTATATAAGGTTAAGTAAAACTCCTCTTATGGCAAAAAATCAATCAATTCCATCATTAAATTCATTTTCCCAACAATGCGATTAGGTTTAATAATTTGAGATAATTACGAATTTTATATGATGCTCATTTGAATCGAAACTGACGCAATCCGGCACCATATTACGTTCCACAGATCAATTCTGCAGTTATACGCGAGACATTTTATTAATCCTTCCCCCTACGCTGGAAATTGATCTTGGAGGGGTTTCATATCAGTGCCCCATCACAAAGGCGCAGTCATAGAGGAGATTCGGAATGGCTTCTGGGCGATATATAGCCGAGGGGGGAACAGGGGCGAGAAACCCCCGCCTGCTAAGTAATGGGGTTCCGAAACCCACCCCTTATTCCGAAATTTCTCGGCCACCGACGCCCCTCTCCATCCCGACACCCCCGTGCCCCCGACACACACAGCGATCCTTCACCCCCTCCTCCCCAGTTTCCCGACATCACAGTCACCTCCATACGCCCTTCTTCCCACTTTCGGTGATGGAGATCTATCGCGTGCGTGGACACAGGACTATAAATATAATGCGATTTAAACATCGATAACACATAGAAAAGGGACAGGGGAGCCAATGATTTTCTCCGTTCCGGCGATCATATTGTCTTCTTAAGATAAAAATACTCTTCATCTGACGAAGACGGTATTGAATCTTGACTTATTTCACCATCAATTTCTTTCGAACTTTTCCCTCCGCGCATTCTTCAACAAATAATAAATTTCCTTAGTTTCCTTCAGTTTTTATGAAACTACTCTCGATTTTTTGACGAAATTTATTTCCAATTTAACTTCTAAAAAGAAATAAAATCCGCTTGCAATAAAGATAAACTCTCCATGCATTTTTTATGGAAGTTAATATCAACGATCTCGAGTTGAGTCTGAGACTTTAACTTTTAAAAAGCTAGCATATTTATCCGCGATGTGGCGAAATATAATAATTTGCAAATTTTGCGAAGTGCTGGGCTCTGCTTTGGGAGCATCGGCCCAGCAAGTCAAAGGTCAGTAGCTCGAGTTTCAGACCAGGAATTTTTTTATGTCGTTGGAATTAGCATCCTTCTGTCCTCCCCAAAAAACTTTTATTCGTCCTTTTCGTGTTTGTACCCATTTGCCTTAGATCTTTTACCAAAAAACCATAGTAGTCAACTATGAAGTGGTTTTATCAGTTGCGGTTAAGGCTCGTGTAGTGCTAAGCTGTGAACTACACACATCAGAGTAATAAGGCATGCGACTGCACACATCAGGGTAATAAGTGTACCCAATTCCTTTCCCTGTGGCGCCAATGGTTTTACAAGAAGATCTGGAACCCGAAAAATTATACAACTTGGATGAAGTGGAGGGTTCCGAGAGGGGTATCCGGAAATCAAACCTAGGTTCTCCGGTCAGTAGCCCAGCCCTTCACCACTAGGACGTTACTTCTCTCCTATCTCGGTATCCGTATAATATATCTCTATGTATATATATATATATATATATATATATATATATATATATATATATATATATTCATTCACTGATAGAAATATATATAAGTAAAGGGGATAGGAAAGCACATAAAGACGAACACAGATATATGAATATATATATATATATATATATATCCATATCAATATCCATGTGAATAAATAAATTTATTTATTTACATGGAAATGGATATTAGGAAACGCGATAGGAACACAAATAAAAGACAAACACAGGAGAGGTGGGGAAGCGGAATCGAGCAGATCACAAGGGTAAAAATATTTTTTAAAATATATAATAATAAAAATATTATAAATACATGTGTGTGTATATATATATATATACACACACACAGGAGTATAATAATGAGTTCTAACACCCCTCTATACACGTGTATGGCTTGCTGTATGCTTTTCGTGTTTAGCAAACGATAAAACTATTTACTTTGCTTTTCCCACTATCTGCTTTGAGCAGTTCGTTTGCTCTCCAAAGGTTACTCCTGAGTCCAAAAAAGGCTCCATGCTAATTCTTTTTCATGCGCGTCACACTCACAGACACACACCGATGTGTGTATATTCAACCCTAATCAATTGCGATGGTTCGTAGGTCACCTGGACGAACAATACGGCTGGCCGCACCTGGTGCTACGCGGACTTCCAATTCCAATATCGACAATCGATATAAAAATAGCATCGACGGGGTTGGGATGCATCCGATTGGAGACACAAATGGGGCACGCCGATCAATTGCAAATCCTCCATCAACCAAACCGTCAATAACACGTGTATAACGGGATCAGTGGCGACAAGGCAGAGGTTGAGTGTTCAACTTTGTAGTTTTCCAAGGTGAGTGAATAAATCATTCCTTTCCAATGCGAACCGCGAACCTAAACCCATGCTCTTGAGGATGGAGGAGCATTATCTCTCTCGAATGTACCGTCCAGCAGATGGGACCACGCGAGTGGACGTTTCGGCACGGACGGCGTGCACTTTTTTGAACTGCCTTGTTGGATCGGAGTTCTCTCTAGCATAGTCCCTTTCTGATATGGATTGCCACGCAAGGATCAATTCCGTTTCATCTTTGGAGGCCATCCTTGCTCTTGAGCCTGGATCCGGAAAGTCACGACTGTGTCAATTTCACACGTCACAATTCCGAAGCACCTAAGTCCACGAATATGCCATCAAAGTTTTAAAATTTTCAACAAAAATAATTCGATTGCTTCAATGATTCAAATTCTAACATTCATTTCTCAATTTAGTATGGGAAAATTCATGCTTACCTCCGAAAACACCCAATGCGTACACAAGTATAAGATGTTTCCGTCTACAGCCAAACATATATTAGAAAAACTAGTTCAATATTTCGTACTTACTCCTAAAATAAATAACTGACAAAATTCGACTACATTGAAACATCGATCCTAGTGTACAAGTAAATAATACAACTACTTTGAAATATGTGAGCAACACATGAAATAAGTGAATAGCCCAAAATGCGTTTATTGTCAACTAAAACCCTGTTATTTATTTCCGCTGACACAATTCATGAGCTATTACATTCTAAAATTGTTGCAATGAAATGCATGTTAGCGTATGACTCCGTTAAAAGTTACTGTTGCGACATCTCCCGCAGTTTCTTGAAATTTATTACACTGTGATATGAAAATTGAATGCTTTATGGTTTTTTAATGCATGCCTTAAATTTCTCATGAAGTCCTGGTTTCTTAAAATTAGCAGCGTAATAAGTAAATTTTATATGAGAGAATAACTAACAGTAAAATTAAGATGAAGGTAGTTTCTTTGCTTTCCAATTATGAAGCAAGTTAAGAAATTCATGCCTGCCTTTTAAAATCAAAGCGCACATATGTCCATATTCCTGACAATTCGCGTAGTTTTCTTTATAAAGAATCGCTTTTTGAAGGTTTAGAGCAGTTCTATTAAACTATTGCTTTCTAGAAGAGCTCAAGTACCACACTTTTGCCAGAAAAAAATGAAATGTTCCAAGTTCACGGGGATAAGTCTGGAAAAGTATATGCCCTTTTCAGATACGAGAATATATATGTTTCCAATATTAGTCGCAATTACGTTATTTCAAAAATGTTGGCATCATTGACTTACTTATTTTCCCAGTCTGAGGCCTTGAATGTGAAAGAATTTCTCAAGAAGAGACCAATTAAGATGGACAGGTCTTTATTCTTGGTGCCTCTTATCCTCCTAAGTGATATCCCGTCTCATGTAATTTTAAATACCAGCCAGCTTTCAAAGAAAAGATTTTTTATGTCATTTATGATTAAAATCCCCGAGGTCACCCGAATAGTTTGTGAAAATATTGGTGAAAATACATATGGATGATTTATGTGAATAAATATGGAAAAAAAGTTGTATAAACTGCAGAAAAATTTCGAAATGGAACTCGTGGATCGGAGAGAGGACGGGGGAGACGCGAATATCTATAAGTTGCGAAGGAATGCAATTTCTGGATGTCGAGCAGCCAGCCATTTAATTATGACATTGATAACTAATGACCACGATGAAGATCAATTATGCCCTAGTTATGTGAGAACAAAGTGAGTTAAATACGACACGTGCCCGAGTGGGGCTTCGATCGTGGTGGGAGATGGGAGATGATTGCGAAGTATATTTACAAGTGCACTTGTTACACACAGCATCGCCATTCATGCATGCATGAGCATCACCAGTTCCAAGGTGAAATAAGCGTCGATATGGAGGAAGAATTCACACGAAAGCCACTCTCAGCGCTAGCAACCTTGGTGCACGGCCCATATGAGTCCAATGGGTGCCTTTTCTATAGCATCTCTTCGTTCACCAATACACTTAACATGGCTAAGTTCAAAATCCATCATTTTTTTCTCGATGTGACCCTTCGTAACGGTGTTCAAAACCCAATCATATATCGATCAGTACCGACTCAAAAAGCTTTTCATTCTGTGTGGCCTGGAAGTCAATCCACTCGAGCCACTCAATGCATTTCACAATATAGCCCCATTGATTGAGAGATGCCGAAGGAAATTTAGAGAACTACGGGAGATGCCGTGACAGTAACTTTTAATGGAGTCATTCCCTAACTAGTTACTCCAGTTATTCAGTTACTCCCTGGAACCTCTTCTATTCTATATATATTTATATATAAAGTCACTTTCTTGAAAAACCCACGAACGTGCACAATAATGTAAATGGACTAACTAGTCGACACAAACACAGAAACTGAAACATATAAAAGAGGGACTCACTGGTTCTCGAATTTTCGGTGGTGCATCCACCTTTCTCAAGAGGAATTAGGGACAGAACTGTGTTCTGTGTTTGTGTCGACTAGTTAGTCCATTTACATTTTATATATATATATATATATATTCAAACTTGAAAATCCCGCCATACGGATAACAAATATTATTTTCGCACATAGAAATAGACATATAAGGAAAGGGCATAGGAAAACAGTGGAAGGTCCGTGGTTTAAATCCCGGATAAGGAAATATTTTTACTTTTGTGATCTGCTCAAAACCGCCTTCCTCACCTTTCCTGTGTTGGTCTTTTATGTGTTTTCCTATTCCCTTTCCTTATATGTCTATTTCTATGTGCGAAAATTATATATATATATATATATATATATATATATATATATATATATATATATATATATATATATATATATATATATACACTTTTTTGGAAAACCCACAAACGTGTAATGTAAATTCACTGATAGTCATAACAAACACAGAAACCAAAACACACAAAAGAGGGAAAACTCACTGGTTCTCGAATTTTCGGTGGTCCAACCACCTTTCTCAAGAGGAATTAGGAACAGAAGAAGAACTGAGTTCTGTTCCTAATTCCTCTTGAGAAAGGTGGTTGGACCACCGAAAATTCGAGAACCAGTGAGTTTTCCCTCTTTTGTGTGTTTTGGTTTCTGTGTTTGTTATGACTATCAGTGAATTTATATATATATATATATATATACATATACATATATATATATATATATATATAAACTTGGAAAAGACGCTCTCCGGCGACGCACAAACACACAAACACTAACACAAAAAACACCACACACATAGAAACATAAAAGAAGGACACTTACATTGGATATTTACGTTTCGACGGCACGGATATATATAGAGATGATTTCTTCGAAGTAACACGGAAGTGTTGAATAAAAAACTTAGACAGTAACACACAGCATGAGAACACATAAAAAGAACACTCACAATAATATCTTGATAATTTCGACGGACTCGAACTCCGTCTTCTTCGGAAGATAAGATATGACTCTCATTATATCTTATCTTCCGAAGAAGATGGAGTTCGAGTCCGTCGAAATTATCAAGATATTATTGTGAGTGTTCTTTTTATGTGTTCTCATGCTGTGTGTTACTGTCTAAGTTATATATATATATATTCAAACTTGAAAATCCCGCCATACGGCGCACAAATATTCATTCAAACATAGAAATAGGTATAAGGAAAGGGGATAGGAAAACACATAAAAGGTAAACACAGGACATGTGGGGAAGGCGGTTTTTGAGCAGATCACGAAAGTAAAAATATTTCCTTATCCGGGATTTGAACCACGGGCCATATATATATATATATGTATATATATATATATATATATATATATATATATATATATATATATATATATATATAAATATATATATATGTTGGTCTTTTATGTGTTTTCCTATCCTCTTTCCTTATATGTCTATTTCTATGTGCGAAAATAATATATATATATATATATATGATGCATTCCCTCCATGGCCACATAGCATGGATTCCTTTGAAACATTCGTTTCATTCCTCAGGGCTTCCGCTTTTCTCTTCGACATTTCTGTCGTCTACTCTACCTCACACATTACTTTCCTCACTAATGAAAAATTCCACAATTAACCCCACCAACAAACAACAATAAACTAGCTGTAATCTATCGCACACTAAACGCTCTCTTCCGTACTCACCTTCCACCCGTGATCAATGAATCTGTAATATTGCATAACTCCCTTCTCCAACACGGTTACCCTGATTCCTTTCTTAATAAAAATATTATTTAATACTTTCACTCGCCCAAACCTTCCCAAGACGTCAAATCACACACCCTTTTCATTCACATTATCCCTCCCAGGAATGCAGTCCTTCAAAAATATTATTAAAGAACTCTTCCCATTTTGTCTGACCAAAAAACAACGGCAAAAATATTACGTAAATATCCCTCTGTTACTTTAAACGCCAAATAATTCGACATGCGGAGATCCACTAAGTTCTTATCCAAATCCTCTATTATTCAAAAACCCATCCTGTTTCTTGTATATAATGTAATGGACCATAATATAAAAGATGTCTCATCTTCATCACTCCTTGCCTCCCCTCTCAACTTTCCATTTCTCTCCCATACCACGCTACTCCCTCATGCACATCCCGCTATATAATACATCGGCTTGACTACAAACTCTGCTCTCCTAAGTTGGGCAGTGCACCACACCCCTCAAAATCCGCATCAACAAACACCGCGCCTCATGCAAACCTTCTTCCTCATTACCCTCTCTACCAGTTCCTAAACATGCCACTCTCCTTGATGTTTCTTTCGCGATTGATTCAATGTGTCAATTATTGCCTCCCTTCTGACAACACCGTTAAAATTCAAAACCCTCCAGGGGGAATATCTGTCTCCTAGCAGTCTGCTCGGACACCGGGCTGAATCTTGCCCACCAGGGGGTACACTCTTCTCTGTCCCGTCGACCCCCACACCTGCCGATCACCCCCAAAAACCTCTCTCTCCCTCCCTCTGCACTGGCCCTCCCGATACTGTACCCATTCATCTAAACGTCCGTATCCTGTCTTTTTCTTTTCGTTGAGAAAGGTGGTTGGAACACCGAAATATTCGAAAAGCAAACCTACGTATGTCTTTATTTTGTGTTTCTAAGTTTTATACCATGCCATCGCCACACTTGTGACTGACCTTATATTCACTTTTGTGAACAAGTTGCGTGAATACTTATATATATATATATATATATATATGTGTGTGTGTGTGTGTGTGTGTGTGTTCGTGTATATGTATACATATGCACAAACACACACACACTTGGACGGCACAATATATCACAAAAATATAAATATAAAACACGTAAAAGAACACTCACAAGAAGTTAAGCTTCAGTTTCCTAACAAGAAAGTTTAATATTTCGGCCTCCTTTCAGACCTTCTTCAGATCAGACTGGAAGGTTTCGGGCGGAGGTAATCCAAGGCCGAAAGCTTAAACTTTCTTTAATGCGAGTGTCGTTTTACGTGTTTTCTATTTATATTTTTTGTTTTATTGTGCCGTCTAAGAGTTACATGACTCTCTTGAGCGCTTCTACATTATCGATATATGTATTATATGTATGCATATGTATATATTTATATATATGTGTGTGTGTGTGTGCCTGCAAAGCAGAACAACTCTCGACTCTGTCTCCCCCTGGTCGACCCATGGAGGAAACACAGCGGTGGCTGTGTGTGCTGCCCTCCTGTGTCCTTCTTCCCCCCCTCCCTCCTCCCTATCTCTAACTCTAATATTAGATCGTATAGGTCGCGGTTCATCGCGATCACCTGTTTCCCCTCCCTTTCGCTCTCCTGGTGGGAGGGGGAAGGGGGGGGGAGTGCCGAAGGGGAAAGGGAATCTGGTGTCTGCTTCCCCCCTTGCCGTGCTCGAGGAAGGACAAGGGCTCCGTCGAAGGGAAGGAGCTTGCGTGCGTGCGTGGACATTTTTATAAAAAACCTTCATCGCCACGCATGACGTAACGATAAATTTAGAACTCGAGAGAGCCCACACTACCTCCTTCCCCCTCCCACCGCCCCTCCCTCCTTCGCTCTCCACCCCCCGCTTCCCTCGCCACGAGCAGAACTTCCTTTCTCTCGTCGCTGTTATCTCAGGCACCACTTTTTAAATTTTAATTCCAGGTCACTTCGATAAACATTTTAGAGCTTGTCTTCCCGCTACTTTAAAGCGCGAGGTTCATGGATTGAATATCCGTACACAATCCCCTACGTGTATCCGATAATATGAAGCGCCTTAATGTTCTCATCCCTATTGATCCAAATCCATTCTTCCTCACTGAACCCGCACGTGGGTTCGATCGCATTGAAATAAGTTAACCAAACGGAAATTCAGAGGTCCCGAGAGGAGTACTGGGAGAATAAACTCATGGGTGGTTGTCAAAGGATTTTATGGAGCACAGAGGTTCGTAAAATGAACCCACGCAAAAATCAAATCGGCAACGTGAAGGCCGGTCTGTACGGCGAAGATAAAAATCCCACCTCGTGTTTTGCATGAAGATTATGCGGCCATGTCTCTCTTCCTGCCCCTGTGAAAATACACCGCTTAGCGCTTGGGCTTAGCTATGCTTTGCACAATATTCGGATTCGAAATCGGTACTCTTGGTTCGCCGTGTTTACTACGCGTGGCGCATCCCAATGTGCAGATGAAAACCTGGTCCAGTTATATTTCTTCTGCTAAGCTCACAACGTTGGGCCGTGAGAGGAGAATTTGCTCCCCGCCGTGATACATGAGTTCAAGTATTTCAGAGACGGAACGCCAACAAGTGAGTCATGAAATGCCATCGTACGCACTTAGGGATGAGTTTCCAAGATAATAGGACAGATGCTCGTGATTGATGCATGCGTATGAATGTTTGGTCTCAAGCAGAAGAAGCTCTAGCCTCTTGAAGAAAGTTGCAACATCTTATCTGCAGTGCTAACACTTGACCTGAAATTATTAGAGTTCGCTAACATAATTATTTTAGTAATTTTGCCGGAAAGAAAGGATCAATTGGAGATTTGAAATGTATTGGTGCGTCGAAAATAGTTTCCATGATAAATAAGGAGATTTTAAATTATACACTATTCTGTAATTTTAGGACTTTAATGAAAAAATGATGTATTAATTGACAAATGGAATTGAAAAACTATGCAATAGTATTTTTACGTCATTATCAGCTAAGAAGAATATATTAGTTATTAATATTAAGAATAATGTTGACTCTATATATAATATTTTCAAAATTCATTTATTCAGTCTAGAAATATATGGTCCCTATAAATTTAATATACACATATAGGGTATTATTTTTTGACAAAAGCTTACTTGCCGTGATTTGTCCCACAGAGACTGTTTTTCGATTTAAAAGGGAACTTATTCAGTATCTTTGAAAATCTCGACATCCAGACACTAGCAATGACAGCGATAACGATCGCTGGGGGAAGGGAAGGTATTTTTTCATCCGCTTCCCATAGCCCGAGGCATCCGAGGTGTTTGGCGAAGCAGCGGGCATTACTTCTTCCCTTTCAAATTACTTCTTCCTGAGAGAGAAGAGGATTTGAATTTTTCCCGGGAGCTCATTGCAAAAGTTCCGGAAGCCGGATGTAGGTCGTGAATTTAATCTAGATCTCTTGAAGCTGCCATAGTTCCCTTCACAGTTGAGCCTGAGGGGAGAGTCGGCTTCCATTATGCCCAACGCTGCCTGTTACTATACCCGCTCACCAGTCATAAGACTTAGGATACATTATTGATGAGTTTGTATGCTTTAGGCCCGCGAACACAAAATCATGGTATCATTACTTACTACGTCAATCACCAATAGGGAGCGTGATTATTAGGATACGTTATGCATTAGGTGCACAGTATAATATCTAAATGATATCGTAAAATCCATTAAATATTTCCTGTTCATATATCAAAGATACTTCACTCACTCGAGAATCGGATTATGGGGTAATCAAGAAGCAAACGAGGCTTATTTAAGGTTTGAGTCACACGACTGACCACCAGGAAAATATGGCAAGGGAACCGGATCGTTATAAGTCATTTTTAGAGCAAATGGTTTTTAGCTGACTGTTTCCCATACGATCAAGTACATTATTACACCAACTTAATGCAAGACAAATTTATGGTATTTGTACCAGGGACAAAATTCAGTCACGGCATGCCGAATACATACGAGGTGAGCAGAGGGAGCTGTTTATGTGAACAATCTGCCACGGTGTGATGCATGATATCCTATTACTCCTAGTCAAGATTAAAACGCTTTTCCCCAGATATTTTCACACCTCGTTATGATAGTTGCATGCTAGATTAGTCCATTACTGCCGTTGGCCACCCGTGTACAGCTCATTACCGCTCGCGGAGTTTGACGAGATTTCGAGGGGATTGCTGAACCATTTTTTAAAAAGTGGAAATTATTGTGGAAATATTTGCATAATGTATTTTATAGGCCACGCAAGTTAGAGGGGAATGGAATTTCTACCTTCCGGCACGGGATCAGATATGCGAGGAACGCGCTGCGTTTAAGCGTCATTCGACCGTTTTAAAAAATCACAGATTGAATCAGTAAAACAGTTAGATACCGTATAAGTAAAGAACAAATGACCCATGGAGTGAAATAGGCAATAGAGAGGAACTGACAGTGAAGACATTAAAAACATAACTTTTATTCTATCCGCAGCTTCGAATTTAACCTGATAAAATTTGCCAAAATTGACAGTTAAACGATGAAACATTTACTAATTTCATGTTATATGGACAGAAATGCAACAAGCACATCTTCTGCCACCTAAAAGATGAGCCTGTGAATTTATGAGATATTGATCTTTTTATTTTATCGATTTGTAATTTTAACAAGTATTCGTTTACTCTAGAAACGTATTTTGTTTACTTCAGCTTTTTTCTTTACGAAACGTAAATACTGTATACCTTTTTCATATGCGCTTTAAGATATTCGTGCAGATTAACCTACTACTTCGTTATTTGAGCGATGAAAGATTTCTCGTAGCTGCCCATGATCATGTATGATTAGCGTGAGATATTTATGAAAGTGCGAGGCGGCTTAAAACACGCAAATATTTAGATGCTGCAGATGGTTTTGGACATTTATAGAGGACGGTAGGGGATAATATGGGTCTAGATGAAAATAAGCAACGGATGCACTAATATATTCAAGAAATAACCAGATGACGAAGCATCTCATGTTGATGAAGGAATAAGAAAAATGCGAAGCCATGTTGACAATACAATTATAGGTAGTATTCTAATGATCAAGGATGTAGAAACCTGAGCCTGAGGATTCAAGAATAGAGAATGACCACCCTGGACAAGAAGTAATAGAGAATGAGCAACTGGAGAAAGTCCTCTGCGAGGTAAAATGAAAGGAGGATTCATTTTTAAAGGAGACCTGGAAAGGGGTTATCGAAGAAGATGAGGAGGTAAAGGTGGGCGGTTTTTGCTGGGAAAGTGAAACACTTCAGGAAAATTAATGGAGTTGGACAGCAGAGAGAAATTGGTAGCAATAAACAAAACTTTGCAGCTATATATGGCCAAATCAAGAGCTTAGAATCAATACCACTGAATTGATTAAGATCCCTTACCTTTAATCGATCTATCCAAAAATATTGGATTAAAAAATCAATTAATATCGCAAGCATCCGAAACCATTCAGATCATATGAAACTTTGAAATCGTATCCACGGGATTCTGGTGAAATCGATTGCGTCTATCTCCTCCTGGATAGATTCAAGTAAAATGGATTGTATGCAATCGAGCTTGTTGTTCTATTTTTGGAAATTGTTCTATCTGGATCAAACCCTACTTATCTACTTTCCTATTAACGTGCTTTTATAGCCAATGTGAAAATTCTTGTGGGATATTAGTAATATTATCCCGTGTAACAACAAAATAAATGTTAAAAATACTTCCTTAAGTGGATGTAAAATATCAAATTTCAATTTATTTCTTATTTAAAAATCGTGTTCAATGAGGCAGTCCATAAACGGTAACACGTTGTACCCATAGAATGAAGCTCCTTTTTACGAGCAACAGTATAATGACATACCTTGATACGCACATGATCGAAGGAATATCGAAAATTTCATTTTGAAGTAACATTCCCGTATGACGATGCTGACAGCTGAAATAAAAATGTCTTCGGCCATTTTCTTTCTTTTGGTTTGATTACCCTTAACTCCATGTTTATTGGAGGATTTATTACTATCGGATCCAGTACTTATTTAATATTTTCACCAGACTGAAGGTAAATTTAAACTAAAATTTTATTATTTTTATTAGCAGGATTTGTACCCTCACTATTTGATCTCCAACCGACCCATCCGATCTGCACCAGATCCACCCCTATCCTTCGGCCAATAAAAGTCAAAACGTGGCCCAAGCCGATTTTGGAAGGCTCACGCTAGAAAACTTAAGTAAAATGTTGCATATTAGCGCCTGCTTATTTGGGCAATTTATTCAATGAGAGACTGGGAAATAATAAAAATCACTAAAGAGATATTAAAGGTTGGAACATCATCCTTTCCATGGTATCCAGATTAGCTGTATGTTTAGAAAAGTCTAGGTTGCCAAGGATTAGATATATTTGTTTAAATGATGGCCAGCTGAGATATTTTATTTAGAATTTTTAATGACTATCTGTACGATGTAATCATTTTATTTGCTACTTATAATAATTATTATTTGAATTAGACTTTTGGTAATTAATTGTATCCTCAGGGGGCAAAAGCAGACATTTAGCATTATCTGTTCCAAACGATTACAAATTAAATATAACATTTGAGGAAATTTGAAGCTCCCTTTATGAAGTATTTCTGTATTGGATCCGATGAAGAAAGAATCAAACATTTATCGCAAAATATAAACGTATTTATACCATTTTACTCTCTTTTTCTTTTCAGAAGGTGGTACCTCCCGTCGATAAATAAAAAATGTACGATATTGATCCGCGTACAACAATCTGGCTCGTGAAATTTGACCCCAGTTCGATTCAACTCCAACGTTTAGCTCATGTGTATTTGGCTCGGGTGTATTGTTTGAATACTGAATCGGACGGAATCAATTCGATGTCGTAGATCGATTAAATTGCGACACTTGAAAAATCTTATTATAGAATAATTGCTCCAATAGAAAGAGCTGATCTCCAATACGAATAACACTGGAGCAAAAATAAAACATATTTCGCGACAGAGACAGGTTTAAAAAAGGGCCGAGACATGCAAGAATGCAAAAGCACAAAGAATGGGTATTAACAGAATTAAGACGAATTATAATTATTATAGGTAGTCCAAAGTCATTTGTTTTGGCTTTACTAAAAACGTACACAAAGTCACCGCTTTTAAAAAGACGTGGTAATGTTTTTAGAAATTCATTACTACACTAATTTTATGCGTTTATAGCCTCCTATGGATATTAAAGGTACGATTCTCATTATGCCAGTAGCGCGGGCCATAAATATTTTTAGAACCGTAATATTTCATCCCTCGGCTGCTCTCTTCATCCAAATCACTGCATGCAATTTCCTTGCTGATCTTAACTTTTCGTTTCCCCCCACTTTTGCGTTCAGCTAAATTTCCCCTTCCCCTTCCTCTGCCTTCGACATCTCCTAACCTCTCGACTCTCCCTTTTGCTTTTCCTGCGAAATTGCCACACAACGTCGCGGTGTTCTAATAGACGTGGTACCTTAAGAGTAGCGCAGGCCACAAAAACCTTAACAAAATAATATTTCATCCTTCGGCTTCTCACACATCGACCCAACAGCCCGAAACCCGCCACAAGGGCGTATGACGGGGGATGTTAGATCAACAGCCATGCATGACAATACCAATCCTGTTGACTCTACACATATATTAGTTCGATCATGCACTCGAAAAATGTTCATCACACGAAAGAAAGTAGGTACATCCAATAATATTTAGTAAAAGTATCAGTACATTCAAAACAAGTGGAAGGTTTAAAAAGATTGGTCTATTATATATTAAAAAATAACATGCAGGATATCAACAAATATAAAAGCTAGCAATTCAAACCAAAACACAGTAATCAACCCGAAGGTCGGTTTAGTAGGTGATGGCAGAGTTCACCCAGTACTAAGCCGTGTGAAATTCACACATCAGGGCATCCTTTCCCTGTGCCGGTTATAGTTTCCCAGGAAGATGTGGTACCCGAAAAATCACATAGGTTGAGTGAAGCTGAAGGTTCCTTGCCCGGGGATTGAACCCAGGACCCTCCTGTCAGAAGTCCAACACTCAACCCCCTGGACTACCGCGACCCAATTCTAATTATCTACGTGATTACTGTCATATCTATTTGGATCACTAATGGTTCGAGGAAAAAAACGATATTTTCAATCTATCTGTTCTACTATAAATCTCCCTGATTTTACGTTGGTGATCTGATCTGCCATACGAAGTCGGGGCCTGTAATATCTCTTTAACATTCTCAAATAAGTAACCTGCCTCAAATTCCACACCATCCAAATCACTGTATGCAATTTCCTTGCTGATCGTAACCATTCGCTTCCCCCCTCTTTTGCGTTCAGCTAAATTTCCCCTCCCCTTGTCTTCCATATCCCATAACCTCTTGATTTCGGTCCCTTCCGCTTTTCCTGCGAATTTGCCTCAACCACTTCCTTCCTTCTTCCTTCCCTCACGTCTTCCCCCTGAACGTCGCTCTGGCTCCATTTGCAGAGCCTTAATGGTCTCAACCCAAATCCCATTTTTACAATTTCTCAGAGATCAGGTTCGAGATAACATACCATTTAAATGCTCGTCATCACTATGGAAAGTTATATTCCTCTCTGGTGCACGATTATGCAATCGCAAAGTCTGCGACACTGCTTTGGTCATTCTTCGTAGTACTTTGCGAACCCTTTTGGCTGGATTCCACAACGTGGAACACAAAGTATGGGGTTATAATGGTCGCGAATTTAAAGAAACTACGCGAACATCGCCTATTGCGGCACAAATACGATTACTTTGTGGCATTGTGTGCTGGTCAATTTCTCAGTGCACCTTGTTCCTTTGAAGCCATGAGAAATTTAGAGGTCAGAGGACGACTCGGTAGCTATAAACTTGTTAAGGCACTCGTGATGTCGATGATTCTGGTTCGAATTCAGGTCCCGGTGAATGACTTTTCCACCGTGAAATTTCTCGAGGAATGTTGTTCGTTCATCGCGTGTTCGTTATCTATGATATTCTTCGCGCTTTGTGAATGTCCGTGATGACGCGTCTCGCCTCGGAGGCCCTCCTGCCTTTTCCCCCTCCTTCGAGAGCCTTTTCTTCCTCTCCCCGCCCCGAGAGATGCGTCCGGTCCCCCCGGGCGGCAGAGGATACCCTCTTCGGCCCCACCCTCTCGTGTGGGGCGACGGGGTGAGCACTCATTGTCGGCGCGGCGCCTCTCCGTCTGCCCGGGGGTTAGCCACGCGACGGGAGGGGGTTGCGAGCGTCCGCCTCACGGAGGGGATAGAGCACACAGGACGGAAGAAGGCATGTAAACCGTTCTTATTTTAGGACCAGTGGCAGCACCGATCCAGATGGAGGAAAAAAATATGCATATCCCAAGTTCTGTTTCCCGAGATTACGGTTTCAATAGAGGGACTCTTAAAATAACCATTTTGCGAAACGGTTTTGGCATCTTTATAGTCCACATATATCCCGCGTCTGGAACTGCCAGTCGCACGCAACTGGACTAAGTAATCAGAAGCATTGATTACAGAAGATCGTTATTCTTATGCAACGCGAAGGAAGGAGAGGTAAGAGGAGCACATTTTACGGAATAACCACCCAAAAATGAGTGAATAGAGTAAATTACGATGGGGAAAAAAACAGAAAATATATCCGTCGGAGAAAGAATTTATACTGAAGAAGAAAAAGGGCCGAAGTAAATCAATATCAAGATTGAAATACTAATGATGAGATAAAGATATATCTTAAAAAATATTGAGCGGCAAGCAATGCTTTCTTCACAATCTGGAAAAAGCAAATAATTTCGAAATGGTATTTTTTTCTGTGGTATTTTTTTGTTCCTACTCCCGCAATTCAGCAGAACTTATTAGGTGCTGGATTTTTATGTATAAAAACACAAAATATTAAAACAAACATCAAAATCTATAATTTATATTAATATCCAGAAATGCGAGTAATTGTATGCCTTGCGCATAAAATATTCTCCTCTCGAAATTCCAACCTCTTCCCATTCTATGTCCTTTCGTTATCTCCTTGAGGGCGTAATCGCTGGTGGTCGAGAATTTAGTGATGGCAATTCGCATTTCCTATCTAGCAACACATACACGTCAATTGTCTTGGATTCTGGAAATAAGCATTCCTTTAACCCTTGAACTAAAAATTAGCTAATTTTTGTAATCTATATATATTATATTCCTCCGTCCAACCGCAAAAACCTTCACTTTTAATCATTTAAAAATACTCCGAGTCAATGAATGAGACTTAATAATATATAAATCTATGCATTTCTTACTAATTTAATTACCCAATCATTCACGTATCATAATTTCTTTTAACGTTCGAATCTAGAGTCTTTCCTGTCCCTTTCATCAAAAATCGTATTCAAACAACCTCTCTCGAATAAAATAAAACAATTTTATTAAAAACCACTGGACGAGTGATTTTCCTCCAACAAAATTCGGGGCTTTCTCTTTTCCCCCTTTATTTGTGAGAGAATGTCCCGCGGAGAGGCTGTAGCGTTGAGATTACGCACGTGTTGTCCTTGCGATTGATCTCTTCGCATTAATTCTGCAGAGGGAGACCTTTTCCAAGAGAGCATCCGGGGTTTCCGAAGGGCGCATTAAGAGTAGGACTTCTCCGCTGGCATACATATTGGAGATGGGGCATCAGCGTGGAAGAGCCTGAACCCCTCCTTTCCCCCCAAGTCCCCCTCCGACCCTGGCCTTCCTCTTCCTTCGTCCCGACATTTGGGCACCACCACCGCCTCACCAAGACCTTTCCGCCTGACATTTCCTTCCCGCGACATATCCCCACCACGGCACAATCGATGGCCTCGGAAGTAATAAATAATCCAGAAATTATAGGTCGACTGATTTCGCAGCTCCTTCTCCCTTGCCCGTTCTCTCCGTGGTGTCGGCGGCCATGTGGGTGGGGGAGAGTGGGAGGCGGAGAGAACTGAAGGAGAAGCTCAAAACGGCGTCGTAAGCACTACTTTGGAAGCCGCGACGCCTATCATTTCGGAGAAAAATGGCAAGGGGGATCCCCAGAAAACAATTTGTGCGGTTATATGCGCTTGATACGTGTGAGGCAAACCCCTACCATAATATTTATTAAATATTTTGGGTATTCCATCCATGTTGTTATCATCTTGATCGATTTTATCTTCAGATAAATCCTTCGCCAATAGAATTAGATCCTACACAGTAACGCTGGCCGAATATGGTCAGAAAATGTTCGAAATTCAACATAATCTTTTGTTAATTAATATTATTCTCGTTATTTTACGTAATTACGCATTTTCAATTGACAATTAATTGAATTTGATTTAATTGTCACTTCATTTGCTCAAATGTTTTCGTATTTCCGGGATAGTTAAACCCCCCCGGTGGTGCTGGTAAGTCGCTCATGCGCTCTAAAGCTCTTTGGAACGTATCCAATTAATTAGTGCGAGAAGAAACGCTTTCCGTGACCGCCTGCGAGTTATTGAGAGCAGCATTTATGAGAACTCGTCGCCAACTGAAAATATTGCAATGTTGTTGCCTCGGAGAAAGAGAAATTACCCGTCGACCACGTAAACATGTTTCCATGATGACGTGGAAGAATTAATAAATGAATGTTCAGAAATGTCTAAGGAACTTAGACCTGAGTCTAAGAAACGTTTCAATCTTAGAGATAATACTTTAAGGTTTACTTTAAATCTTTCGGAGATTTTGATAGACATTAATTGTTTGGTGAAATATTTAAGGGATGCCTTTGGTATTTTTTCAGTAAATGATCAATGAAAATCATTGGAGTAGAGTTATGTGGAATTGTCTTCGGAGTGGTGTGGTCTTATGGTCTTGGCTTCGGAGAACAAGACGCAAATACAGACGAGTGATTTACCATTACTGGAAAGCCTACTCAGAGTCGGCATGAGACCTAGGAACTCATTAAAGATTAGCAGAAAATCATATGAAAACAGGCCAGTAGGTGTGCATTGTGCCATTTCAGCGGACGTCCTATAAAATTATCTGGTTTGACTGTCGAAAAAAATTAATATGTAAGAACAGAGACCAAATTTTTATTAATATGTAATGCCGAATTAGAGCTATATTCAAATTTGAAGCTCAGCGGATTCGCTCACCGAATATGGTCCATTCTCTATATTTTCTTTAATAATTGAGGGCGTGATAAAACGATTTCAAGCGGAGAAAAAAATCGGCATGCCTCAATCGCATCTCCGAGCAGGGACTACTCATGAAAGTACATCAGTCAAGTGTGCGAATCAATTTGGGATCGGGAGCTGAAACGAAAGATTACTTGGGAGCCGTGGAGGGCTGGAGAGCCTGGAAGAGGAAATGCGATGAATAGAGTTGGATATTATGGGAATCAGCAAAGTGGAATGTCCCAAAGAAACCATGTGATCAGGGCACGAGAGAGGTGCGAGATGAAACGAAGGGGCTGTCTAATGATCAGGAAGAGTGCAGGGAGGCGTGTAAAGAGCTTGCTGAGGCGAAGTGAGTGGACAGAAATCGCTAGGAAAGACTCCTCTCGCAAAAATCCAACGTGGTACAAGGAAGTAAGTCTTCGTTGGACCACTATATATTCCACATTTGCAGTTTATTCAAACAACCATGATTTTGCTCCCATGCACCATCATCACGTGTCGTGGAACAGATGAATGAGGAGACAGTGGGCGAACGTACCCACTTCTGATGGGCGTTTTTATTCTGGTCTTAGTGTCCATAGCATGCCGTACCATCAGGAATGGCGTTCCTCATGTTGTCACGGTCACTGATGCAGGCAGTATCATTAGTAACCCAGTTTCTAATATATGGCCTACAATGGGCACTAAGTTTAGACAAAAGCACCTCTAATGACGTCGCAGCAGCTCCCTAAAGCCACCAATTATCAACGCTGCGACAAGCTAGGCATAAAATTGAACCTCTCCTAAAACTTGGTTCATATAAACATATGTAATTCTGCACACCTTGACTGACTGACAATCTAGACCACTTACAAACGCTATGCTAAGCTGAAAATTCCACATATTTTTTTGATGAAAATTTCGAAAAAATACACGAAAGTGGTCCTTATACGACCCCATAGACGGTTATAATACCATATAAGAACGCATGGGAAATGATAAAAAATTAAGTGCATGCCATATTTCATTTAAGCTTGAAAATATCAAAGAGTTGAGTCCAAATCTTGGAATTAAAATGCACTTGAGGATTGAAATAATTAATTTATATCATCGTTTATCTTATCTCTGTCGAATATTAACAATAAAAAATACCTTCAAAGAACAAATGGTAGTTTCATAACCCTCTCCAGTACAGTACCTATTTACCTATCCTATCTTATAGAATATATATTTATCCCAAATCCCAGGGCATTGTTGTTGTTTCCTCCAACTCGCTTGAATAAAACGAGCAGTCCTGTATGTGTGCAATATATTTGTTAATAGCGCGTACGTATACACTCAATGTACTTGTATTTTCACCTGATGATGCCTCACGTCAGCGAAATACGTAGTAGTCGTGAAAAAAACTGTGTGTGTGGAATGATCAATAAAGAATTACAATTGAAATAATGAAAACTGTAAAAGGAGAAGAGAAGTTAATTCGAGGGTTGTCAAGGAAGTGACTTACATTTCGGCCTAACGTGGCGGTGGGTAGGGCTAGAGCCTGAGATCTTGATGTTTAAACGTACCCACACTCAGTACGCATTCTGCTGTGATAGTGTGTAGACTTTAAAAAACCTAATCACAGTTCGCACTTCACAACTCGCGGGACTCTGAATCTCAGAAAATTGGACCGGCATCGTCAGAGGAGGCCAAAATAGCTTTCTCTAAGTAGATAACCTTACTCTCGGCACAAAATATAATCACCAAAATTGGGAAAAGACTTCATCAAGACTTTTAATTTGGATTCAAATTCTCTAAAATGCGATAAGGGGTCGATGCCAACGGAGAAACAATGGAGAAAATAATATTGGAAGCCATAAAAATAAAGTCTCAATGGATGGATGATGAAGATTAAATAATGATTAACTCAGAACCTCGGCGAAAGGGACTCTTAGCCTCCTCCGCCCCCTTCGCCTGCGCCGCGAACCAACACCCAGCCTTTTGTTCTTCAACGGATTAATTATTATTCAGCAGATAATTCCCGATCGCATAACACCAACTTGGCCAGTTAATACTGATCAAATGCTTCATTCTGTTTCTAAACACCTGTATTTATATTTAATTATTAAACATATGTAAATCCATGAGGTAAAGTAACTGTTTCTGCTAATTGCTCAATCAGTGTAATAAGTCGGTACGGTGTTTTTTAACTGCCGAAACACCAATATATCAATTCCATTTATGCTAATTTTTTTCATAGTATTAAATGGTATGATATTCGACCTCGATAATTCACTTGAAACTTCCCTTCAATTCCATGTCTTCTGGAGATATAATGCTAATGGTTTTTCCAAACCATCTACTGATTCTACCATCTATTATGTTCCAAAAATTTCTGTACACTGAAAAATCTTTTGTAGGTGGCACATTTCCTCTGTATCCATATTGTCCGTCCTCTTGCCATTCCATTCCCCGTTGGTTTGGACACTAATTGGGAACGTCCCATAAGATGAATTAACCTAAATAATTGTAATAAGGTTAATAGAAACAATTTATTACACAGAAATATCCCTAAGTTTTAACCAAAATGTCGTTATGGATTGTGACCTGAATGTAGTTAGCATATTTTTTGTTGAGACCTTCATTATTTGCCGTCTTATATCAACCTGCGTTTAGGCTGATTTTGGCTACAACCTACTTCCCGGTCAGAGAGTGGCTGGGTGCGATGAGTGTGATGGGGTGGATGAGGAGGGTGGGGCGGATGAGGGCGCCATCTGCCGCCCGGGGTGCCGGCGGCGTGGTGACCCTCCGAAGTTAGACGCGTCATCACGGCATTCACAAAGCCCGCGGAATATCGCAGATAACGAACACGCGATGAATGACCAAAATTCCTCGAGAAATTTCAAGGTGGAAAAGTCATTCACCGGGACCTGGATTCGAACTTGGATCCCCCAAATTTATGACGAGAGTCATAGCCAGTTTATACGAGCTGCCGAGTCGTACTCTGATCTCAGAATTTCTCATGGCTCCAAGGGAACAAGATTCACTGAGAAATTGATCTGTATGAAATGCCACAAAATAATCGCAATCGTCCCGCTGTAAGAAGTATTCGCGTAGTTTCTTTGAATTCGCGACCATCCTATCACCCTCTTCCGTATTCCGCGTTGCGAAACTCAGCCTAAAGGGATCGCAAGGCGCTGTGAAGAATTATTAAAGTACTGTCGCATAATTCGCGATCGCACAACTGTGCACCAGAGAAGAATATCGCGCTATGGTTTACCATAGTGATGACGAGCATCTACTCGTATATGGTATGTGATCTCGGTCCTGATCTCTGACGAATTGTAAAAATGGGGCCTGGGTTGGAAGTCATTAGGATTCGGCGAATGGAGAGGGAAGGAGCCAGTGCGACGTCCCGGGGGAAGACGTGAGGGAAGGAAGGAAGTTGGTTGAGTCAAATTTGCAGGAAAAGCGGAAGGGAGCGAAATCAAGAGGCTAAGCGATGTGGAAGGTAAGGGGAGGGGAAATTTGGCCGAGAGCAAAAGAGTAGTCGGGATGAGTGAAGGGCCGAGGGATGAAATATTATGATTCCAAAAATATTTATGGACTGCGCTACTCTTGAGTTACCACGTCTTTTAGAAAACGGCGACATTGTGTAAATTTTCAGTTAACTCAAAAACCTACACATTTGTACTGCATATAATAATTATAATTCTTCTAAAATCGTTGATACCCATTCTTTGTGCTTCCTTTATTGCCACCTCCAAGTCTGCTAAGGGTATTGTATCCTGCGAGAGATTCTGTCATCGACACTCTTCGTTATTTATCATCTATTTTATTCTGTTTTCAATATACTAATGACGTCATGGTTTTGGTAGAATTAATAGAGTAATATATCGTTGCTGTAAAACATTCCAAGTTTTTCCAGTAGTGCGAAATTTGTTCCACTTGACGTCGTTAAAGGCTTTCCTCGAGAGCACGAATGTCCCGAACGTTAATACGCTCGTTGGAGTTGATCAATCATTCTGCCAGACCTCGTATACCCATGAGCATGGCATCCATTGATCTTCTTTTCTTCCTTGGATATTTTCCATGCATGAACTTTGATTATAACAGATAATGCTCCTTATATCTGGAGGAAGGATAGTATAGTGTGAATATGACAGAATTTTGGATGAAAAATTACTTTCATACTCAATTTGTCTACTTCTTTAAATAGGTTCCCATGACGAATTCTAAAAAACATGCTGCTAAATTATATACTTCGAATCGATAGCTGTATTACGACAATGTTTTTTTACAATGTATGCACGTCGATACACGTAAGCGTAGTCCCTTTTCAACCCCTTTAGTCTTTTGAGTTATTTGAAGTATTATTTATAACTAGGAAATGGGTTGTCTTTTGTTTGTTTTAGGCGACCTAGAATTTAGGAAAAATTTATTTCACCTACTGAACACCATTTCCTCCAAAAGTTTGTAATGTTTAATTGATTCTGCCATTGGTCATAAATGTCCCATTTTATCTATGTGAAAATGTAATCACACTTATTTAATTGTGGAAATTATTTAAGCTCATTAATTAGTTGCAAACTGAGTAGGGCGGCATTAGTTGTTGCTTGTTTTAAGTTTCACCACTTAGCGTCAACATTTTATCGAGGACCAACACTCCGTCAGTCTCTGCATTACGTGTACGAATGAATATAATGTTATTATAATATTTATTTAATATTTAAATATCGCCAGTGCAGTCTAAGTTGAACACAGTACACACAAAATTGGATTCCGTTCACGGATCCCGGCTATGATGGCTATCGAGGGAGACTCTTGCGAAGTGTCGGCCGAAGAGGCCTCGACTATGGTCTCGATTACATTGTATTTAATGGATTTGTGGCATGACTGGAGTGGGATCCGAGAATCTAATTCATTAAGGTTTGACCTGAGACCGATTGGTCCAATCATTTCCCATGTGAGCCATAAACATTCTAACTTGACCGTCCGTAAACACACGGCGAACACTTCGCACTTTCCCGCGTGCCTCCGCGTAATGAGAACGAAAGTTTTCGTCGTTGGCCGTGGAGCACGTTCGCCCCTCAACGACGGAAACAAATTCCTTGGCCGATTCTCAACGGCGCTCGCCCGTGACTCAATGAACATCCTTTTCGCGATTCGACGGTGAATGCCGGTGGAGGGTAAACATTAGAAAATTTGAATGGCACTCCATCGTGTGCTTGATCGTGTGCTTATCACGGGCTAATTAATGCGGTAATAGCTTTCTTTTTGTATTAAAATACTTCCCACCACAAAACAATTCTTTCTCGTGGCTATTTTTATCCTCCGCAGGAGCGTGAGTGTTGCATCAAGGTAGTCAGCTTCTAGAAATTCTCGAGTAATCACTTCTGGTGCGTCAGCAAAAATGGAACACGGAGCGACAACTTCATGCACTCCTGAGCGTGGGATTCTGTATATTAATGCTAATGATTCATACATTAGGTATAAAATCACGACTGAGCTCTTTTATAAGCCAAGAGAATGATTTTCAACTTGATCTCATAATGGAGAGTTTGTACTAAAATAAGTGTGGCCATATTTTTATACCTAGTAAAGAAACAGGACGGCAGAGGTGATGAAGACCAAAATACTAAAAATAATTCTCTGAACTAAATACTTACTTTGCGCAACACGATTCTGGTTTCTAAAATCAAACTAATTTGAATTTAGGTATTTGAAAATGCAATTCTTGGAATGGACAAGATAACTGGTCTCGGGCTGCCGCGAATTTTCTCTCAGATTCGCGAATTTTGCGACACTCGGCGCCTTCGCCGCGTGCCATTAAGACGACATTCGACTCGAAATGGCCCAACTCCCACGCTTTGCCGCTCGACAGGATTTGATCGGAGGGATATTTTCGAGCACGAGTGAAGAAATAAATGCCAGCGTCCAAGCGTCGAACGGATACGATTTCCTCACCCGAGACGATCGTCGCTTGCTCCCCGGGATGATTATCGCACGAGCCGAGAGACATGATTTCCATTCGCTGCAAATGACTCCACTTCCGTGTTGTCCAACCGCCCCTTTAACGACTACACACCGCGGGATGGGGCGAGAGACGTGGGGGGAGAGGGAGGTGGCGCGGGGGGGAGAGATGTGGCGGCGGAGGGGGAGGATGGAAGGGCGAAGGAGAGAGTACCGGGAGTAGGGGTGGGAGCCCACTGTGTGTACTCGCATACGCTCAGCTCCCGTGGTCAAGGTCATGAAAACATTAAGTATTAACATGGAGATTAATTTTTTGGTCGCAACTTTTTGTTTTCATTTCTTTCGAATCTTATGCCCTCTGCAATAACGTAAACAGAGGAACTGCATTAGGTAAATAAACTTTCGCTGAGAGAAGAGTTTATGGCCTTAGGTAAAGACGTAAAGTAAAATAGTAGTAAAAACTTTGATATGAAGCGTATTTTTGTGCCGCGTCCAAACTTGGCCGTTGAGACTTGAGGTTGATTTCCGCAAGATTGGAGGCTTTTACGATGTGGGTGTGGAGGAAGAAAGAAGAAGTGAAATGGACCGAAATCGAAACAAATAAAGTTCTGGGCTTGATGAATGAAGATAGAAGGCTGTTGGGAGAAATTCAAAGGCAGAAAAAAGTGGATGCAAGGGATATTAAGCGACAATGGGATGTTAAAGATGGTGATAGAGGGGAGATTGCCGTGTAGACGAGGCAGAGGGAGGTAAGGAATAGGAATGATGCACAGAATGGAGGGAGGTGGAATGTGAAGCATGTGAAGCTGTGAAAATATTATTATTATTATGGTAAATGTGCAACTCGGATTATTAAAATGTAACAGTGCTCAGTAAAACTTGCCCATTAAAAATTTACCTTGAGCGGTAGATAACCGTTAATAATACTATATTGTACTTCTGTATGATGCGCCGATGCGGCAAAAATTCTGTTCAAACACATTTATCTTGAACTTCAAGTCGTCGAGAAATTTTGTGTCGGCACAATCGCTGTTTTCATTTCATTTCGTCTTAGCGACCAAGGTGAGAGGCAATTTCAATGGTCTTTCAAACGGTATCCCTTTAGTTTTCAGACCAATCCTTCGTTCTGCTCTCATTTATAATGTGCTGTCTGTTACCCTGATGCGTGCGCAGAAGAGGGAGACAGTCACTCTGAACGATGGCAGAACCTGAGGTTTTCCCTTAGCTGTTCAAGTATCAGTTCCTCCGCCGTTAAAAACGATGGGTTCATAAATACATCTGCGGGAACCTCAGTTTGAATATTTTCTCTATCAAATATCTTTCTATACATTTTTTTCCAATTTGAATAAAGTCTTCATATACATTTTCGTGACTTTCAATTACGTATATCAATTTATCATATTTGTGGAGGTATTATTTGAGTGTTACGGTATGCCATTACTCATATTTTGATTGTTATACTTTTCGTTATTTTAATGGTTAATGTAGGTTTTGAATGAATACACTTTACCAAACAGTACAGCGACAATTCCTTTGTCTCTCCTAACAAAATGCAAACTGGCATTCAATATTACAATAAACTCCTTTTCAATGCCAAATACTTCCTTCTTTCCTTCATCACGCCCAGCATCCCTATCCTCTTTCTCCTTTGTCTAGCATTCTCCCTTCTATCACAGTTTTCAACATCCTATTGAAAATCAAAACGCTCTGCATCCATTTATCCTACCTCTTTTTGATTTCTCCCAACATTTCCCACTCATCCCCCGCCATATCTAGCACTTCCTCGTTTCCTTTCCATTCTGTGAGTTTTCGTAAAGCGATAAAAAGGCTTAAATGTGGGTTTCCTACTTTTCTTAGGCGGAAGCACTAATTCCAACATTAATTAATACGTTTCTTTACATTATTCTAAAATGCAAACATTAGCAAAAATGCTTGGATCAGGAACGGAAGTAACTTGAAACCTAGGTGGGTGAGCAAAACGAAACGCCGTTACTTCCTCATTTTCCTCAAATTTCTCCCCTCTTCCATAGAGGTAATTTTCCTCCCAGGCATATCCTGTGTAGGGCCAATGGGTGCGTTTACAAAATGATCTGCGTATTGATCTGCAGGAAGGCGAGCATTGAAAATCGAGGGAATTTTCCCTCTAAATATTGGGCCGGCACCCATACCTTGAATTACCTCTAAATTAGTTCATTAGATTCGCATGAGGAATGATCTCTTACGAGACAATGACCAACTCGATTCCTACCCCACTGTTTTTATTTTTCAACTCAGATCTGTCGCAGTGACAATGAGCGATCACAAAGGAGGACTGAAATGTATCATGCAAATACGCCTCACTTTTTTGGGTCGAAAACTGAAGTGGAGGCCAAATTGCCGATGAGGACTGATATGCCCCCAAGTGAGGCCATTTGATCCTCAGGCAGACATTTGATCTTGAAACTTAACCGAACTGTATGCTGGGGAACGGAGACAAATTAATTAGAATCATTCCGGACGACGAAAGCACAACTGGTAGACAGCTGCGCCTCGCGAAGGACTCATGGTTTCAACAGAAGTGAAAAAATAAACTTCAATTTCGAGAGGAAAAAATACTTTTTCCACTGACCACACGTTCGAGATAGAGAAGAGTTACGAGACGATGATACATTTCTCCCTTTATTCTACACGTCTCGGAAGGAGGCTAATTTGTGGCGAGGGTGGGTTTTTAAGTCGACCGGAAATGAAAAAGGTCGCTCGCGTGAAGGCGGAAGAGATATGAGTCATCTGTGTCTGTTGTGGGGTAAGGGGTCTCAGACACGCCCTCTATTTCACGAAAAGCAAAAGGTTTGATTCGATTTCTTGTCGCATTAAATTACGCGCTATCTTCCGCGTGTTTCGAGCACCGCTACTGGGTGCAAACGGCGCAAAAGGAAGGTCCGAGCCACGCCTCGCAATCTGCGAGAGTGCCCTCTTACGCCAAGGTGTCACAACAGCCCCTTTCCCACCCGTGGAGCACAATTTCTGGAACAAAGAAATCAGAGCATCCACATGAGATGACGCTCCGGCTTTTGGCCAGGCGACAGACTCGTATGAACGACTGCTTCGAGTCGGACGTCATTATGAGTGATCCCGACAAGTTCGAGTTTACAGTCGGCAAAATAATACTCATTTCCAACTCTTTTTCAATGCGACTTCGGCGTGATAAACGACCTTAATTTTTTTCTCCTACATTTCTTTGTCCCAGTGGTAAACTAAGTTTTTCAGTCATTCATTATTCTCCGATTTCATCACATCGTGGCCAAATCTTCGCAATACGTGAATGGTTTTACAGATTGATTGGGTTAGGGTCACGGAGTTCAGAAAATACCTCAAAAATGGCAGCGAGAAGATGTGTCGCTTTCTGCGGCAGCGATCACAGATATATTTACGATGCGATGCCCAACAATTGTCATCATTGGCTCGGCCCTCCTGATAAGGGTATAAGCAAGCTGCACGGAGGAGTGGAGGTGAGAAATATGTCCGCGGCATTCACGGAGCTCCGGGAGCCCTGTACTCCGGTCGAGTGGATTCTGGAGAGGGGGAGTCTTGCCGAGCAAGACAACAGCCTTAATTACTCACTTCCCAAGACGTCGACTTCGACGGTACTCACGTTCTCCATCGAATGCTGAAAAAATAGATTATACATATATAAACGAGAATCAGCAACCGGATGGAAGGGAAGTTCGCGCTTTGTGTGCAGACCATTGAATTCCGCTTCGCGAGCATTTTAATCTTTGGCCGTCACAAGCAGCTGCGTTTCAGACATGAAACAAGAAGAATGCATACATAATACTCCATGATATTATTTACTCTTTCTCTCTTTTTCATTTTATTGTTTCTCATCCTCTTACTTCAAACCCAGGTTTTGGATCCACACAGCGCCATGCACCATTTAAAGTCTTGGTTGCTTCTAAGGTCTTTTCGTTGCTTCATTATTTGGCACACCTATCATCAATTCCCCCCTTCTTGCAAATGCATCTTCTGCCAACGCTATGTTCCTCGTAATTCTCACGTTACCACGCTCAATTCCCTCCAAGATACAGGCCAAATGTTTGAATTGCTCCTCTTGTTCTCGTTTATTTTCTCCTACTTTAATGTTTCACTTAGCTTCCGAGGATCCCATTACTTTGTTTCTTGTGCCTTCACTCACTTGTATCTTTGTCTCCCAGACCTTCAACCTATACTTCTTGCAGAGTCATGTAAAGTGCTCAATAATAATTACAATCCCTTGGCTGTCTGACTAACTATTGTTTGACCATGAGCAAACCTGACTTACCTAGAGGAAGAGCATAGGCTTTTAAGATGTGGGTATGGAGAAAAGCGGAGAAAGTTTGGACCAAGAGGAAGACTTAAGACTAAGTTTTGAATATAAAATGTGGGGGAGGAGAGAAAGCTGCTGGGTGAAAATCGAAGGAGGCAGAAGAAGAGGTCGGAAGAAATATTGAGAACGGTTGTGAAAATCATGAAAGAAGGGAGAATGTGAGGTAAACAAAGGGAAGAGAATCTTATCGGATTGTATGAAGGCAGATAGAAGTTACGAAGGAATGAAGAAAGGATTAACGTAGGGTGAAACAAGAAGTGACTTAATGACAGAAACAGAGAAAATACTAAACATTTTCTACTTCATAGTGTAGTTACAACTATAAAGTGGAAAATTGCAAGTGTTTTTCTCTGTTTCTGTCATTATGTAACGAATCCACCACATCACACCTTAATCTCTATTGTTACAAGAGGAGGCTTAATTCATACAGAGTCATTAGTAATCATCAAAAACCTATCAATAAAAACTACAATAATGTGCCTCATCCGGGGAAGTACTACTGATTTTATTTCATTGTTAATAATTCATTACTTTTCCGGGCATATTTCCCGCAAGAAATGGGATCTCACACTCCTTGCGTCATGGACTCGCGAATTCTTCTGTGGATAAAGTTCTTGAGCCTAAGAAGAGACCGCGGCCCCCTTATTAAATGTGTTGGTCCTGCATTCGGAATTGGAACGGGTCCACGCGCCGAGGGGAGGCGTGGAAGAACGAGGGTCGCTCCCGTGCTCTCGTTTCCGCCCTCCGGGTGGCGTCGCGCCCACCCCAACTCCTTCTCCTCCTACCAGACACCCTGAAACCGTGACATCCCAACCCTCCACCAATTGACCCACAATAACGATATCCCGACCTCTGTTACCATGCCCAATTGCATAAACTCCATAATTTATTTGGAAATCTACAGAAGTGTTTCGAATTTCGTTGAATGTCAAACAAAACTGAGATTGTTTTTAATGGATGCCCACACAAAGTCTTCATTAGTTTCACGCGAGGAACATGATTTCGAAATTGGATGAAAAATGTTGACTAAATCTCATCGACGCTATTCCTGGTGAAATCTTCAAACCGCAATTCTTTAAGGTAGACATGACAAATGTTTTAGTTGTTTCTTTATACTCGATACTATATACTCGGTCCGGGGATCACTTCCAGGCGGTGCCCCAGGACAACGCAGGCTAAAACGTAAGCGGTGTGATTTTTATCCGACATTAGGTCTTCCTGGCGAACCGTAAAAGGAACAGAGAATATGAAACTGCCCTCACCTCATTAATAACCTGCTAATGTGTTGAATTTCACACGCTCCAGTTTTCGGTGTGTGGTAGGCACTGCCCCTACATATCAGAGTCAACATTTGGGCCGTTCACATGAGTGTTTACTGTACTTCGTCTATGAAAACCAAAAGCTGAAACCCATCGAGTCGATTACTGCTGTGGATATAAGTTTCCGCGCCTAATTTTTGGCGAGCGACATGAATCCCAGTGTATTTCCATCATTCTTCCTCCTACGTGAGAGCGAGCAACGGGGCAATGGAGGGCAATCCCGTCCAGCATCGGAGAGCCGAGATATATATCGAACATTTATGTAAAGGGGTCGGAAAAAAATGTGAATATATCTCTCAAATAATCTGCGCGTTCTTCCGCCTCGTGCATTTCGTGAGATTAGCGGCACCCAAAGTCCTCGTGAGACGGCTTCCACTGCAGACGCGGCTCCGAGTAAACCGCGCGCAGCGGGAGGGAGGGAAGGGGAGGGGTTGTGGATGGTGGGAGGGGGAGGTGGTTGGAGGAGATAGCGAACGCGCGTTGGGCAAATAGGTCGTGATTCCCGCCCCACGCAACGGTATCGGAAGTTATCGCCCGGTCTCAGTCCGCCACCGACGCAAACTTTTTTTTCTTCTTCCTTTAATTCAATTCGCGAGCTCTTACGAAACGATTTCGGGTGGCGTCCTGCGAAGACCCACAACCGAGCGGGTTCTAAAAAGGTTTTGCCGGCTTACTCGGTGCCGGTTGGACCCAGCGTCGCATGCACGCGTGACGGGAGGAAACGAACTAATTACGTGACGTGCAGACTGAACGCCGGGAAGCGGACGTCTCGCCGCTGGCGAGGATCGGATCGACGACCGCCTACCCCTTCCATCCCTCCCCCGCGCCTCTTCACCGGCTCTCACCTTAGCGGCGTGATTTCTTTGGACACCAATTTTATTAACGTCCACGGTTCTACCTCCTCATGCATGAGCAGCAGGTGTATTGATTTTCATCCCCTTTTGGGAGTGCAAGAAACGTGGAGGAACAAAGGAAACGTGGCCATTGAAATTCGTTTCATTCTAATTGGAAGGGGATGAAACGTGCCAAGAGGCTCCCCCCCCCGTGCCAATCACACGCACGCGCGAGACCAAGGTGCGCGAATCACGGCGGGACGAAAAACACGCACGCGCCTCGTTCTATTGTCACTGAACGAGCATAAAACAAATAGAGACGGCGTCCTTAACTACCACGGCGTTGGCTCCAACGTGATTCCATCGTTTGCTAACGCATCGGTCAACCTCGATGTCACCTTTATCATCCCTCAAAGATTTCGAATGAATATCATTGGTTTAGATTATTTGTGGCCTAACAAACTTCAGAGGTGAAAAATATTATGTTTGCACTGAGCGGGAACCGATTCGTGAATTTGATTGAAATGTTGATACCAGAGCTATGAGGGACGCGAGAGACACAAGTATCTTACCGTGATTTTACGGGTTAAGTCGGGACTAAAACCTCCACATGTGAGGTCGAAGGGTAATGTAATACTGAAAGGGAAAAGTGATGATAAAAAAAATAAGAATCGGGTCTCTTCCGAGGCCATAGGGGAGAATCATCGACGAGTCGCGGGGGGGCCCACCAAGGTGGCGCGCACGCGTGCGAATCTAGACAGCCGAAACATCACTCGCTCTTCTGTGCGCGTGTTACAAACCTATGCATGCACCGCGAGTGAGGCACGTTCGCAGTCACTCTCCACTCACCTGAGCGGCGCTGACAGCGGGCACAATGTCATCGCGCTGCCTCTGGGCTACTGCTCCGCCGCCGCCGCCGCCTTCTTGCTGCACCCCCGGATGCGGCTCATTCGGCACCCAGCACGCCCCGGAAGCCGCTTCCCTGTCGGTCAGCATTTCTCTCTCCTGTTCCTCAGCTGTCCCTCTTCATCTTCACTCACTCACTCTCTCTTTCACACGCCTTTGACCCCGTCACCGCGCGCCGACCATTCCCGCCACCGCTGAGACAACGCGATCAAAAGGGAGGACCTCGCTCCTCTCTCTCTCACTCGTATCGAAAGCCGGCCGCCGCGAGCTCCTGCAGCAGCCGCTCCACCTCGCGGTCAAGGAGGGAATCAGCGAGAATCACCACGCACACACAGACACACACCCCTCGCACGCACACACTCGCGCACGCTGTCGCCACCCTCCTCTTCTCCGCTATACGGTCTCACCCTCCCCCTCCCCTCCGTCCCGTTCTAGATCCCACCCCCTCCCAGAATTCCACCGGCGGCGGACATCACGTATTGCAGAGGAGAGGGTTGCAGGGGTGTGAGAGGTGTAGCTCAACGTGGGACCGGTGAGGAGGGGGTGGTTGCCTGGGAAACGGGTATTGATTGTTTTACTCCTCCGCAACTGTTTGGGAGTGCGGGGCGCGCTGCGGGCTTCGAGCCATTCAGCATTTTCGGGCATATCCGGAGGGGGTTTTACTCATTATTCTATTTCCCCGCATAACCTTTGAACGGCGTGATCATCGTGCGTCCAGATCTCGGGTCCATGCGTCTAGGAAACGCTCGGGGGAGAGATAGAGAAGCGAAGAAAGAACATGCCGGTGTCAGCTCAAACCTCTGCAAGGCACTGCGGAAACGCTCGAAGTTGTGCATGCGATCCTATTAACGCATGCGCGACTCCGCTTGCCGTCTTTTGCTTCAGAAAACATAAATTCATGTTTTTTTTCTCTTTCGCGACCGCCGGCTAAAGGCTTTCCTGGTTAGAAAAAAATGGCGCGCAAACTTTGTAGGATGGATGAAGGAATAAATTTACCAAATCAGGAGCATTATTTGGATATAACTTTGACAAGCTGCCATACTTCAGCAGTCGGTCGGTTTTAATGTAATTTTCTAAGGAATGATTTTGTGATTAAATAATTAAATTTATCGTGCTGGAAAATTACGACAACTGACAAAAAGTGCTGTGAAATTCAGGTGAGGTAGCGCATTCTGAGAGGACAGCCAGCTTTCGTTTGGAGAAAACATCATAAGAAACTAGCCTTTAAAAGGTAGATGCTAAAATGAGAAATGGTACTTAATTTTTTATAGCATTTGTAAAAAATCACAAATTTATTTATTCTGAACATCCATGGGATAGAAAGGTATATGGATTTCAGTGTCTCTAGATGAAGAGATACCTATTTTATTTTTTTTCTCGAATGAAATTTATCTAAATGAGAAGGTATTTAAAAGACTGTCCCTTTGAACCTCAGGTTTTGTTTCCAGGGAGTGGGATTTTTAAAAAGAATATACGCCACTTTATTGGCTAGCAATGTATCGAATGATTGATAAAGTTTGCTCAACGAAATTATATCCTAGAGAGAAATGAATTCCCATGAAAAATTACTATCCGAAAGGGTAATGACCCCTGCATTGTGCCTTGAACAATGAATACCGGCACATTATGAATCTAGGATATATCGAGTACTTTAGTGTGAGTACTTTAACATTAAGTAAATATAGAGTATCTAGACTCAATGGTCTACAATATGACCGTAAAAGATATTGTATGCGATATTATTTCGGCAATTCCTAAGAATTTCAATATAAATTGTTCCATTTCGGCATTTCGTTAAGTATTTAGTGGATATTTCCCAAATAACGAACTGGTATTATTAACAAATCTCACCATATTGCATTATCACACTCTGCAAATCATATATTTGGTTTTATATTAAAATATTTCAGTAAAAAAATAGCCTAAAGATTTATTCAGTCAAATTAAAATGAAAAAATATATGTTAAAAGATTGTTTGTCACTTAAGTAAGATACCACAACAAATAGTTTTCAAATATTTATATACACTTGAAACTACAACTTCTGCTTCGCAATTGTGTGCTATCGTGTCATCACAGCGTGTGAAATTTCAACATTCATTTGTTTTCGCCTCCTCGATCCTAGCGATTCTAGCCAATCAGGAAAGAAGTTTCGATCCAATGTTCTGGACTTTGTTACGTACGGAAGTGCTTGACGGCTTCGTTGCAAGGACTTATTTTTCGTCTATTGTTGATTACATTTGGAGGAAAATCAACTTTTTTAGAGAAATAAATGTGAGTACGCTTATTTTGGTGTAGTAATTCCGTGAGTAGTGCATTGTACTGGCGGAATTTGGGTTTACATCTCATGTTTTCTTAGGCACTTCCTGGTGTGAACCAACGCATCTGCAACGAATTCTCAAAATGGCCGACACTGCTGTAGGATATTATCAGCATCAGGTAGTTGAGATTCGTTGCTTTTGCTGATGTTTATTGTTTTCCTGTCATTTTCTTGAATATATTGTTAAAATTAACCTTAGCCATTACAGAAATTCATTTAATTGTATCAATCAAATTTTAAATTTGCGGCAAGTGATGCCGTTGATCGAATTTTAGCGTGGTTAATCAGGAAGTTCCGATTTGTTGGTTTTTGTACTTGTGTAAACGGAAAGTCGTACTTTTAAATTGCGGTGTTTGTTATGTGGACAAGACCTAAAATGTTAGTGATAGAGACATGGACTCATTTCATCACATAGGCCATCTTGAATGTTAGACGCTAGTTTTTGTACGAAGTTTTATGGTTTTTATCCCTTTTCCAACAAATTACGTAAGTATACAATCTACATGGTTACCCTTAACCATCAATATACCTTGGCCTCAATCATATCGGTTTCAGTTCTTAAAAAAATCGTTACAAATATGTATGCGCTGGTAGGTTTTCATTATACTACAAATATTAAGACATTACTTGGGGAAATTTTTCATAGAACTGGTTCATTTCCTCATTAGCATTTTCCCGCGTTTTGGGTATGAGTAATAAGAATGGCTGACAGTGATATCCTTTGTTCATCTATAATTGTCTCTAGATCAAGGGTGAATGTTGGTTTTAGGTTGAGATTTATCAGTGGCTATTTACTGTTAAATCTTGAAACGCGACTCCGAACGCCGACTCCAAAATGTCATATAATTCAGCGCTTGCGTTCATTTTTAACTTGAAACTAAGTGGTCTCGTTTTTGAAAAAAATTTCATTAGGGAATAGATTTGTAACGAAGTGAAATGTGTGAAATGTTTTCGAGGTGTCGCAAGATACAAATGTCATACCTCCGTATCATAAATTGAAGTTCATTACAATTTCCTTGAAATGCTTTCATAATATCGCCATAGTATGTTTACGATGGGTTCTATCTATCACCTGATAACGCATATCTCTTTATCATCAAACTGCCGTAATATTTTTCTGTTTGCTTCATGGAAAGTGTAGATTGTTGAAAAGTGGATCAATTTTTTATAATATATATTGCTGTTGTTAAAGTTTTGCAATTTCTAATTTTATTTTGCTCCTTATGTGATAATTTTTTTATCAATTTAATTTAGTTGATAAACGACAGCAATTTTCAAATTCTCAGTTATTTAGTCAATTAGCTTCTAAATATGTAAAAAACAGATGAATGGGTATAATAAATCTAGTCAAATGATTGATGTTAGTTCATACATCGGCATTTTAAATCGCAATGTCAAGTAATCAATAGGACTCACTTTGCTTGTTGCTGAAGATGATTAAATAAACAAATGCTTAGTTTAAGTGTTCATTAGTTTTGCCTCGTGAAATTGAGCAAAGTGGGTCTATAATTTATATTCATAATCATTTTCAAACAACAGATTTGGTATATGGTTTATATTTACATAAAAGTTTAAAATTAAACTCATATTAGTCAGTTGTGCTGTAAATGGTTACTGGAGTCTCTTTAAACAAACTATTAACCAACCCTTATTCTGACACTGTGTATCTGTCTATGCCAGTTGGGGAAATATCATGATGGAGAAAGGTTATAACTACTTAAAACTAAAGTCCCACATAGTAAGTTGAATTGATGTTAGGCAATCATTGCCACCATATCACATGAAATTGCAATGTTATGGTAAATTCAAAAAGGGATCATCATCATGTGATATCCACGTGCTTTTTCTTGAACCACCAAAAAATATTGCTGTCATCCAATAAAAATTATGGACTATTTTCAAGTCTATTTGAGTCATTAAAGTTTACTGTGGGAATATAAGCTCTTTATTTCGTGCCACAGTAAATGTGAAAAGTTATTATTCCCATTTTTTCAAGTAAGTCTTGAAAAATTGTACAAGAACATTATTGGCTGATTTGGCCACTGTGTATGAATGTGATTCTTTAAAGAAATTGGAGAATTTTTTGGTGATATTTGTTCTTGTTGCTGCTGTTTTCATATTAATATTATTTGCTCTTATTTCCATAATAGCTTCCCTTAGTGTTATAGGATTCATAGGGAGGGTTCAAGAGGAGAGGTGTAAATACTATAAACCTACAATTGAGTGTTCCTGTTGCACTTCTTTTATTTAGCTGCAATATTTAAAAGAAATCAGTCATAAAAAAATTTGGGTCTTCAGCTACTTATTCATTTGAATGTATATGTATTCATGTATGTAAAATATTTCCTTATTTTACAGAGAAATGACTATTATTTTATGCCAATTAAATCTTCATGTATGCACCTACAGCTCTGATGGAATAAGAGGTCAGAATGTTTCAGTGGCTGAATGGTCCCATGTAACACCTTCAAAAACTTCACAAACAGTTTGTTTCATGTTACAAATGCTGAAGTAAATTTTTTTTTATTTGATGAGTATTATTGGTGCTAGTTTCTTTATTACCAAACTTCAGGAATAGTCACATATTTGGCAGAGAATATTATAGAATATTGGAAGGTTTAAAATTGTATTTCCTAAGAATAAGAGGCCATAGAATACTATCCTTTAATCATATTTTTTATTACAAGTTGATAGAATATATGGCCTTTGTCTTACAACTGGTTTGTAAAAATGAATTATACTTGTCACCATGCAACAACCTTGGGACAATTTGAGACCAGATAAAGCATTGCGTGTAAAAGAGAGACCTGATAAAAGGGAGAATATTGTATTATTTTATTTTTTAATTCACATCTCTCAAACATTTTCATAAACTTTCCAACACTTAATCTCACTATAAAAATTTTTCCCCTCCGTATATTGCCATCACACTCTTGCCATGTGTGCTGAATATTGTCCTTTTACGATATTAAAAGAGCATTCAACTCCCTAGGTTGTCATGTAAATATTTTGCCCTTCCAAGTAGTAAGTGATTTTAGTGTACATTTTCTTCTGCTCGTGATGTATTGGTTCAATAGGTATCATCTGGCAAAGGGACGCCAAGCAGTAAGATAATTTTTTTATCCCCAAGTCCAGATTACCCGTCATTAGAGATTTAGTCTTGTTAAAAGAGTCATGGCTTGTAACAAGTTTCCCAAATCAAAGGAGATTATTTTGACTACAGAGTTTGACACCCTTTTATCATTTTTTTTCCAAACTAACCCTTCCTTATTTCTCCGTGGTATTCATATATTGTTTTAAAATGATCTTGTGTAAAGGACACCCATAATATTTCATATTTTAAGATTCTCTTGGACCACATTCTCCCATGAATGTCTTCAGTCTGCATCTTAAACCATTCACCACATGCATATATGTTCAGTGAGTTGACTCCTCCATTCTCTAAATGCAAGTGAGCCTGCTTATGTTGGTAATCTGGGAGTCCAGTACGTGTTCATAAGTGTTATACCCTCCTTTCTGTCATAATTACTGCAAGCACTTTTCATACACTGCTTTTAGTTGACATTAATGCTAATTCTGGTGGAACAAAGCTTATTTTCCATTCAATTATGTGGGAAGGAGTACATTTTTGTACACTACTATTTATTCTACATTAGATGCATTCTTTTTGCTACACACCATGCATTGCTTACACAGTTTGTGGTGTCATAATTTTTCTATATTTAACACTTTATTAATCATATAGCCATTAACAAACATTATGCTTCTTATAGCTTACTCACTAAGCATCCATTCTTCCCCAATTATTGTTAATTAAAACTTAATTATGTTCGAAATATTGTGGAAATCCTTGGATCCAGTCAATCCTAACCCAAGGCATGCTAAGGTTTGACCAGAGTTCCATCCTCCATTGTGCAACAGTGCAGATCCCTTATCCTAATAATTTAAGCATTTCTTTTCTCAATGCTCTCGTAGAGATTTATCCTTTTAACCCTGCCCTGTCTGGAGTTGTAGCATAGTAGTATTTGATGCATAAAATTAAAATGTCCAATAATGGAGAAAATATTCATCGACTAAACTTAAAGAATGAAAAAACAAATGTTTAAGAGTCTAAACCTTCTCTCTTATGGTTGCATAATAATATTAAAGCATTTTGGCTACACAATTGACTTGTAATTATTGCATATATGTTGAAATCCTTGTCTTAGAAAAGGATTAACTGCCAAATTTAGGGTACTTTCAGATAAAATAATTAATAATAAGTTTAGTGAGGTGTAGGGATGAAATTAACTGAAAAATAAGAGATTGATGATGTCATTAAATATAAAATTATCTTGGTGGACCCTTCTTAGTAGTTAGTAAGAAAGAGATGTATTTTAGCTAAATACAATAAATCTTAATAATATATGTCTACATAAATTGTTTGTTTCTTGGGGACACATCTTATCTAAATAGTGTAGAGCAAGGGCTTGCAATTTTTTTGCACAAATGTGATAAAAATACGCGAGGTGAAATAGCCTGGGTATGATTTGGATTTTTTTTTAAATTTGAGGTAGAAAAAATGGATTTTTTGAGAAAAAATTTTTCACACAGTCTAGCACGTTTCAAAGTAGCCCTCTTCAGCATACTGAAGGTGAATCGTCACAACGACACAAATTGAAGTGAGAATGGGTTGAGGGCATCCAAAGAATATATTGGGAGAATAGTGTGAAATGTGGCGAGGATGAAAAAGACGGGAGCCAATGGACTGAACTGACAGTTTAGGAGTTTGACTCCTGTCTTCTCAAACTCCTAAAGACTCAGTTCAGTCTATTGGCTCCTGTCTTTTTCATCCTCCCCACATTTCATGCTATTCTCCCAATATATTCTTCGGAGCCCTCAACCCATTCTCACTTCAACTTGTGTTGTCGTGATGATTCATCTCAACTTACGGAGTCATTTCATTTATTCAATACTGCTAGCCATAAGAGCTAAATTATATCAATATAATTATTATTATTAGGTAATCTACCGGTTAAGGTAGGTTTTTGGATGGACACAACTATCAAATAAACATTTTGTGACTCCCCACCTAGCAAACTAATCTATATCAGGTCCCTCTTCATAAAATGCAAAATGAGAAAGCTGTTATTATTCACGGTCGTCTCGGCGCACGCGATCCGATATCGCCGCTGCTGCAGCACACGCACGCCAGGGCACGCCGAGGATCAATATAATAGTAATGTCAATTTAATAAAAGTGGTGTCAAAGTTTTCTCATTGACTCAAAACTTGTGAACTAAAATTTCTAAATCTTGTTTGTAAGAACAGTGAAGGCTAGTATGGCTGGTCAGACAGATCTAAGATCAGGATTCTGTCATTTGGTACAAGATACGTTGGTACATGTCAGATGTTTAGGTTCCTTGATGTACAGGGTTGATAATCAATCCCTTAAAGTAGTCTCCCATTGGATATCTTCTTCTTACTCCTCTTCATTCCCTCTCCTAACAGATGCCTCGCACCAGGAGACGCAACCGTTCGGTGTCAAGGTCTCGCTCGCATTCCTATTCATATGATCGAGAGGTGAAGAGACGGCGAGTGGACTCGCCCTATGGTAGCAATCGATACCAGCATCCAGCGAGTCCATACCAAAGAGGTTCATACAGGTTGGTGTTAAGTACATATTTTTAGTACCTATTATAGATACTGGTTTTGTGCCATCAGCTTTTCATAATTACGCTTATGACAACATCTTGAAATTAAATGTCAGTTCTTTGAAAAGAGTAAATTAACAAAACTATGTTGTATGAAACAAACCAAACTGCGTGAATTTTCTGAGAAATGGGTTTTGAGTTTTTCAGTTGTGAGTATTGAATGAATTGTATGGTAATGTAAATGAAAAATGTGTAACCTCATTGCTAATTAGAATGGCCTACTAATGGCTTATCAACCTAATGCTAATTAGAATGGCCTGTCAACCCTTACTTGAAGTTGTGTTTCAGGTGAACCCCTGAAATGGATATCTAGCATGTTTATCAGCTTTGAATAAATAATGTATTTTTCATTGCTCTTATTTAGAAGAAGAGTAATAAATATTTTATTAATTGGAAATGTGAAGGGTTATCATTCTTTACATAATTTTTACATACATTTTTCACATATTGATCTAAATCATCAGTAATATTCATTGCTAGGTCCAAATTTTAGAAATTGTGGATATTTTGTTTGGTAGTGAAAAAGTGATATGATGCGAGCTGATATTACATTGTGAGATTAGGATTGAAATTAGCTATGTATACAGTTGGTGTATTCTGTGAGAAATCTAAATTTCTACTTAACATAAGAATATGTTTTTTTAATTTTTTATATTAAAAAGTACATTCACTGCAGCAGCATATGAGGTGTGTTCCAAAATTAACGGGAATTTTAATTTTTCGGACAATAATATTTATTTATTCTTATACATTGATGTTGTCACCTTCAAAGTAGTCCCCATTGGAGATAATGCATTTGTGCCTGCGCTTCTTCCAATCCCCGAAACACTTCTTAAACTCTATCTTTGAGGTAGCCTTTAGTTCCTTCAGCAATGCACTTTTAATGTCATCTACGGCTGTAAAATGACGGCCCTTCAAGGTTCTCTTAATTTTTGAAAATAGGAAAGAGTCATTCGGAGCCATATCTGGCAGATATGGAGGCTGAGGCATCGTTACAGTATTGTTTTTGGCCAAAAATTCACGAATAAGCAATGAAGTGTGAGCTGGTGTGTTATTGTGGTGCAAAAGCCATTTTGGAACGAATTTTGTTGCCATGCATTTCATACCAAAAATTTGGAAAAAATGTCATGACATGATCCAATCGATATGCCAACATAATCAGCGACCTCTCTGATTGTGATTCGGTGATCTTTCATAACCATTTCTTTCACTTTTTCCACGTTTTCATCAATTGTTGATGTGTCCAGGGCGTTCGTCATCTTCAAGGTCTTCCCGGCCTTCTTGGAAATGCTTATACCAATTGTAAACTCTTGATTTACTCATAGCAGACTCACCATAGGCCTTTGTTAAGATTTCACACACTTTGTTACACTTTATTTCATTTTTTACACAAAATTTGATAACAAATTCTTTGATCCATTTCTTTTAACAAACAAAAATCGCCGAGCTCATAAAACACATCTAACCTTAGTGGCTGTCACAGAATGAGAAGTCCACAATGAAAACAGCTGAAAGTTTTATCATACTTCAGGGGCATGTATACCAACATAATAAAAAAAAAGTTTGACAGTTGGACTCTCCAAGCCCACGAAATGAAAAATTCCTGTTCATTTTTGAACACACCTTGTATAGTTTTCTTCTTCCAAATAAATCAGTATTACACTGTCTGGTTGACTGTATCATGTCTTGAAATTGAAATGACAACCAACTGCCACAATTTTGTACTTCTCCTTTTCACTAATATTTGTTTTATTTATGTGAAGGAATTTAACTTGCACAGATTTTTACTACTTGAGCGTTGATTGCCCTGCAATGTGAAGATTTTCATGAAATTATGGCAGTGTTTACTGGATGAGCCTTTTATAAGTAGGCTATTTTAGGAGTTGTTAAATTTCATGAGCTACCTAATTGCTATAAGGAGTTCCAAGCACCAATAGGAATTGAAAAAAAAGTGGTTTTAAAGAATGTTGTAACAAGTGATTGGGGAATTTACATTGTTGAAGAATTATTAATCATGTTTTAGTAGTAAAATTATGCACAAGCATTGATTTGGTTCGTTAATGCATGGTTGCCATAAACTTTTGACCCAAGGGACAATGTGCCTATGGGATGATTTAGAAGTTGATTTAAACTTGTGACCCTCTCAGGTTAACCCCAAATCAAGGTTAACAATCCTCTCAGATATCTCATTGCAACTTTCCCTAAATTTCACCACTATTTGCTATCATTGAAATTAGTGTTAAATATTTTATAGTTATCCTTTCATTTTGCCTTGGAGCATAGAAGTATTCTACTTTGCGGCATCTGTTTGTTTTCATTGTGGGAAAATCTATTGATCTCAGCCTGGTGGAGGATGTGGCCACGTACAGCTGGATGCCTTGTTGCACTCATTTGAGCTGCTGCTGCTGCCCACTGGGGGTGTCGAAACATAAGAGCACCCCTCCTCATAGCAGTGGCTGTCATGCGTTCTTCAGCCACTTTTGAGCATTTATCTTCTCCTTATTAGGATCTGTTTTACAAACTGTGTTGTTTTTTAAAAGACATTTCAGTGAAGTAACTCACATTTCTGCTTCTATAGTCAGTTTTCTAATAGTCAATTCATGTTACTTTAAAGGTAACTATATAATCATTTTCCAATTGCGAAATAATATTCAACATATTCTGTAGGGTGTAGTTTAATGATGGGATAGGGTTGTGGATAATGCAGAGCATTAAATGCATAGTCTTCAAATTTTGTTCATTATAATAGAATTATCTTTCATGCTCTGAATATGTAAATGGCCTTTAAATTATCATAGCCTTTTGACTTATTTCATTTATTGCATTTTACTTGTGAACCTGCTGTGTCATCTGCTGAGGTAGTTTTATGGTAACTTTATTTTGGTTCATCAAATGTTTAAATTTATTGGTGAAGTCCTGTTCAAAGTGAAAGAAAAAATAGCATTCATTCTATTAGGTGAACATATGTGCTAAATGGTGAAACATATTTCAGCAGCTAGGAGAATACGTGTTTTTTAGGAAATGGACTAATTTACCCATTTAACATCTGGAGACTAACATTTTTGCATCAAATGCATTTTTTTAATGGTAGGCTACCATTCAAGGTAAGCTTTGGCAGGGCAGGCCAACTATGAATACATTTATTAGCATTGCCTAGCAATTCATGATTTCACAACACACATTGAACTAAAAACTTCTTCAGTTCTTTGTACATTCCACCGCCCTCCATTCTGACCAACATGCTTGCCTCTCCTGCTCTCCCTCCTATCACAGTGTTTTCGGCATTATTTCAAAATTTAGATACAATTCTCTTGCCTTCTTTGAATTTCAAAAGTTCCAATGTAAAGTTTTTAACCTTTCTTAAAATCCTTGCTCCCTGTCATTAATCCCATCTTTTGTGAAGATTTTGCTTAGCACAATTCATCTGTTGTTCCTACTACCTTGACCATATCGGTCTTGTTCATGCAACTTAGTTTTATTAATATTGATCTTCACCCCACCTCTCATAGGATATTGTCTAATGTACTCATCAATAATTCTAATGCTTTTGATAGCTAAATTTTAACTGTCCACGAATCTGATTTTATGGATTTCACAGCAACTTCTTCTATTTCTCAATTCCTGTCTCCAGCTTTTTCCATATCTCCTGTACAACTCAGTATTGTGTTGGGAAGCATATACCCTATTGGGCAGCCCTACTACGATGCCCTTCTTCATAATTTCCATCCTAATTGACTGTCCGCCACGTGCACATGAGCAGTTTTAAGATGTACTAGTTGTGAATAAGTTGTTTATTCCTCCAGTTTGCTCTTATCTTGGGTGATACGTTCATTAATTCTGCCCAATGTGCTCCGTTGAATACTTTCACAGAGTCAAAGAAAGAAATATCCATCCTGGTTGTTATTTGCTCAAGTTAATTTTACTCGTGGCCTCTTTAAATCTATGGAGTCACACATATCTATCCCTTTCCTGCACTGAAACTGATAAATAATATTCTGAGTGATTAATAATTTTCCGAATGTATCTCTGATACTGTACATAGTGTAAATTTTCCCTTCATACTTTTTGACAATTCTTACATTTCCTGTCCTATGCACCCAGTTCACCTTCATCTAGTACTCTCCACATCCTTGCACTATATCTTCAACCGCACTTATTCCTCCTTAGTTTCTTGCTTCAATTTATTATTTATCTCCTAGTACTGTACCAATTTCAAAGCATATTAATGCACAGTAGGAGATAACTAAATTAAAGTTACTGTCACAGCATTTCCTGCGGTTCTTTAACTATCTCCTTATACTTCCTTAATATCTAATTCTGTTTATATTTAGTGTACATAAAATCATGGTTTTGTATTGTGGTCATGTAAAGAGAAAACATGCTCGAAATACAAATTTTTTTCCAAAATATGCCAATCTATTTCACATGTTAGTCTTAAATGGCAACAAATGAAGTTATGTATTCCACAGAAGAGTGGATTGTGGTATACCTTCTTTCCTGCATGGTTGTTTCATTCTACTGTGACTTGAAGTTGAGAACCAATTAATATGAAGCATTTACACCAGTGCGTGCTTAACATGTTTGAGCCAGCTTGGTCAGTTGTCCCTTTTTATTACAGGCAACTTGCAACAAACTTAGGTTGAAATTACAAAAAATGCCATCATATGAACATCTATTCAGATAGTGAATGAATAGTGTAATGAATACAGAAGTTACAAATTGAAATTTCTTCATCTTGAACATCATAGTTAGTATGTTCATACATACATTTTACATAATTAACAAAATTACTCAATACCTTAAAATAAAGGATTTTGTAAGATGTAATAACATCATTGACTGTCGTAGATGCATTCGTGTATTGTTCACAGATTGGACTCTGTAACTCAAAACCTGCTAGTGATTTCTCTGTCATTTGAAAGTATTTTACCCTCTTTTAGTCTTGAATTTATTCTTGGCTTTCTTTTCTGTCTCAGGAATTTTCATTGTGCTTATTGCGATCTTTCATCTTCATGAAATCTTCATTGCTCAATTGTTCTGTGCCAAATTGTGATAATTCAAGAAAATCGTTTTTATCAGTATTTAATTCAGGTCAATAAAAGTTTCTGGCATAACTTGGTGGGACATCTTCATATTGACGTTTTTTATAAAAATAAAACCACTCTGCTTTTCCATATAAACTTTTTATTCTCACGACCCAGGTTTTGTTATAACATAACATCATCAGGTAAAAATACAAGTCAAGCACAGTAGATATACATATCTCAGGGTGGAGGGGAAGAGGAGGTAGGAAAGAAAGGATTGGTTGACCTAGGAAGATAGGGGCTAAAAGTCTATGGCTTGAGGAGAGGGGCTAAAAGTCTATGGTTTGAGGTGGAGGAGGAGGATTGGTAATATTGACAAATTAGCAATAATTGGATAATTAGATTAGATAAAAACCAATTAAATAATGAGCAGGTTGGAAGGATAGGGTCAATACAATGTTGCAAAAAGCCCACCTGACATCGGATTAGTTGGCAGAGGGTTAGGGGAATGATTATTGTGAATGGGGAGAAGAAGGACACTTAGTAATTAGTCAGGTGACTCAGTAGTGGGCTGGGAGGATTCCCTACATTGTTGAAAAAGTTTAACCAGGTTTCAGGTGAGTTGGCAGGGGGTGAGAGAAAAAACAATAATGGGGAATGTGAAGGGTAAAGAAAATCGTTGATCAAAACTCTATCCCTGTAATTCGTGTGTTGAAGGATTTCTAATTGCTCCAGCGCATCGAGACGGTGGCCTTTCTTCTCAAAGTGTAGAAATTCGGGGGTGAAGTCGCTGCTGTGGCCACAATCTCTCAAGTGCTTGGCGAAGAGTGACGCAGAGATGTTATTTTTAAAGCAAGCTTGGTGCTCCTTTATTCTTGTTTCAAATCTCCTCCCCGTCTGGCCTATGTATACCAGAGGTTGCCGTCTTTGCAGTGGAGTTTGTATACTCCACTTTTGTGTAGGGGTTTAACGTGGTCCTTCATGTGGCATAACATGTTGCTTAAATTAGTTTTATTGTAAAAGGCCGGTCTCACTTTTTCCTTTGGGAGGATTCTTTGTACTTTTAATGACAAGTGGCTGAGAGAAGGGAATCTCCGCCACTGTGGCTGGTTTTCTGTATATGTGGGTGAACTGTATGTGGATAACTTTGCTAAACGGGATAGTTTCTTATGGTAAAGTTTATCAATTAAATCTATATCCATTGTTCACTGGATATAGAGAAGATCATAGGATAGGGATCATCATAGTGATCGTAAGGATCATTTTTCTATTAGATTTCTTGTGGTGCTTTCTTTCTCTGAGGAATGCCAACAGCATTTGATTTTTGTGGCTCAATTAAGTAATACAATGAGTGTAGTCCACCACACAAATTGGTTTTATTTTCTCTCCTCTCAACCTTTTGTACAGAAATGGATTTATCATTTTGAAATGTGGAAACCATTGTTACACTTTTGTCTCCATTTCAATGCTGTCACATTTTCTGAATTCTATGCCATAATTTCTCCCTTTCAAGACTTTCTTTTACATGATGAGAAATGTTACGTTAATAAGGTGTCATTGTTCCAGCACTGCTAGTGATATGTTTTTGCTCGGAAATTTGCCAAGAATGGGAGAGTTAAATGATTGTCCATCAACATAGTCTGTCCTAGACTGACAAGGGGGAGAACAATTTGCACCTATTTTTTTACTTGCATAAAGTCCTCTAAGTTTTGACACTAATAATGGGCCCTTTTGCCTGTGTGGAGTAAGAATGACCACAAATATACACTGCCTGCTTCACTTGGCTCCTAGGTTTTCGTATCATATTTTGATTACCTCAGGGGAAGATAATGATCAAAGAATAAGTGACCTTTCCTTAATGTAAAAGACAACTATAGAAATCACACCGCTTGGTAAACACACCTGAAGTTTTTTTATTTTGGTGAGATATTACGGGAAAAATTTTGTGTAGGTCTGATATTCCTTGACACCTATCTTTATTTCTTTGTCTGCAACATGAAGAAATTACATAGAATTTCGAATCTCTCTCTTGTTATGATATATCCTAACTTGGGTATATGATTCTTTGCATGATAAAATACAATCAAAGTGGAGGCTTCTGAATAATTCCCATTAGGTTAAACAAAACGTGCTCTACATGTAGTTCTTTGTCACTCGTTTGCAGGGTGTTGGCCTATGTTTCTCCTGCAATAGTTTTAACATAATCATTACCAAAAGTACTACTAAAAAATGCTTTGTCACTCAAATTCTCTCTCTTTGAGGTCACAAATACAATTGAAATTCTCATAATGCTCCCCTAATGTGTCATTTCCTCCCCAACAAAGTGTTCATAATCATAGCCACAGTTGTATATCATGTCAATTTCTGATCTGTCGTGGACCTCATCTTCACTATTACTAATATTGAGATATCTTCAGATTCAGTGCCTAGTAAGACTACCATCAGTTGATTAATCAGCAAGAGTTGACTTCCATGGGATAGGGAGAGTGAAATGTTATTTATTCCTCATTCAGTGCAGAGAAAATCAGATGCTCTATGCTTGGTATCCACAGACTGAATTTATTCTAGCCTCACTGCATTGAAAACTAAATAATAATGCTTTGTGTCCAATGTATGTGGATGTATGAATGTGAGACCTAAATGTGCTATCCCAGGATAGAGAAGAGTACGGAGCTGATTCATTCTAGGGAACCCACAGTCAAGCCAGGCTTTGTTCATGAAAGATTCTGCTGTGATACCCTGAAAAATGGATTTTGAGTGGTCAATTAATGAATGGAAGTGTAGGTCTATTGTGCATATCCCCCTGCAATTCTCTTGTTTACTAGAAATTGCAATTACACAAGCATCCTTTGATATGGCTTTTAGTCAGGACCTAAGACAAGAGAAAGTAGTTATAATAAAAGAGGCGGAGGTTATTGATGAATTTCTTTTTTACTGGTAAGCAAAAATTGGTGCAATTTTAGATTAATGAAAAATAAGGAGTTGTAGTAAGCAATCAGAATCCTTCTGGTTTTAGTATATATGATGAGATGTAAAAAATGTATGTTGAAATTTCTGCATTTTAATGCATAGAGTGGAAAGTTAATGTCAGGGCATTTCCCACAGTTCTTTGAATTTGTTAAATTGAAAGCATTAACTCTTGGGTGAATAGTATACCAGATGAGACTGTGTGAAAATTTCTCTGTACCCAATATCACCTTGGGTTGCATGGTTAAGCATCACGTCTCTTTCCTGTTTGCTCTATTTTTGTGGTACTTAGATAGGTTTTTAACCAAAACGCTTTGCAAAATTAGCTTATAGATATAATGGAATCAGAAATGTTTGGTGCTTTTATATGGCTAACATAAAAAAGCTTTTGTGTTGGCACTCCAAAATACATGGTATAACAGCTTTGTTGTTATTTGGTGTTTCTTTTCCTGATCACATCACAGATTAATTCTTCAGTACTCAATGTACACTTTTATTTTCATTATTAAAACTTACATGTGCAGATAGACAATGTCAGATGGGACACAAGTCCCAAGTATTATAATCAAACTTGCCTTGGAAAAAATAATTTGACATATCATGACATGAATCAATGTCACAAAAGATAATAAATAAAATCAGTCTGTAAAAAAATACGCTGAAAGAAAACTTCTAAACGCAAAACTTTAAAACAACAAAAAGAAAATTCCCATCTCATTGACATCAGTTTACCAATCAACAAGAAAAAAGTCAAAATGAAGCTGTTACATACAATTTCACACAACACATCAATCGAAGTGTTACCGAAATTGTTGACATATTTTCCTACAAGTATTCACTCTTTCAGGAATGGGCTCGAATAGTTTTGCTGGTAAGGTGTTCCAATCTGTAATTGTTTTATTTAGAAAAGAAAATTTTTTTTATTCGTTGTTTGGGCCTGGCATTTTACCTTGAATTTGTGATCATTTCTCCCAATACAATTTGGATTTCCCACCTCTTTACTCAGTTCTGCCCAAACTTTCTCTCTCTTCAGGATGCGGAACATTCCACAAAGCCTACTTATTTTTCTTCTACTTTGTAAAGGTTTTTGGTGTTGTGACATAGGCTATCATAAACTTGTCTGAGTCTCTGGATTGTCTCAACTTTGGATTCTGTTCCATAATCAACCCAAAGAAATTGTTCTCTGTATTGCTCATCATGTGTGAATATTTAAAAAGCTACTTACAAGATTGCGAAGTGTAAATGTGAAGCAAAATTTTTAAATGTAATTAAAGGCAAGCCCATTTAAAGGAGACATTTTCATTGATAATTGCCTTGGTAAAGTCATGTAGTGGACCTTCTGTTTGATGTGCGAGTATGGTAATATTATGATCACACTCCATTTAGAAATTCAAGTGTAACATTTTGAGAACTGAAACAGGGAGAGTATAAGTTCATGTTTAAAATGAAGTTATTTTTCTGTATGTGTTTATATTTATTCATTTAATTTGATATTTAGTCAAGAAATAATTCATTAATGTGACAAATCCATCTGCAAATGTTCTTTATGAAGAATAAAAGACAACGTACTATGCAGGCAGCATTCAGAATCAAGAAAATTATGCAAGATTTCGCCCAGTGGGAATTAGTAATATTAAGCTACATTGCATTACGTGTACTGAATTATGATTGCTCACCCTTCCTCTTTTACAAAATTGTCTTACTTCTGTTAAGACGGGATCGAGATGGCGTGGAGGCTAACGTACAGGCTTCCCACCTAGAAGGCCGGGTTCAAATCCTGGAGACAGCAAATATTTCTCTGTGGTATCCCGATCCCTACTTGAAGTGCTATGTCGAGAGCCTTTGGAGTGAGTACGATGTCCTTCGGATGGGACATTAAACGGTGGATCCCTTAGTGCCTTTGACAAGAATGCCAATGCTGGGTTTCTCTCCACCCTTCATCCTTTTCCATCCATCCCTTATGATGCAAATGACCTTAGCTGTCGGTCGCCTCCCCAACAAAACTACTACAACTTTCGTTGAAGGGATACTCCATGATTAAATTATGGAATCCAATCTTTGGGATTCAGTGTTCATGTTTGGATATATAATTATAATAATTGAATAAAAAGTAAAGAAGTAAAATTGATATTATTGGGGAATAGTATTAAGTAGTGACTGTTGTCAACAATTGTCATTTAAAAGCAGTGATATATGTGGCAGTGTTTTGGCACTTCTATTTTCCTTTGAATGACATGTCAATACCATATTGGTATTCAAATTGAGGTTTCCATGGGATGTTTACATTTTGTCAGAATATCTGTTCACAATTCCTGCAATTAATTACATCATGCTTGTCTTTGTCTAGCCATGATGATCATATTATCCTCGTTGAAAAGAGAAGAAATTGCCATTTCTTTAGCCATGGAATTTGTTTATATTTGTATTGGAATTTGATACTAATGTGGCCCTTAGGTGGATGCTATAAAAACCGAATGTGTGAATACATTCCCAATTTAGCACCAGTTGTTAATCCAAAAAGGGAAATCTCAGCTGCAATAATAATGTGGGGCTTGTTGTTTTACTACTTTTAGAATAAGGCATGCATGGCACACTGGGTTTTGGTTCAGTAAGTTGAAACTCATGCCCACAGTCAAATTTACTTCGACTAATTACTCTTTCAAATGGAAGATGTTTCAGAAAATTATTTTTTTAAGTGTTGTTCGACTTCATTCAGTTTTTTAAGATTAATCCTGAGTTTAACGGATGAAATGCATTGGTATTTGTATAGATAGGTTCAACTGTTAAACATGTTGGTGGCATGGAGATTAAAATTTAATATTCTTCCTCCTTAAAAATGTTGTAGTCTTTGAGTGGAAGTATTATATGTGTCCATTATTTTCTTTCCTGCAGTCATGCCATTGGCTCAAGCAGTTAATGCCAATGCTGCTATAGGGAGCTTTAATTTTAAGCTTTTGTTTAGAGGAAAGTTAAAACTCATTTTAACTTCTCATCAAATATTGTGCAAGTAATTTGTTGAAATTCTACTGTTCTGTATTTCATGCTTAGCCATTGGCTAGCTAAAAATTGCATTGGAGATTAAAATCAGGTTTCATGTACATAATAAGTATTTGCTGACCCTCTACTTCTTTGTGCCAATGGGAAGTAATTCGAACCTTATGTTTGAGCATTACGGGAGATGGCATCGTAAGGGCAGGAATCAATATTTTTTGTCTATTTTGGCCAAAAACAGCTGTACATAGTAGATTTCTACTTCCTGCTATTTGCAGTCTCTATGGAGGCAATTTTTTGTTGGGTGTATCATATTGTTATATGAAGAAATGAGGAACCTAATTATGGCACATTACATTTGTGCTTGCAAATCTAGTGTGATAGTTAACAAGTAGGCCAAACGTTGTGCTTGGGTACATAAAAGCCAAGGCACTTCCTATTGTATGTTATAACCTAACTATTAGTAAGCTTAGTGCCATTCATCATCATTGGTTTGAGGTATATAGGTGTATTTCTAACTTTAATAATAATACTCAATAACATGATAGTGAGGACCATGTAGCAGTCTTCCATTTGGGTTCTAAAAAATTGTTTAATTGTATATTCATTCAGAGATTTGCAAAATATTTTCAAACATATCTCTGATGTTAGCATGACTGTTGATGTATGCGTTAATACAATTAATTAATATGCTTAGTAAAACAGTTTCATAGAAGAGATGTTATTCTGCACAAGATTCTATTAATGGAATTTCGAAATATTTTGGCTGTAGTGGGAATCAAGTGATTGACTGACAAAACACATTGAGAAGACAATGCTTGTGGCAATGAAGTAAATCGTATTAAAAGAAAGTTGATGGAATAGATAAGTGAGGGGAGGGGAAGGCTGGAAAGTTGTACATAAACTCAGATGGTACAATTTTGGAGAAATGTGTAGGATTAAGGTCAGATGAGTAGAATTTTTCATCAACACAGAAAGCATGTACAAGAAGGGACTTTATTAACATTCAACATTTTTCACAATATTACATGCAGGTTTTATTTGCTGAGCTTTGTTATCACCTGTCCTCATTAAGAAATAAACTGGAGAATGTGAAGGCTGATGATTTGCTTGGAAAATATTTTTGGCAACTTTCAAATTCTCTATCGAAATTGCATAATTGTAAAAAGCCACAATTGAATAGCGCTGGACACAAAAGAAGTTTACTCACCAACGGGTGAAGGTTCCTCCCCCTGCGTGCACACAATGGTATCGTGTGAGGGTGTAGTGGTTGCCAAAAGATCGACCGTTATAGCCACGAAATATTCTTTATTCCGTCAACGTAATTGATTTTTTCTCATTTATATTCGATACGGGGTATTTTAGGCTTCCTTTTCCTGGTGGCCTCTGGGGACCGATTGGTAGTTCGCATTGCATGTATAAATACGCAACTAGGTTTCCGCATTCATATTCATTTTATAATAATAGTGACCAATTTTAGGATTTCGAGCGTTCGGGAAATAATCGAAGAGGGTAAATTATGGAAGAAAATGTCAAATATCTGTTTGTTGATTACGAACACCGTAGAGTTAGAAGCTCCTAAGTGGGATTTAATCATCAAATATAGATAAATTATTTCAGCTGCGGGCATAACCAAAATAGTGGTGCGTTTTTTTTGTGCCATTGATTTGTTTCACTTCTGACGTCCGCCGCCGTTGCTTGGATATGAGCCCAGCTCACTTGCGTGACGCAATGTCGCCCCCTTGTTGTTCAACGGTGCGGGATTCTTGAGGTCCTGGACTCTCCAGGCGGAGTGCGCGCGCGGGCGTCTCCGAAGCCAGTCCCGAAGAGAGGCAGACCTCCACTCCATCTCCTCCTTCGTATGGGAACTGGTGCCTTCTCCTGGTCAGTGCCCCTCCCCTCCCCCATACTGCCACGGGTTCTTCCTGCTGGTGTCTTTGGTCACTGCTTTTCTCGGTGGGCATAGACTGACGTGTTTCAATCCCTAGAGACGTCGGCATCCGGCTTTCCCTTTCCGCGTTGCAATGCCTTAGAGGAAGTGTTGAATGCCACGGCTCTGGGAGGTGCGACATGCGTGACAGGATGACCACGAGGACGTTGGGTGAACCACAGGAAATGAGTCCCATAAGAGCTTTTTGTATCGTTATCGACGTTGGAAAATTATACCCTAATTTTATTGGAAAGATTTTCTCGGAGAAATTCATTCCATTTTTGGGATTATTTGTTCATAATGTGACTAAATAGCGGTACCCGTACGTTGCGTTATTTTTAGATAAGCAAAGGAACTGAGAAGAGCAGTGACCACGGGGAAAGTGTTAGTGTTCCGAGGCTATAATGTTGTTTAATGCTCGTAAGAATACTAATTAATTAATGAAATCATAGTATGTTATGTAATTGGTTTTGTGCCTTTAGACCGAAATGTTGTCACCGTAGTAATACCTCGTAGGAACTACATAGATTATATTTTTCTGACGTGACCCTTGGCACCTAGTGTATGGCTGTCGGAAATCCTTTGGTCGTTCGCTAGTATCGGCTTCGAGGCCCCTTGCTCCCACGACCGCAGGGTCTGTGATTCTGGGCATATGAACCCCACTTGTAAATGGAATTATTGTGGACTACAATGAAGTAATATGTACAGCAGTTGTGAAAATATTTAATGGAGAGTGTCCGAGTGGCTGTCATGTTCTTTTCAAATCAATAATAACTGGATTGATTATCTGCCTAAAGCAACGACGTGCTCGGATTTTATCTATGTCGAACTGCCTGGTAAAACGTCGCATTCCCTACTCATTTGCTTTCGCTGCCATTATAAATCAACCCATGGCTAGTGCAGAACCCCCTCCTAGGCACGCATCGAAAGGGACCAGAATTCTTCCACCGAGCAGCCGGCTGGGCTACCCAGGTGGGCAACGTGCCGGTCTGTCGCCTCACTGGTTGCTGGCTTGAGTCCCGCGCAGGGGATGGGTGTGCTCAGTCATCTCTGGTGGCTCGGCCCCCTGGGGCATCTGATGACGAGCCAGTAGCGACTTGTGGGGATCCCAGGAGCAGACGGAGCACCATGTGCACGCGCAGATGGAGATACACTTGTGGCGACTTGCACAGAAAAGGACGAAAATTGTTGAAAAATTTCCCACATGATTATTTAATGACACATTAAAGTCATGAAATTCCACTTGTTCGTGTTTTTAGAATTCTACGGCATGGGTGAAGCTGCCAAAGTTACCCGTATAAGTCGAAATTGTAATCGAAACGCGTAGTGTGGTAGCTTTTTTTCAAGGCTTGCGCATCTGTCAAATTTCTATTTAAGCTGTTTTTAACGATGGGTATTTCAGCACTGAAATCAGGATATTTATTTCCTATCCTATTCTTGTACCCAGCTGCCAATCACAGATGATTAGGGCCGTTTGAAGAGGCTACTGATTGAATGTCTGATCACAAATTCAAGGTAAAATGCCGGGCACAAAGTACGAATAAAAGAATTTCCTTTTTTTAATAAAATAATTATTGATTGGAACACTTACCTGCAAAACTATTTGAGACCTTTCCTAAAGGAGTGAATACTTTTTGAAAAGATGTTAACAATGTCTGTAATAATTTGATTGATGTGTTTTGTAAAATTGTATGTAACAGCTTATTTTTTTATTTGCCTTGTTGATATTAATGAGATAGGGATTTTCTTATCTTGTGTGTTTGGAAGTTTTTTTAAGTGTATTTTTTTACTGACTAATTTTATTTACTATCTTTTGTGATATTGATTATGTCATTACATGTCATGTTATTTTTTCCAAGGCAAGCTTTATTGTAATGCTTGTGTGCCACCTGACATTGTCTATCTGCACATGTAATTTTTAATAATAATAATCAACATTATTTTTGTAGGAATCCATATTTCTTTAATTCAACGGAAAAATGCAACATTTTTCCCATTGTTTTTCGTCTTCGTGATTGAAATCGTTTGGCAGTTGACATTGCTTCGAATGCGACAGCCGTTTCCTGGCCCGAAGTATGGATGGAATCTGACTTGACGACTACTAAATGCTTGTTGGTATTCAAACGTAAACACTGCCGTCGACGAAATCAAAACAAAGCGTTCGCGCATGCGCGGAAGTCGAAAGGAGAGGTGATCTTGGTAAAGAATTCATTCGAGACTCAGCACAGAGTGCATTGTTGAACATCCTAATTTTGGTAATGAAGTAAGCAGCGTGTAAAACGACCTTTGTAGAATGTGAAAGGAGAGTTGGACGCCATGAAAACCCACTTTTTCCGTCGTTAAAATTTGATAACTGCCATTGTATTTAGGATTCGTAATGTTATAGCGGTTTTTAATTATTGTGCAAGTTACATAATTCGTCCCGAAGGGTAAAGCCCCGTACGTGGCTTTACCCTTGCCACTTCTCCGGAAGGTATGATGATGGAATTAAGTTGTGATTTTTAAGAAATGGTTTTCACTCGTCGAACTCACCGTGTTAGAGGCAGATTAAGAGAGGATAGCCCTCCCTGAATCCCCCATAATCATAGCCCCCATTTATCGTGCTTTCACTAACTGCCGAGGGGAATTTGTCTCCTCCCTGTTGTTTTGTTTTAGTTCTTTTCCAAAACTTGCACTTTTTTGCTCTTAGAGGAGTTGCCACCGACCGGTTTTTTCTTTCGGTTGTGTTGTCATCGGCTAAACCGGTCCCGGTTTGTGTCGGCCTTTGTCACATGATGTGCGTACGGTCGTCTTACACGTTCGAATTATATTCCGTCGATGGTTTCCTCATTTTGTCATGATCGGGTTCTTGCAAAGTATTTTCTCAGCGATTTACGTATTTATCCGCTCCATGCCCCATTTTTATTTCATCCACTGGAATTCAGCGCTCTCAAAGTTGTAATATTCTTATAATTGGCCCATTGAGGTAGCTTGAGTTAGATAATATAATGTTCAGTATAATAGTCACACTTGGAAAGCCAAATTGTCTTTTACGAACTATTTTCAGTCCACTTTTTTATGCTCTGTGATCATTTTTCACAGCATCATCATCTAATCCAAGGCTGAATTTGGTATCAACGTTCGCCTTGTTTATTAATTACTCGATTTCAAGTCCAGCAAAGAAACTTTTGAGTTCAGTAGTGTTTAGTTTATACTTCGAGTCTGTATTCCTGTAGAATTTGTTTCGACTCTTCCTTGTGAGGTTTTTGGCTCGCCTCTTACCACCATAGAGAGTAGAAGACTTTTAAGTAACCTGTATAGCCATATTTTTCAATATCTCTTTGCATATTTCAATTGGTCTCTGATGTTGTTCCCTCCATGGTCAAAGTGCGCGATTAAATGTTAATATTCAATGGTTTTCAAGAGCTTGGGGTATTTAGATGTGAACTCTCTAGGAGATTGGATGAGAAATTTCGCGTTCTCGTCCGCGTCGCTGACACTAGGTAGCTTTTTCTGCTTGCCACCGATGAATGCGTCCCCGCTTCAGGTTGTCAATCCCTCACCGTTGAGTGATTGAGGTTGGCGGTCGGGCGCTACGTCGCCTCTACCCCCTTCCACCATTTATGTGCCTTCCCCATCCCTATCCTGCTCGGTTCTCTCCCCCACCCTAGTCACCCGTTAATTGTAGATCGTGTCGTCAGGTGTACAGGGGGACAGCCGTGTTTTTTGCTGTCCACTTAACGTTGACGGTGACAGCATGACCATATTTGACAGAAATTGCGGTCAATGAAAACAGGAATAACATAGTTCTAACTTTGCTTGGCGTTGCGTAAACTGGTTCCGTGGGTCTCGGGTCTCACGCAGTGTTGGGATCGGAAATACATTTTCTTGTAAACTAAAACAAAGTTCTTTAAATGGCATTACGGAAATCCCTGGTAGGAGTGCGGGTCCATGCAAAGTACACGAAATGGGGACCTCTCAGTTATTTCTATTCGTGATTAGTTGCTTGTCCCAATGACCGTCACTTGCCCAATTCAATTCTGTTCATTTTTTTTAAATTTGATGCTTAATGTTCTTAATGGAGCTATCAATTCGAGGGAGGGTTTTACGAAAGTATTATTGAATTTTAATAAGTTAAATAATACTTGAAAGTGCGGTGCGTACACGATTCAAACTACACCTACCTGTTCGGTAGTTTTTTGCCACAGTTCATAAGGCAGTTGCTCGTTTTGCGTCTACTGTGTATACCATTCTGTACTTGGATAGCAGAAGCGGCTTTGGCTAGTGCTGGGGGTGCCGGCCAATCGCCGCCCTCTAGGATACTGCTACTGCTTCACGGGGAAAACATTGGAATCGTCTTAAAACCCGGTTGGATAAAACCGTCTTATTTTTCGAAGTTAGGGATTTACATGGCTCAGGTAGTGCCGTTTTTCAGAAATAAATAATTTTGGTGTGATTGAATCATTTCCCCCTGTCGTGTTATGTCATGGATGTGAGCAGAACACTCGCCAATCCATTTAGGTAAGGATCTCCCTAGCTTCTCCAAAACTAAACGTAATTCCCAAACTACTTCATTGTAATGAGAACTGCGTGGGATGTGTAATATATGCAATAAAAACTACTTTGACCCTGGCGCGTATTTATTTTACCTATATGAATCACTAGTCCAGTTTTTCTTTTTTTCCGAGCCATGGTTTCCCGAGTTGCTCTCTCCTGCTCATTAAGTTGACAGTGGAAGAAAATTCTGCGTGGTTAGCGATCATCAGGCTATACGAGAAATCTTTATTACCGAATAAGAAAAGCATTATTTATAAATGTATTTGTTTTATTTCTTACAGTTTGTAATGCAAAAGATTTATGTCTCGTCGTTTTGAAAACTTGAGACACGTAAGGGGACGGGAAAACACAGTAATCGCGCAACGAAAAGCGGATTGCAATTTTATCCATGAATACGTACACAATAATATACGATGTACCTTAGAGTATGCTCAAAGGTACTCCCAGATCAGTTTGGTTGCTCACTGCCGATTCCTCGAGACCATCTCAACAAAAAGCATTGTCTCATTACGAGCCCATTAAATGTATCAGGTCCTGTGTGTTCAGCGACTACACAGTGGCACGCCATTAAGAAATGATAGATGAACTGAAGACACTAAGCGTTAGGTATGGGCTCGCGGGCTGTCCACTCGACCGTCTCCTCCTTCGGTGTGTTGCTGACGTCTCACCCTCGGGCGCCGTCTCGTCACTTTGGGGCCATTGGGGGAGAGAAGACCGTGGTATTCGCTCTCGTTTGGGCGAAAGTGGTCACTCGAGTCCCGGCGCCTTCTCCGGCAGTGGCACTTTGGCCCTCTTTCGGAAGCCACTTTCACTTCCAGGCTCATCTTCGGCGGGACAGGTAGGAGGGTCCTAATGTTTCTTTGCGTTAATTGGCCTCTTTGATGGCGAGTCGTCCAATCGATGCCTCTCCCCTTCTCGATGTCAGTTTTTTGCTTCCCTTCGTAATTACGACCTCACGAGAAATCTTCACTTTTTTAAATGGCCAACGGAGGAGTCATTTCGGCCCCATTTCAGTTCAGGGAGCGCTTTCACTTTTGAATTTGAACCGGCAAGCATCAGAATTTGTGATGAATTTAACTGATAAAAATTTGACGTAGGAAAAGGCATTCATTTTGATAAGTACGAATTGTATAAGTTTACTCCTTTTTCGCATCGAAATGAAATGCATGACATGGCCATTTCTCGTAAAATAGTGATAAAATATAAGTAGGAATGGGGTAATAGAAAATATGCTGATGCGCCGTTGCGAATGCGTTGTAAAAAGACGTGAAATGTGATGTGGAGTACAAAACTATAGGAAGGGTGTCCTGGTTGCTTAATTCATCCAATTCCATTGTCTTCTGACCTCTCGCGGTTCAAAATTTTGACCTTTTCGGCAATTTAAAACGACTGTTTCACACATTGCATACTTTGATGGCATAAAGTCGATGCGGGTATATTCCCAATCTTTCCGATTTTGTTCCTCGAACTCTAGTTCTTAGTGGGACTCGCGTTGAAATCTAGGCTGGGAGAACTTTCGTGATTGGGAATCCCGTGAACGCGAGAGTATTGTTATTGTGACTTTACGATCCCCGACGGGATTTAACGATCTCGACGATCGTCAACAAATTAAGTGATTTTGTTTTCTATGAATTCATCAAGGCATTTTAGTGATGGGTTAGTGACATTTCTGGACTATGAAATAATATAGAAAATTGGAAAATTTGAAATTTTTACCTCAAAGGTGCTGGTTGCCATAAGAACGAAGGCGGCCATTCTTCAAGAATGTGCGAGAAAGCTAGACCGCTACGAGCACTGAGTTTGTAACTGTTGGGGCCCGGCTTTTGTCTCCTTTCGAATGGCTACAGTTGCGTAAATGCAGTTCGACACTGCAATTTTTTTATCTAGTAAAATTCGAAGGCATTCGAAAATTGTTTACGAGGCCAAGCTTCATGTGGGCATTCTTTGGTTCCGGAGGGACATTTTATTTCGAATTAATTTCATGTCTATATTCTTTGTTATTAATGATTAGAATATTTCGTTAGAACATTACATTATATTTTATATATTTATAATATTACTCAGGTTTACAGTATATAATAGTAATTCCTGAATACGGCGCTTCGAACGGTGATGACGTGAATCTTTTTATTGTACTGGTGCATTTAATTTGACATTGCGACAAACTGATTATCATGTTCGTAGTTGTTTGATCAAAAAGCCGTTGTATTCGTCGCCGAACTTTCCTCACGTGCACTGCGCCCAGTTGCGCGACCTGTTTTACTGGTGAGATTTTTATTTATACGCGCGCATTCCATGAATAAAAGCAACATTAACTTGTTTCCTTCTAATCCGCAATGATTTCGTCCTTGTCTAAGTCATGAGGGAGCGAATAAAATGGACTTTTTTCGACACCAAGGTTCACAGAGAAAAACTAGGCTTGGTTGTAATTGCAGCTTGGTGTGGTGGTGCACATGGCACTACAAATTATTTTGATTTCTTTTAAGTTGATTTTATTAACTTTGCACAGGAACCTCTTTTAAGCGTTCAAGAGTTGTGGCGCGTCCAAGGTCATGTCTACACTTGCCCTCCGTCTTGTGGAAGGACTACGCTGGTAATTGCGTGATAAATTTAAGTGAATCACGCACGTCCGTTGTCATTTCCTTGCCTTGTCGCCCCGAGCTTCCCGTTCAGTAGGAATAGTTGTGACCGTGGTTTTTAATTTTTTTCGAGAAAAATGCTATTATTGTGAGCCAGACGGAAGAGGTCGATGCAAACCCCCACCAGGCTGCCATTGTTTTAATTTGGAGGCAGAGCGTTATTCCCGTAAGAGAGCCACAACGGTGACCCAGAGGTGGGGAAGGACGATCGCGATGCGCGACCCTTGGCCGACACACTCACCCTCCGCGTGGCAAGGGCTTTCCCATGGAGAATTCCCCTTGGAGCAGCTGTCTCGCTGCTTGACTCCCAGCGGGTGGCTCATTAAACGGCTCTTGCCTAGATCGAATCGCTAAGTGAAAGAGGGAGAGGAATGGGGAAGGTTTCGCGTTTGGAGGGCGCGAGCGTGGTCTCCATTGCTCAGCGGAGATTTGATATCGCGGCGGCGGTGCGTAGCGCGGTTCTCCTAGTTAATGTGCGTGGTAAATAACTTTGCCGTACAATGATGGAAACCGCAGTTGATAAACATCCTCGGTTAGTAAAATTGCGTTATAAATTAGTTATAATAAGATAAAAAAACCATAAACACAGTAATCAACCCGAAGGTCGGTTTAGTAGGTGATGGTAGAGCTCACCCATGTACCAAGCCCGACGGCGTGTGAATATTCACACATCAGGGTAGGGGGGCCAGTTCCTTTCCCTGTGCCGGTTATGGTTTCCCAGGAAGATCTGGTACCCGAAAAATCAGTACTTTTGAATGAAATTATTGGATTTGTTATTCCTCACACAAGTGGGAAGGAATGTGAATAAAGTGTGTGGAATTACAAAGTTCATAATTTCATTTAAGTATGTTTTGTAAATTCCATTCCATACGCCACAGTCATCAAAAAAATAAATTACTTCGTTGCATTACATACCGTCAGCTAAGTGTTAAAACATGATGTTAGATATGCAGTGGTATGTTCACTTACGGTGGATACATGTATGTACCGAGCTCTTTTGCCATTGTTTTAGCAGCGGCTTTTACCATGTACAATAAGGGCATGTTTCACCTAACAAATTTTCGTAAAATGATCTCAGCATAGAATCATTCGCATGTGGAATTGTATTAAATTTGTATCAGGGACGAACGTGAATGAGCTGAGGGTGTTTTCCTGAAGTTGCATGCTTGTACTAATTAGAGGAGAAAATGGCACTAAGGAATGATGATTAATAACGGAAGAGGTTCTTGCAAGAACTGGTAACGAAGTGCTAATAGTTGACGTTACCTCGCAAATCTGAGTTGGAGCTAGAATAATGATGCCATGGAAATTTTAATGCTCAAGTGTTAGTAGTCTTCTGGGTTTTAAGGCAGCGGTGACTATTGAAATACTTGCGTAGTAGTCATGCATGTGGTTTTTTTCCGAATTGTATCCTGTGTAAGGATGCGTCAAGAGAAGCCACGTCGGATGTTTTCTATTCGTGTATACGAAATACGAGGAAAACTTGAGAACTGATAGTGCATAAAGATCCTTTTTGATAAACCTCTTCTCCGCTAAAAGATGATTGTCGGATAATGTTATTGATAATAGTCTTATATTGCCACTGACGGTATCTACAAACCACAACGACGCGATAAATTATCTTGTCGATTGTACGGGTACTTCCATGAAAATATTTCCGGATATCACCGTGGTTTGTGATCGTTCCAGCTCGGAGGGTGTTTTCCGTCGCTCAGCTTGCGGGTGCGGGCAGCGTTTTGAAGGACTTAGGGAGGGTGGGAGGATGGTGGACGAATTGGATTCAGACCGAGGAAGCGTCGGGAACGGCTGGGAAGGGAGGTGCGTTGTTGTGTTTTGTTCCATGGCCTGAGGAGACTGGCCCGCCCTTGGCCTCAAAGGGAAGGCGCCGTAAATGGTCAGAGATCTGTTCTCTCGCTTTTAATGCGTTCATCTCTCTCTCTCGTGTGATTCGACGAATCGATTGGGCACTGAGCAGCCACCGAGCTGTATCCTTCCCCGCCGCGCCTTCGCGGCCGGCGGTTAGTTTCCATATAAGGAACTTTTCCCCCTTTTAATGGCTTTCATTAGTGTTTTGTCTTCATTGAGTGCGCCCTTCGTCACCTCCCCTCTCCCGATGTTGGCGCCTCGTGGCAACGTCCCCCTGGGGACGGATCGTGCCTTTTTCTTGCCCCCCCCAGCAGTGTTCGCGCACCATAGTGTGCGTAACTCGCGTGTACCACAAAGCCTGCGAGCGAACTCAAGTTACTTCGACCATGCTAACAACTGCGTACGTGATGTTCAGGCCTTCGAATAGTGGTCGTTCGCGCAGTGTAAAGCGAAATGGCGCTGTAACGAAATAGGCGTTTTTTGCTTGTGTTCTGTGCATAATTAAGTGTTCAACGTAGTGTACACTATAACTTAACCAAATTTGGCGAACGGGAAATAATTTAGTTGATTGAATTATATGAAAATAGGGTGTGTGTGTGTGTGTGTGTTGGATCTGCACAGAGGCGCGAATAAATGCTAAAATACCAATGAGTGGGTAGCAATGTAATTGAATTCCAAGTTTTAAAGTAGCAGAAAGCCAGGATAACAAAATCAATATTTGACCACGCACCATATGAGTGCTGACCTAACGAGACTCCACGTCTGGGGCAGGGGGACAGTTGACTGCGGCTAGGGGATGTATTCTTTGGATTTGTGGCTTAATACTACCTTGATCAAAATGTTCCCGGAATTTATTCAGAAAATTAAAAATACAAGTTTATTCATCTAAATCTATATTGTCCCCTTCAAAGTAATCCCCATCGACTGCAACACACTTATGCCAGCGCTTGATCCAATCCTCGAAACATTTTTTATATTCGGTTTTCGCTATGTCCATCAGTGCTTCCTGCGATTTTTCCATTACTTCCTCTCGGCTGCTAAAACGCGTTCCCCGTAATGGTTTTTTAACTCGATTGAACAGAAAGAAGTCACAGGGAGCCAAATCAGGTGAATTCGGTGGCTGTTGGATGGTATTTGTTGCATTTTCCGTCAAAAAATTACGAATAATGATAGCACTGTGCGACGGGCGATAAACTCATTAGTCTCATCGGACTCACTTTAACTGTGCGATTGGCACTTTAACGTCTCATAACGCCCAAATAATACTCTTTGTTTACTGTCTGGCCTTCTGGCAAAAATTCATGATGCACTACACCGTTGTAATCCATGAAAACCGTCAGCATTGCCTTCTTTTTTGACTGAAAACGACGTGGTTTTTTTGGTCTCGGCTCATTTGGTGAACGCCATTCACTTGCCTGATGTCTGGATTGCGTGTCGTACTCATAAACCCACGTCTCGTCTCCAGTAATGATCCTTTTGATGAATGTGGGATCGGATTCAGCCTCGCAAATCATGTCTTTTGCGACGTCAACACGGTCTCTTTTTTGCATGAAATTGAGGTCTTTTGGCACCAACTTTGCTGCTACACGACGGAAACCCAAATCATTAACCACAGTGTCTTGGGCGGATCCATAGGCAATGTTCAAGTCCTCCGCTATTTCTCTGATGGTTAATTTGCGGTTATTGACCAACATTTCTTTTACTTTATCAATTTTTTCACCGACTTTCGATGTCGATGGTCTGCCACTGCGTTCATCACCTTCGATTGACTCACGACCACTTCTGAACCGCTCGTGCCACTGGTAAACGACCGTTTTTTTAGAGAATCGTTGCCGAAACACTTTTCCAACATTTCCAACGGCCGTGCGCCACTAAATCCGTTTTTTACGCAAAATTTAATACAAGTTCGTTGTTGCAAATTTAAATCCATTTCTGCAATTGTAAAAAATCGCCAACACACACAGAGATAGATGTACTCTTGGCTACGTAACTTTTGCAAATGTCAAGTTATGACACTAAGATTTAAAGGGAATATCAACAACAGATGTACCAATTTAACAAAAAAAAACAGAACTCAAATCGGAACGATGGGAGCGCCACACGGTGGTTATTCCGGGAACTTTTTGAACAAGGTAGTATAACTGTAGTCATTAGTTCCTGTGACGATAGAAAGTACTTGCTCCGGGCCATCGTCGTTTCCGAGTTAACCCTAAGAGCGTCCTAGGAGGCATTGTCGACATTCCCTTAGGACACGCGTGAACGGACGGGATCTCGCACTGCGTTGACCACGCGGCTAGAGGGGTCACGAAGGTTTCCATTATGACCGATAGGACTTAATGCCAGGCACACGAGCACCCACCACTCTTGGCCAGCTGTTTGTCGGTGCTCTCGCATTTAGATGGACGGCCTTCTCAGTGCTCAGCAGTAGTAGCCCATGGCCACCGGATTGGTCCCAGGCCGGCGGAAAATTATGAGGGCCAAGGTCGCAGGGGAGTGTCTTCACCGCTGCCGGGGCGGATCCGAAATTGCAGCACCCCGAACCTCAGTTTCACTAGGCGTCAGTCTCGGGTGATAACGGTTTGGTACTTCATAACTGGGAATAAGCTTCGTTGTAAAATATTTTTTCGTATGCGGTAGAATATCGAATTTAACTTAATTCATAATTTCAATTACTATTTTTGTAACCAAATCCTTTTTTCTCCTTTCATCATTGGATTCAATCAATGGATTTCCCACAAATCAATGCTCGGTAATACATGTCTTATCATATTTTTGAATCTCCCCAACTTACAAGTGGGACTCCGGTCACCACGCTGCGTGATACTTCTTCCTGAACCTGTTCAGAGATCCCTCCCCGGTTTAGGATGTTAGAAGTCTCCCGCGCTTTCTCTGCTAACAAATGTGTTGTGTTCGTTCCTTTGGCCAGCTCTCGTTGACATCAGGACATGCATTGCATCTCAAAATACAAAACGTAGTTTTTTCTCAAATCAAGTACATGCTTGTGACGGAAATATTTTTGATCCAAAAAATATAGTTTTTATTTAATGTATACTGTTTTGGGCATGCAACATTTATGAGCTGCCCATGTGCTCTATGCACCGGTCAGACATGTTGTCGACTGCGAGTTCAGTTTCCCCAGGCACTACGAGCTTTGATTTACGTGACGACTAACCTCTCAATAAATTTTCATCGTTAGAATTTTTGCTAAGATGAATGTGTGGTTACCATAATAGACTTCCCTCGGTTAGTTATAAGATTCTTTACTTGGGAATTCAATGTATATGAACCTGGCTAATACTTGAACCTAAATAGTAAACCTTAACCACGCGTAGCAGCAGCGAGGGGGAAAATATTGCCTTGGATGTAAGTTCTCATCAGTTAATTTTACGGGAGTATTTTATTATTTTAAAAATCGTCATTATGCGCTTGCACTTTCTTGGCGTCCCGGTTATTAATGACCATTAAATGCAGTAGTGCTGTGTCAGTACATGTTTCACACACGCGAAAAAGACTTGACTACAAAGAGGCCTATTTCGGGTAGCAATCTTTAAGGAAATCTCTTTTAATGCAGCAGCCAATTGTAGCCTCCTCAGGCAGAAACCCACCCGATGGGGAGGGGGTGGGTTGGCAGAATCAGGATTCGGGTGGGAGGTGGGTCGCAGGTCCACGGGATGACGATGGCCCTTGGCGACCGCTGGAATGCGCCAGACCAGTCGGTCCGCTTCGTCCATTCCCTCATTCCTCGCTGGTTTGATCGCCGCGATGGCGCTTAGCATTTTGCTCTCAAGCCTTGTAGTTCGCATGGAGTCGTGCCTTATACCGAGCTGACGCCGTAGGCCGTTGACAGTGAAAATCGTGTGAACTGGTCGCTCAAGTTAGTGATGCGGAAGCCGGTATATTTTCCCACAGCAAATGCTCTTGTGTGAAAGAGCTACATAAAAAGCCAAAACCCATTACTTCGGTTGGTTTTCAGTCGTCTAATGTCTACGAATGATGAGGTCTCAGGCGTGGTGTGGCTCATTGGTCAATAAACACTGTCCCGAGTGGTGATGAATCCGTTTTGTCCTCTATAATGAATTGGTGTAGCCAAGCTCAAGTTCTTTGTATTATATTCCCATTCCGTTTTCATTTATTTTCGACCTAAATATCTAACGGAATTTTATAATTATTTTCGTTTCTTTCCCTATGGCACATCGTGGAATTACCTGACGAATGGGCAGGATTACCACGATTCTTGAATTAGCGTACATCCTGTAATTGGTATGTGGGGTTTAGTTGTACGGTTGGGAAATGTAGGCACCAATGTAGACGGATTCGCGGAGCGTTCATTCGTCGATTCGTGGAGCCTCTCAAGATTCAGCTTTAGAGAGAAGACTGGCGAATCATGTAAGGGAGTCCAAAACCGAGTTTGAGGGCGTTACGGGGATAGGGCAGACGGATTTTATGAAAGAGGTGGTAGATCTGGAAAAGAATTTCTTTTCGCAATTCTTAAGACTTTTCTTAACTGACTTTTTTTAACGAATATTTAGCGAATAAGATGTTAATAATGATTTAATTTCTTCCTTAACTTTGTATCAGAGCAGGAAAGTGATACCCCTCATATTTGGACCCTACGTGAACCATGGATAATTGAACCATAAATAAGTCCCCTATTGCAGCTCATGTTATTGCTTGGATATAAAACAATTTATGTGAATCCGGGCCTTGCGACCCATTAAAAGGTAAAGCCCTCATTCGTCCCAAGTAACTTTCCAAATGAAATTATTTTTAAAAGAGGAGAGATAATTCAAATCCAGTTTAATAGTATGATAATCAACATGTAATAATCGATTTTCGGAGCATTAAAATGTGTGGTCACCTATCTTACGCCATTCCCTGACGCATGCGCCACCACTTGGGTCTGACGCTTAGTCGAACACGCCGTTGCTGGAGTTGGTCTTGCCGTGGTGGATCGTTGGCCAAAAATAGAATACATATAAAAGATAAATAATAGGAAGGTCCCTCTCCGAGGACTTGTCTATCAAGGACATAATGGAGGGTCGCCATATTTCGTTTTCCCGCATTCATATTTTGAGTTTCGAATCCATGCCCTTAAGTCCATTGTACTGGGAGCACCGATTAACGGATAGACGAGAAATTCCCGATAAGTGGTCGGCGGCTGCTTTAAGGCACGAGGGGGTCGGAGGTTGTGGATGAGGATCGGGGAATGCATCGTTTGTTGTTCGGAATTAATGCCTCAACTTCCCCAAGGTCTCCTCCGAATCACAAGCGCTATTGCCTCTTTGGATTTTATCGTTCTTTTGGTGACCCAGTCATAGTTTACCCAAGGTGAACAGATTTACAAATTTACGTTTCGAATAACCTTAATTCTCCGCAGCATTCTTCGATATATTGATCAGTTCGGTCGCTCGCGTTTCCCTCTTGAGGTCGACCGTCTTTCCTCAAGAAATCGAATGAATCGATTAGTTCGAGTTACAGTTATTAGAGATGAGTTTTTCTCGATGGGGTGCTGTAGTTGGCGTTGTTATTTCTTTCGGTTGCATTTGAAGATGCTTTCCAGATTTAACGCGTACTCACCGGGGTACTCAACGAGAAATATGCACATGAAATTTTCTAGTGGTAACATGAAATTATTTGGTATTAGTCAATTGTTTTCCAATTTGAATTGTTTGCTACAAGAACAGTAACTTCAAGTACAAAATCCGTTTGTTTTCTTTACCAGTGATTTATTAACTTTTCCAGTAAATTCATGATAGTAACTCTTGCAACCCGATTATCATAAAATAAAAATGATGAATGATAAGCGCAGTGTAGAACGAGAACAAATATTTTAGTTTAAGGCTCACGTTAATTAATTTAATTTGCTCTACAACACAAGGGCTAATTCCATTTACAAATTAATTTCCATTCCATCTAGTAAAAGGAGTAAGCATTTGTCTGTTTGCGCGAATTAATTAATGCTGACAGTAAAAGTAACAAACATGTTTTTTCCATCTCCAACATGGGTTGTTATTCGTCCAAGGTTCATAAATTTTTTCGTTTTGTGTTTAATTCTTAGAGGTTGTATTCTTATATTTCGTCTAGATCATTTTGGCCTTCAAGTTTTAAAAATATACAATACTCTCCTTTCTTAAGAAGTTGAAAAGGTTATAATGTTCGTAACATCCAAGGTCGTGAAATTTCCTTTGTTTTCGAATATTCCTGTTTTTTCAGCAAATTAATCAATTAGGCGTTTAGCCAAAAATGTTATTTTCGGATTTTATTTTGCCTTCCCTGTTGTAAAGCCTGGAAGAATTTATTCCTTGAAGGAAACGGGGTAGTGGCGGAACACTCTTCACAACTGTTGCCTGTGGTAAGCCCTCGTCCACGCGTCGCATCTCCCAGCTGCCCCCCGCGGAAGTGGGTGAGGGACGCGGGAAGATCGCATTCGTATGTCGGCCGGTCGGGGTGCTGTATGTAGGCCTCCACACTGCCGTTCACTCTCGCGTGGCCCCTCTCGAAATAGGTCAGCGCCTTCATCGACTCACGGGTTTGTACTGAGTGCTTGGGGATGCTGTACCCATGTTCTCGCAGTTGGCGAAAGCGCGACGATCGGTTATTATGCTCACTAACCAGAGGAATCGGGAGTGGACAATTTTGGGCGTCATTCGAATGTGTTTGATTCCTCAAGTCGCAAAGGGGGAAGCTATGCAAAAAGGACCCCGGGTTTAATTCCGAAGAAGATTCCGATTGGGAGGGAGGGTTCATTGTTTTTGTTGCCCGCCTTCAGCTCTTTTTGTCATATGTATCACGGGAAGTCTACGCACGTGATAGCGAGACGCAAATTCATTCGATTGATTGATTGATTCGACTGCTGGTAATCGCTTTCCTAGTGAGCTTGCCTTGGAATGGAAGTGCCCGCGCGTCTCAACCCCCCCCCTCCCGTCAGTCTCTCTCTCTCTCCTCTCTGCCTGGGGCCTCGCGGAGGAGATGCTTTGGGGGGCTGGGAGGTGTCGCCGCCCGCCCTTGGGTCACGCCCTCTTGACTCGCGTGCCAAGTGGAACGTCGCGGATGAATCTAGATTGAGAATCCGAACGGTCTGTGGGTGTGGGTTGATGGAATGGTGATTTCGCCGCGTAATGGTTCGCTTTGAGAGACGTCGTTTGTGACGTTTTGCCTTCATTGTCTGAAGACGGGTGGGGGGACACGTTGATGGTGAGATTAGCAATGGTCGTTTGTCTCGTCTAACTTAACGATAATTCGTTTCCCCTTTGCATTGAGGCGTTTGCTCGGAAGGGGGGTTTGTTTAGGCTGCTCTTCCCGCGGATGGCAGACCCGTCTCTCTTTACTTGGCGTGTCTTCTCCTGCTATTCCCCTTTCCATCGTCTCTTGCCCTCCCCTAGCACGACCGCAAGGGCCGTGCGCGCGTGCCTCCCCTCACCTCAGGCAATAGTTAGTTGGCCATCGTCGTACGTTTTTCCTCTCGCGTATGTGTCGGGAGAGTCAAGAGTTCTTCCGCGTGCGTTGAGTACGTATCGGCTTTCGCCCCTTATGAGGATTGTTGCCAACGTAATCCATTGTGCTGCTCGAAGAACAAAAGGAATGTGTGGAATGAAGAGATCCTCTTAATGACAAACTTTTTTGTACGCATGGAGTGTATTGCTTCTGGGATTAAAAGTGAAGATACCTAATGTCTCATGGATAATTCTATTCTATAATCCAGTCGTGACGACCAAGTGGCTGTCCAGAGAATTTTAAAAAACATGCGCAATAATTATCGACCTTGTGGAGACATTTCATTAATAGTTTTGACTGATTTCAGAATACCCATTTAATGCTGTTCACACCCAGGTTGACGAGTGTCAAATTACTGGGGTTCTTCGACGTACTCGGAGACTCTTCTTTCCTCACGAGTCACCTTTGTTCTCCTTCATCAATGCTGCTCAAACCTTAGCTCATCCGGGTAATTCCGATGTTCTTATTCTTATCAATAAAGTACTCGAGTGAATAAATACTCAATATGTAAAAGTTGCCATCAAAGGTTAAATATCCGAGTTACAATGCTTTCCTTACAAAACTTTGAGTGCAGATCATGTTGATGTACTTAAATGTTTAAGTATTATTTTCCAGGATGTGAGTAATAAATATTACAAAATTATGCTAATAATACTCTGTGTACCAAAGAAGGAACAACAGCAGGACCCTGAGAAAAAACGCCAAATAAGTCTCTATACTTCCCTATCTCCACTCCCTGCCGTTCAGAGTAATAAATTAATTATCTGGCCCTTTGTTGACAAGTGGAGCACATTTTGTATTCCCTCAATGCATCTAGCTATGAAGCGACACACAGGGGACACTCGAAGACACCAATCTAAGCACACATGCAAAGGAACGGGTGCAAATATTGACCAAACACAGTATCGTAACCCTCGGGGGGTTCTTATATTGGCTGGATTTAACTGCCAGGAATTTTTTAACACCACTGTGATGAATGTATTCAGCCAAACTGTTAGATCACAGTGTTGAAATATTGAGAGCTGAATGAAATCTCTCACCTCCGCGCAGTTTCACCACTGTTCTTGTTCCTATCGGTTCTGATTTGGGAGCCTCTGGTCTGTTTCAGCGAACGGGCGACGGCTGAACGTTTCTAGTCGCTTAATTTACGAGAAAAGAAAATCACTTTCTTGGTCCTTTCAACATCTTAGAGAAGTGATCTATTCTTATCATAATTAATATGAGAATGCTTTGAAAATTAAGTCTTAAGGATTTTATGGGCTTGGAGGGAATCCTCTTAGACTTCGGGAAAGGACTACATTGTTGACTGCTTTTGTTTAAACCTCGAAATGTGAATTGTTCTCGACACGTACTCGCATATCATTACTCCGCTGTTGATCGAAACAGTGCCAATTAGTTTAAATCCGAAATAGCAGAATATTCAGAAACGATAAAACATTGTCTTAACAGACAGGCACGTCTGGGAGTAGGGTTTGACAAATTTCACGTCGCGTTCCGACATTTTTACTCGGCTCAGTTCACTTTTCTCGTACCTTTAGCGTAGCTTTAAAGGTGGTCGAGGTGCTGGCAATTTGCGGTGGCGGACTGGGCGAATGAGGGGCGAAGGGCGCCTTCCTGCGCGGCCATGTGTAACGCTAGGCTCGGGGAACGAACGGTGAAGCCTGAGATTGAAGTTCTATTCCCGTGTTTGGATTCGTAATTTCTAAACATTAAATCATGGTATTGGCGCCTTCCTGCGCGGCCATGTGTAACGCTAGGCTCGGGGAACGAACGGTGAAGCCTGAGATTGAAGTTCTATTCCCGTGTTTGGATTCGTAATTTCTAAACATTAAATCATGGTATTGGTTTAATATAAAAATTAATACATGATGATTCTATATTCCCCATAAGAGCTATTCGGCCGCCAAAAAGACTGCTACAGATCACGGGCTGCCAACTACTCGATTCTGCATCCACCTAAGAGTCCAAATTTTGATCAGTTTCGAGGAAGGTGTCCATAATGATTTTCACATTTCCATTTTCCGTTGCATTACTTTTGAATATTCCAAAAATTAAGTAGATTCAATTGGACAAATTTACTCCATTCTGAAACTTTTTTCTTCACGGTTCACCCTTTCTTGACGGTGAACTTGACAGTATCTCTCGCGTTAAGTCGGTAAATTGGGTGAGGCACCCAAAATATGGAATAATGAATTGCATCTTTGGAAACCAGGCCTATTACTCCGCAACTTGTCGCCTCCGACGGAGTGACCAACCGGTTTGGTCTTGGGCCATCAGCTTCCTCGGATTGGAGTCGTCGCATGTGTAAGCGACCGGGTTTAAGTGGAGTGACTGTCTGGGCGACTGTCCCCTTGGTGGCGGGCGATCCCTCCTCACGTTTCCTCGGTGGACGAACGGCGTATGTGAAATTAATGAGGCGTTATCGTGGGAACCGGCGGCAGAATCCCTTTCGTGACCCCGTAATGGAAACAATTTGGAAACAGTTTTTACTGACTGCGACAGTTGTTGGGAAGCAGGGTAAATTTTCAATACATGGGGTGGGCCGTAGTATTTCTGAGCAAGTGCAGATAAATAGTGGATATGCAGTGATAGCGAAGTGAAGGGGGCAAATGGCTGCCCGCGGAGCCCATATCCATCATCGTTATTGCTTATCCCCCTCCCTCCCATCTAGGGGGGGTGGCCTTGGTCCACCCCTCTGCGCTTTTACTTCCTTTCCTGGAGAGCGGCGAGAGAGCGCCGTACATGGGCAAAGGCCGCCCACTCTCGGGCATGGGGGGTGTGTGTGTGTGGAGGTGGGGGAGGCGTGGAGACCGCGGCGGCGGATGGGTGGATGGGGAGTAGGACGCTATGTGGGCCACCGTCGCCCCATCCAGTCCCTCGTCCGTGAGCGGAGGCTGGCGTGCGTGCCCTCCTTCGTTGCTGCGCAAGGGCCTCCGGCGGCAAAACATGACCCGAGCCCCCCGCCAGCGTGCCTCCACCTATCCTCGTCCGGCGCCCAAGACTGGAACGACCCCCGGGTTGTATTCTGGAGAAAGTATGCCTTAGGGGCGTTCGCTTTTAGGTGCAGCGACGACCCGGCCAATTACTCTACAGAATAGCCTAATAGATACAAGCACGATGCTTTGCCACCGGTGACTAATCCTCCCGCTCTCGTTTACGAATGTCCAGGATTAAATGTAGAATTGGTTCGATCGGCCTATCTGTCGGTGGCTTATAACCGTCTCATCTGCTTCTGGTCAATCATGGGTAAATGCTCTGCCTACATTCATCGCTTAGTTAGGCCTAGTTGCTTGCTATAGTATGGTATTCGTCGAAGGCACAACCGTTGTTGGTAGAAACACGTTCAGTAGAAAAAATATGCATTTTTGAATGTTGAAACAGTAAAAGAGATATGAACGCCGTGAATTTTCAATAACTTGACGTCCCTAGGTTCGCAAACACTATCTTCCTTCAGAGTACTCATTTTATTTTGGATAGTAAGGCATTTTGCAGCGGTTATAAGTGAGCATGTTTACAAACTACTTTCTAATCAGTCGGTTTGCAATTGTATTATACTTTCACATGCTTCTGTTTTAATTGAATGTAACCACTTCTTCGATCCCTATTTCTTTTCATCTTGATGAATTTTAAATGAATCAGGTTATATTTCAATTGCCCTTAAGTGTTCTAAATAAAAGCTTTCCACTATTACTTAGTACCATAAGTAATGAAATGCGAATTATATATACGAAATGTTGGACGGAACTGGGCACACCGTTTTCGCAAACAGAGGAAGCCAAAATATCACATGCGGTTGATTTAATGTCCTCTAAAAGATGTAATATTGTTGCCAATACTGTATTGTTGTTGCCAATACTGATTTCTCCCTGAAAGTGAGACGTATGCAAAGGTGGAAAATGTATTTCAAATAGTTCAGTTTTTTATGAGACTATCCTACTTGGTCACGAGAAACCAAGACATTTTCAGGCATCAGCGTGTTGGGTTTTGAGTTATGACGATGGTCAAGTATCCACAACGGAGTCGAATGTGAAAAAGTTCCTAAATTTACTTAAAAGTTCCAAAAAATACTTTAAAGTTCCTAAATGTGCATTAAAATACAACAATTTCAGAGAGTAAAAATCATTCAGTTTGACTGGGATTCTAACCCGGATCCCTCGATGTCCGGTCAAGTTCTTTAGCCAGCTAAGCTGTCGAGGCGCCCCCTTGACACCTCGTTAAAATTTATTGTCGCGGCATCTCCCGCAGTTTTTTGGATTTCCTGAATTTTCTGATGAATACTTGGAAACGGTAGAATTACATTACTACCCTTATCATCTTTTTCGTTTTTTCGGCGTAGTACGTGCTGTGTGAAACTCATTGTGAAATTATCCATATTTTCATATTCGAATGAAACGAAGTAGAAAATATCATATTTATTTGAAAGCCTTACGGTCCAATTACAGGAGAATCCTTGGGGGTATGGTTTGGAAGGCGGTGACAAACTGCAAAATAACTCCCAATCTCAAGCGAGGCCGAGTGAAGCATGTCTGAAATGTTCTTATTGTCTTTTACTGTTACAAATGCAGCTTAGTCAACCAAGAGGTTGCTCACCGTCCACGAATCACAGGTTCCGGGTTTCAGAGAGAAAAAGGTGATCATGATAAGTTGCGATTCCATGAATTCCTACAACTTATGCAATTCATGCAGATTCTCCCTTTCATAAATTTCACAGTACAATTCTTTTGAATGGGGTAGCGCACGGGAGTTGGAATGGCAGCACATTTTTATGGATACTTCGTATGAATGAACATGGGGATTTGGTGGACACGAGAATGAACGCGATAGCCTTAGAAGTGATTTTTGGAGAACGTGGTTCCCTGCGCATGAGTGGGACGCCGGCTAACACCTGCTTCGCGGGTCGGTTGGGTGGCTGCGTTTGGTGCGCCTCTGCTGCACGTGTTTCCTTCGGGGGGGTGGGTGTCATCTGACCCCCCGGGCGTCGGTCGGCTGCTCGCTCTCACTCCCTCGTCCGCTCTCTCGAGATCCGGTTTGCCCCCTACCAGACCCGCACCGGCGTCCAGGGGAGGATTTTGTGCGCCCCTCCCGTCTGCCTGCACGGCGAGGGGCGCGCTGGATTTCTCGTGCGGCACACGTATCGGTTACACCCCCCTCCTCCCCATACATGCAATTGACGCACTTGCCTTGTGTGTCATCACTCGAATGACGCTGGCTGTTTCCCCGCGAAGTAAGGAAAGCTGTATCCACGAGACGCCATTAAAGGCGGAGATGTCTCTCTGGGAATTCGATTCCTCGTTGGAAGTTTTCAGGTTGTGAATTGCCTAAGTGAATAGTGACAACGAGGCCATTGCGTTGCGCGTAACCAGGATTAACGCCCATCCTAACAACTAGGCACTCGTACGGATTGTGGTACGATATGTGAGATAAATGACGTCCATTTAAGAAATGGCGTTCTTTAGTATATATGCTAGATTTAAAGGCAGCTATCCAACTTAATTTTGAATGTCTTGGAAGAAAAAATGGAACGGGTCGTTATTTCTTCCCAATTTCTTCGCATACAAAAATTAGAGTGACTCCAGTCCCATTATCTTTAACGGTCTCTTTAGAGTCATTTGGTCCATTTAAAGTTTTTAAAACCAGGAAAATCATTTTTTGAAACTTTTTTTTATTTTTCGTATTTTTTATTGAAGCAATGCCACATAAAGCAAATGTACGTGCCGTGGTCCATTCAGGGTAAGGGCTGATTGTAAATTCTTGGAGAGTTGCAAAGCTACGTGATGGTGATTCTAGTCGAGTTCGTTCGTATAATACAGGCGTCCTGGAGAGGAATGGTTTCATTCCATGAATTTTTCATATTAGGCATGTTAAGTCTTGCGGCGTTACCACCATTGCTGTGCCACGGAGCTTGAGAATTTCGTGGTCCGCGCCGTGTAATGTCAAGGGTGTGCCTCTTGGGGTGTTTCCGTGTGCATCGTAGTGATGCCCCTGCCCGGCAGCCATGCGCATAATTGTGCGCCCAGTGAGCACACGTGCATCCGACGCCCGTCGAGGGCCGTCTCCGCCGAGCTTCCTCTCCACAAGACCTGCTTGTCACTGGCGGGGGAGAACGGCGTGAGAGACAGTGCGAGTTGGTGTGGCTGCGGACGCCATTTTAATGCTCCTTTGTTACCCGGAGCCAGTTTCTTGAAGCATCGGGTCAATTTATGAGTCCGTTCAAAGCAATCATGGATGCCATGTGGATCAGTCTGGCCATAAAGTGCCTAGATTCACGATTTAACAAGTTTTTGGTCAAGCTAAGATTCTGTATGAACGACCAGCTAATATATATACATGTAATTTACATTAATGCTCATCGAATGAGTTCCTTGGTAAAAGAAATTTGTAATAGTGGTAAACAATAACGTTAGTTGCCTTTACAGTGCAGATATATCTACTATCGACCATGTTATTTATTGTTATGCTGTATTATATACAGTAATCATTTGTTATTTAGTCAATAGGCTGGAAATATCCAGACAATATTTGTTAATCTATCGACCAAAATGTACTACCTACTGCGACACGAGTGGAAGACTAGTTAGAAAATCCTACTTAATTTTTTGTTTGATTTCGCCTCATGTCAGGCTTATTTTGTCTCATAATTCTTCTTAGGGAGTCTGAAATACTCTTAATGAAAATAGTTAACTACTGAAAGTGACAAGTAGCGGTATTAAAATAGAATATTTGTTCCCCATTATTAAAATTTTTGAGAGAGCACTTGCAGCGATTTTGAGTTAAAACGAATCAAGTTTGACTTGCAATAAAAGTAATTGATTCGGTAACGAGTTTCGGGGTAGCCATTACAACTTCCCCTGGATACCTCGAGTCCAATAAATATGCGGGAATATCTAATTTCAATGTGAAATTGAATTAAATTTTGATTTTCATGAAATGATTTAAGCAGCAAATGTACCTCATTTGGGAAGCGCACGTAATATATTTGAAGGGCGTTTTGGGGAAAGCGTTTACATGTGATATCGAGAGTATTCGACTTTCAATATGGCCCAGCTCGTTAGGAAATTATATTGATAGAAAAAGGAGTACGATAATAACATCTCATCTCGCAGTCGTTAGAGTAGAGAAAAGCTGGATTGAAACTGTGAACAAATGTCATTATATCGGATCACTTCCAATCGCAGCATTTGGGTTACGAATATATGGATCGCATATATCTTTATATAGTGTCACGATATCCAAACATTTACCCTATGGTGAGCAATTTGGGAGAAAATAATTTGGTTTTTACTCTTCACTTTGCAAAATATTTAGAAGCTCATAGGTGCATTTCCAAAAACTGTTAAGGTTATATGAGATTTGTTATTCCTGAAGGTGAATTTTATTATCGTGTCTTCTATTTCTACACATTAATTGGACTCCGTCATCAGAGTCTTTGGTTTTTACGTTTTAACCCACCACTCGTGTAGTAGCTAGTAGTGTAACTTTCTTTCTGCAAACTTAGTTACTCCGTGAACCGTTTTGCTTGAAAAAAAATATATTAATTGCGAACGTAACTTTTCCGAACTACTTCATAGACACTTTCCAAATTTCCGCCGTTTTCAACTTGAGAATTCGTATGCTTCATATATTTTTAAGAAGGTTATTCTAAATTAGCCTTACGTTCCCGATGAGATGCAAGTAAGTGGTGTGTATTGTGATTCCCCTGCACGTAGCGTATGTTCATGATTAACCGTTTAGTTATTTCCACCTTCGCCTCCCCCACAGCATGGTCATTGTTTTGCCTCGGCCCTCAAGGTCACCGCCCTCCCTCCCCTCACCATTCCACCCTTTCCGCCGCTCTCGCTCCCTCCCTCCGCACTGTGATTACTCAGCGTCGCCGCTTTCTTTCCCCGATGGCCGTGGGGGATTGTGAGCGTGTTTTTTCAACCCCTCCCCCGCTCCTACCCCCCAGTCTTTCTTTCTCGTCATCCGAGGTCTGCTCCATGTTCACGACTCTGTCATTGCCGACGATTTCGTGTGCCATTTATTGCCCCCCGGATGGGTGGGGAGGTCGCGTCGATGATAAATCTATAGCTGCTTTCATGAGACTTCGATCTTCTGTCGAATTTTTGAGGGACTACGAGAGTGATGAACATTGACACAGTTGTGGGAAACAGATTAATTTTTTGCGTGATTTAGCTCTCTCAATTGCATTTAGTCTCTAACAAGCCGCTCACCGCATTCTGTAATGCCAGCCCTTCTCTTGCCCAAGGGTTAAAGGAAAGTTTTCTATGGTATCCACGGAGTTACAGCTTAACCCTTCCTCGTATTAGTATAAGTATTCGTCGGTCTCTCGATTGATTATCGCTTTCGTGTTTTCTACCGGTCTGAAGTGGTTATGATTTCCCGTGTATCCTCGATCTCTGCCCCTCGTACGAAGGGTTTTGGCAGTGGCTGTTGCGGCCGGAATGTGCGATCAGGTGGCCGAAAACGTCCTCGTTTCCCCCTCTCTCCCCCCCAGTCGCCAATCTGCAAGCGAGGGAAATTCCTCCGAAGCGGTTCCTGAAAGCACGTGGTGAACCCAGTCGTTAAAGCGGCAGCCAACTGCATTGTTTCTGTCCATGTATGACACCAATACTGGTGATTTCGAAAATGCTCTCGAAATGAAAAGCGCTACTGGAAATAAGTGGGGCAAAATAACAATGAGATTGCTAGTAGTTCAGGGTATAATTTTACGGACTGTTTAAAGAAATGTATAATTATCATTAGAAATTAATTTCCTCAAGTCGAAATGGACTACGGGCATATATTAATTTATTTTTGTAGGCGTTTTAATGGGGGTCTTACGGCACGCCTGATTGTCACAAGAAGATTAATCGATCGATATTTACTCGGGATGAAGGGTTTCAAGGCTACTATAGTTCGAGGCAAAGAGGAAGGAAACATGTCAGTAAACACTGATAAAGCGAGGGTCAGTGGAGTTTGAAGTGATGCTGAAACTGCTGAATCATAATGATAGAATAAATTGTTATGACAGGACGAGAAAGGAAAGGAACAAATTAAGAAACAAACTGACTCTAAATGGAAGGTGGTATTTAATGGTTCGTGTCGGCGAGATCATAAGTGAATGTTAATGTATTCCAAAGCAAATGCAAGGTTTTTTGGCTCCCGTCGTTACCCGCAGTTTGTCTGCCCAGGTCTCGCTAGTGATGTTAATCATAATAACAACAGTAAATATAGCGTGATTCTTAAACGTCGCACTCACCATCAGAGCATCCTTGGGAGTTTCTTCAATCTCTCGGGGTCGGCAATCATTTTCATCGTCGTCGAACAGCACGAATTGGTGTGCATGAGCTGGGATTGAGGACCGAAGGGGGGGGGGGCTTTCCTTCGCTTCGCGTTCCTCCTTCCCCCTTTCCTTCCGTCGCCCTCTCCCTCGCCCGCCCCCACCGCCTCCCCGCAGGTTTCTCGCCCCAAGGGTGGTTGAGATTTCGAGGGGGAGGGCGCTGGGGCGAGAGGAAGGGGGGCGGGTGAGAGAGAGGGGGAGAGAGTCGAGTCTCCCGAGAATGTGGCGCCCGCGTGTTGTGTGAAGGGGCGCGTCAGTGTGTCTCTCGCATCGAGAGTGTGAAGAACATGAGCGGGCTCTGGACGAGGACGCCCGCTTTCCAGCCACCAAGTGACAGCGACTACGGGCCGTGAGTGGGGGACACGGCGGAGTGCGTGCGTCGCTTGTTTGACCCGAGTGGATGGCATGAAAGAGACGCGGCGTGCGGCAGCCCACCGTTGCGGGCAGAGCACCCACTGTGGTGTGCAGTGATGCCGCTGACCGGGAGATTCCAATGACCGAGGAGGCCGAGAGGCGCCCAAAACGGAGTGAATACTTTTGTCCGCTTGTTCATTTACACCCTCGGTGGTGACAGAGCCCCCCCTCCCCCCAATTGTAGGAGTGGATAGATTAAGCGACAGCGCGTGGAGCCGATGTGGAGAGAGGATGGAACGTTATTTCTGTGGGGAGTGTTGAAGTTTGTTCATAGTAACATTGGCTCTTATATTCGAGTGAAGTCGCTGATTGGGGAATAAGTCAATGAAGTAGAAACGTGACAACTGGGCTTAGCTGATCGTCTCTCCTTGTGCCCTTTGGCGTCTCGGGAGTAGATCCAAGGATTGATTGAAGGGTCCCCTCGCCACGATCCCGACCCCTCCACCGTCTTGGCCTTTGGACGGCCGCTCCTCCCCGCCCCTAGCCCTCCTCTCGGACTGTCCTCCCGAGGACTCAGCCGTTGGTGAAGCGGCCTTCCAGATGGTTGTGATGCCTGCATTGGCTGTCGCCTGGGTGCCCAGGTATTTCTCTCTCAAACCTACCATCAGCCTCTCTTCTCCTCGCGGGGTTCGCTCGCGTGTCCTTGGGAAGGTGCTGTCGGCTGGAAAGAAGAGCGACAGCTCGGCAAACCGTCCCGACCAGTTGCCTAGGCAGGTTTTAGCATCAGCGAGGGAGGAAAATAAAAAAGGCAGCGCTCTCTCACGCAAAATAAATGCATTATCAAATTACGTACGAATTGTGTAGTTTTAAACCTAGTAAGCGATTCAGATTTGCGTATTTCTCTGGGTCCCTTTCCTATGGGCTTCGTGTTAGTATCCGACTATCTTTTTAATAAACTGAAAAAATAAGAAACAAATAGAATAATAAGCGATATGAAAGAGGCTGTATAAATGCTTTTTTGTGCATCTAGTGAGAACATTTTATAAGTTTAATGAATGGTTTTTACGTTATTTCAGTGTAAATGTTGAAAAGTATTTCTAAAGTTATTTACCCCGGCAGTCGCGCGAATGAAAATAAAAATACCAGTTCGATTTATGTGCAGATAGTAAGTAAATGTGACACTTCATTGTTATCAGTTTCTTGTGAACCCCAAGAAATAAGAATGCCGCCTTTGCTCGGCAAAAACACTAATGGGAGGGGGCGTGTGTCGTCGGGGGCGACCCAACGACCGCCCCGCCGAGGGTCTCGTCCCGCGGGGTTGCGTGCGGAGCGTCGTCCTGGCCGCAGGTGATACTCGTGGTCTCTACATCTACATAAATACCCTGCGAGCCACCAAAAAAGGTGTGTGGCAGGGGGTGTAGCACCATGAGGGAAGGGTAAGGGATGAGGGGGTTGGGGTTATCAAATAGGTGAGGAAAGGTGGGGGGAACCTGTAAGAAAAAAAATATATGCATACAAACATACATGCATATACATATAAATGTATTTATACACATACATACATATATGTACATACACAAACATATATATACATACATAAACATATATATACATACATATCCTCGCGCAGTCCCTAACCTGTACGTTAATACTTATTGTAATGAGCTAACTCCTGGGGAATTTCGACTACAAACATTCTGGTCCCTTATCGTTCTTGGAAAAAATGACATTTTAAGCCTGTCAGTCTTGCAGTCTATCTCTCTAATCTTACATTCGTGATCCCTTCGACCGTAATACGTTGGAGTTCGTATTATATCCTTGATGTCATCGGAAAAGGGCCCATCTTTAAATGTTTTTAATAAGTTTAATCTATATTGTGAACGCCGCTGTGTAAGAGAGTCCCATCCTAAATTGTCTAGCTAAGTGGATACGCTGCTTCGTTGGTCATAACAATGTTTGACAAATCTAGCCCCCCTCCGCTGAACTCGATCTAATTCCGAAATCAAATTTATATTTTGAGGATCCCATATACTGGCAGCATACTCTAGGTGGGGCCTGACCAAGGCAAGGAAACATCGTTCCTTCACTTTTGCGTCGCATTTACCTTGGTCCCCTTGTTGTCGGGCGCCGAGGGTACGAGGTCGAAGGAACCAAGTCACTTGTCTGGTCGGTGACTCCAGTGCGCGACCCGAATTCTAATAGTTGATGGTTATCTATTTGAAGGAATTTCCTTCGTCTGGATATGCATATTAGAAAGATTTTCAAGTATTCCCGGTCGATGTGGAGAAAGTCATCTTCCATCTGTAAAGGCTGTAGAACGTCCCTCGAGCCTCTTTGATTGCATGGTGTGCTATTCGCCATTCATTAAACGATGTCAGATGAACTTGCTCGGGTCTTCGTTTCTCGAACCTCTCGAAGGACTTTCACTAAAAATTTTAAGGGTGGCATTCGGTGATTTAATTCTGGGGGTTTATGCAAAAAGACCTGCTATTGCCGAATGAAGCTGAATTTGGCTTGTGTAGATAGCTTGAGAGATGTGCTGATTCACCTCGGAAATCATGGCACGTTTCTCCCTTTTCCCCCTGGTAATCTCCCTTCCTCTCCGTTGAGCTTTGGCCACTGGGCACGTACGCTTGCCTCTGCCTTCGTGGAACTCCTCGCTGCCTTCGGCGCCACGGCGAAGTCGAGCGTCCCCGTCGAGGTCGAGTTGTTGTCACCACTAGGAAGGCCTGCTTCGAGGGCGACGACACGAATTGTTGATTCTACGCGAGTCGACACTGGTTTCTCTGTGTATGCGCGCATGCCAGCAGCTAACCTGGATAGTAGTACTGCAATGTCTTTTGCATGGTAAGGAAACTCGTTTGATGCTAGTAACATTCTTTAAAAATCAGTGAATGTGCTTCATATGGGAAATACGTATTTCGTACTACTCTCTCCTACAACTCTTCTTTGATATTAAGTGACTCGGGCAAAGCTGTTAATGGGTCGCTCTCTTTTCTCCTATGCTTAAGTTTAAGATCACCTCTGTTTAATTATAGATTATTTTAATTGGAGTGCCTGACGAAGTGTAATACACATTTGAACGGATACGTCCAGAATAATCTTACTAATCCGTTTCAATCATACATGCATTGCAAGTAACCAAGGTGACAGCTGTTCAGCAATGGACAAGAACGAAGAAACAACAATTAAGTATTCGAAAGTATATTTCTATAAACTTAGAGATATTTAAATGTTGAAAGGATAGATATAAGATGTCGTTTTTCCCACGAACGATAAGGGATTAGAATGGTGGTGTCCGTTAGGGGTAAAAAGTATCCGGGTAAAAATTAGTCTGAGTGTAGTCAACTATGGCCACACACCTTAGCGGTGAGTTGCATGGGAATAAGAAATCCAATAAATAATATTGGTCTGTCTTTGAAAATCCACTCGCAGTGGTTTCTTTTGGTTGTTGGGAATTAAGCTCATATCGCACTGTTTCTTAAGGCTTGTGGAATTCATACATTTAAAGTACGGGTGCAGCTCTTTTCCCTGTGCCACAATTTGGGTTTTCCACGTTGTTCTAGTAGTCAGAAAAGCCACCGTTTGGATTTTTAAATAGGATTTTTCAAGGCACCCTGAGGTCCATATTGGAATGCTCGATCCACAAGGTCACCACACCTATTTATTATGAGCAATTGCGGCTCAAGTGACAACTGAATGTACGTTGAGAAGTGATTAATACATATTAGGATAAATAAATTATATTAAGTTAACCAATTTCTCGTTTAAGTCCTAAAAAAACCCATGAGAGTTAAAGGTTTTCACTCAGTTGTAGGTTGCCTTCCCCCTGTTGATTTACTTGGGCATCATGGGGAAGTACAACAGTTGAATAGGTTTCCTAGGCTTTCGAAATGATTGCATACAATACGAGTAACTTGCTAACTTGTAAACATGACCGCAGTAACGTTTAGCCAGCCATCTCTGAAATGAATATTACCCCCACTTTATTCTTTGATTAAGAGTGAACACTTGCGTCGAAGTGAGGCACTTAAAGTACTATTCTATGACGAATTAGATTGAATGATTTTGTATTATTAATAAAACGTTGCATCATATTTACAAACTCATGTTGATTGGAATATCCAGGAAAATGACTGTTTTTGTTATTATAAGATACTTATTGGGTAGGCACGGCTCGTTAACTACAGCTTGTTTCAATAAACGGTTGAACTTGTAATATTAGAAATACATAAACCCCTACCTATTATTTCTAGTGTGTTAATGAACTGTTGCTGAAACGATTTCTAGTTGTTTTGTTGAAACTGTGGCGTACAGTTCCAGAATGAATTATAAATTTCATAGTTTTCACCGTTTCATTAATACGTCCGCAGTGTGGGGTTCGTGTGTATTTTATTATATTAACTCTTAATTTATCAGTAGTATAGCTGCTAAGCTTATGCCTGTTTTAGTAAGCCAAGTTTTCACTCGTCATTAAATAGTTAATTACATTAATTTCACTGCAAATTGTTCAAGATGGTTCGTGTGTTTTATCTCCGCTGTAGAGGAAATTTCTCGCATATCACTGTCCAATTAAATGCATTTTATGATGTTAAGCTGGGGTTTACTATTCCTATTTTATTTTAACAACATCTCTAGCATGTAATTATCAAAGTGCTCCATTAATGTACTTTTGCTTTGTGCTTTTGTTTATAACGATAAAGTCATCAGACGAGCACTGCCGCTCTTGTGTAAGGGGGGATTTTCGGAAACTTTAATTGCAGTTCAAAGTTAACATTAATCCTTAGTGAATTGTACAATGAGGGCTTAAAAGTCAAGAAGGTGATTCAGTTCCATTGACTTCATCTATGGATTGAGTTGGATTATTATTGAGCACTAATTGGATTTATTCATTGGGCTTTAACAGGGCGATTCCTTCGCTCTCTCACAGAATATTTCTGCATATGCATGCAATTATTCTCATGAGCACAGTCATTATCATGCAATTTACGAAGATTGCATTTTCGCGCCTTAGGTCAAGTGTTCTGGTGAATTTCTTTGGGACAGCGAGATAAATGCAGTGGGTGGGTGAGCGGGTGATAGATGGTTGTTTGATAAGTCCCCCGTGGTCCGACGTCTGTGTTACTCCTTATCGGCGTCATCGACTCGACTCCCTGCCCATGGATCTGGATCTCCGTGGTGTCGAGACACGGGGGAGGGATGCTGCGACGGCAGCCCCGGTTCGGCCCCTTCGACGACCGTGCGATATGACATGCTAGATGTCGGGGCTGGCGCCTGCACTCCGTTACAAGAGGGTTATTTGCTTCGATTGCGAGTAACGTCGATGAGAGACGAAGGCATCACGAGTGTCAGCGAAGTGTCACTGGATGTTCATAATAGTCTGACGGGTAGAGGGTCCGGCTTTTGAATGGATAGTGCCGGGATCGCACCCCGATTGATGTTCCTGATGGCACCACTATCCAAGTCCAAACATTGTTCTTTCGTGGGAGCCAGGGCACTAAACCGCACGTGGCTCGGGGAAAAAATTGTTCTTCCTCGACTTAAATATATCAATTTCCCTTGCCATTGAGCAACCTCTAGTCTCACAAGTAAAAGCCAAGCAGCTGGTATATCGTTAGGATAATGGAGGTACGCGGGAAGTTAATACCATCACTTGGGATAATTATATGAATTGTGTGCAGTAAAGGATTAATGATAGTGGTTTATGTCTGCGAATTGCAAAAGTATTTCACTGGTATATCTTTTATACCAAATATTCCATACAACCATGTATTTGCTTAAAGTAATAATAATAATTATTTAATATTGCTTCGGTAGTTCGGTGGGAAACCTAAAGTATTTTGAAGATCTTGTTGAAATTGAAAAGAAACTCAAATGTTTTCTTTAAATACCCCTGAAATAAAGTTACACATTACAGTATCCGAAAGAAAAGAAACTTCAAGAAGTTTAACTATCAGCCACACATGCGAGTACGAAGGTAATCTTGAACAAATATTGTAATACATGTTGTAACTTGGTGGCGAATAAAATGTTTGTGAACTGTGATGCCATCGTGATTTAAATCCATTAAAAATCCTTACTACGCGAAAGCGTCGTCATATATTCCTGAGTTCCACGATTTTTCCACTCAAAAGATATCTTTAAAGCAAAAACCATATTTTAGAATATTCTCCTAGTTGGAATTCTCAGCTTTCATTTGAAACTAGAATGTACGATTTTGGCAGAAAATACAAGATATCCATTAACTAGTTCATTTGTGCGAAGGTGTTTCTGTGTAAGCATGGTGGCCGACTGTAATGTAAATAAAGAAGGAAAAGGTGTTGAATATGGTAATAAAATGCATGAAACCTAAACCCAACTGAATAGCGGGTCCTTGAACACTCCATAAAATCATTTCCCAAGACTTATTCCAAATTTGATTCTAAACTCTGATTTGAAATTACGGTTAATCTGTGGTTAGGATAACACTTGATTATTTTGCGAAATCCGTGCTTGTTTCATTGTCTTAAAATGCCAGATCACTAAATGTGTTTATAAGGATCCCGCCAGCTGTAGAACTCGGCAATAATATATGGTTTAGTTTTCAAGGTCGAAATTTTGACGTAAGATCATTGCTGAAATTATAGTAGGTGTTTTAAAAGTGTCTTTGTTTACATTAATAGTTGATTTGTTTACGCCCATGTATGGTTAGGGTGGAAGTCGGTGTCAGGACTTGGAACTGAAATCTTAATTTTACATAAACTGGTTGATTGTTACTTGAGCCTAATCTTATAACAATGCACGCCTTATAATTATATTCTATATTGTACATTATTGTGTGAGGCTTACCAGTGAAATGGTTTTTTTTAGCAATATGCAAGATTGCATTAATATAATAAGGAAGTCGATGCAATGGTAGAAGTATCCAAATAGGAAACGATGTCCCGAGATAATACATGCATAAATAATTAAATTCGTGACTATTGATTCTAATGTTGTAGTATATATTCAAGTCTATTATCAAGTCTCCTGAAATGTTCAATGTAACAGAATGTTATATATGTGCTTTTGAAGGTGTATACATATACCAAATTTTTTACCATTTGTTATTAAAGATAAACGTGGATTGTCCAAATAACATATTTGATATATACCTGTAGTTTTTAACATAATACGAGAATACTTGTACTGTTACAAGATAAGACACTGGTTCCTGGTTGCACCGTCGTAGTACCTGGTAGTTCAGCCTCTTAATTGTTACGAAGTATGATTATATGAAGTATTTAGCTGTTCTTGTTGTCAAAATCATTAATAGAATTAAATTTTAAAGAAATGTTTTGAACTTAGGGTACTAAGAATAATAATACTGAAAAACGTTGGTTCAATACTAATCGATATTATTCTGATGGACCTCCTTTTCACTATCGATGAGCTTTCTTTTTCGTTTCTTCTGTTTTTGCCTGATACAATATGAGTTGTGAATAAAAAGAGACGTTTCTGGCGTGATATGGTGGAATTAAATAAATTTAAATTGGCAATTTTCCACAAAATACAATTTTTTATTAATACGACCAGTTTCGATGTAACTACATGATCTGAAGATGATGTAGTTACATCGAAACCGGTATATATATGTACATATACGTGTCCATTCAAAAACCTACCTTAACCGGTTGATTACCTTTTATAATAAATTTTATATATATACGTGTGTGGTTTGGTTGTATCTTTGTTAGGTCTGAAACTTTTCAGACCCCTCTTGTGTGTGTATATATATATATATATATATATATATATATATACATACATATACATAAATATATATATATACATACATATACATAAAGAGCATATAATTTGGAAGACCCACATTGTTGCTTTTGATCGTCCTGCAAGGGTCTGAAAGTATTCATTTGTAATTTTGCAAGTCCGTCCGTTGAACGCAGAAGGCCAAAATAACATCCGTGACATCTTCAAATTTCACTCGCATATTAATATCACTCTCTGAACTTCCGGTGGTCGATTCGGAAATTACATGGCTCGCATGTTCCGTCAGAACACTCGTAGTTCAACATTTATTAGTTCAGGTGTAGGCAAGTATTATCAATGATCTGAAGTGTTTAGAAGAATGTATAGATGTATGTTGGAGGCAATGAGACGGATTAACGCGTAGCATGCGGAGTTTGAATGCAGTTGTACTCATTGTTAACGTTTTCGGGGAAATCAGCACAGGGCTACTCTACGTTTGGGGAGCAAGATAGCCATAGGCTCTGTGGTTTTGGAATGTTTCTGCGTTTCGTAAGGTTTCGCATTCCCCCGCCCACTGCCACAACCTAAGAGAGCACCATTTCCTTCCTTCCCCCGGATTTTCCTACTTCCTGACTAGTTGACAGGATGTAGATATTGACGGCGGGAGGGGAAGAGTGGCGGTCGACGAGGACGGGTAGTCAATGTCCAAGGTTCGCGCTCGGAGCTGGACTAGATGAGTGCCGTGCCGAGCCCGTTCCCCGGGGGGTCGCGCCTTGCGATGTTGAGGGCTAGATAGGTCGAGAGAAAGAGAGGCGGCAGACCCCAGGAATGTGTCTCTCGGCGGCCTTCTCGTCGTGCTGCCGCGTGTCGGGCGGCGAGGAGGAGGGCGACGCCGGAGGGATGATGGCCGATGTCCCCTCGGCTACTGGCTCTCAGATTCACTTGAGGGTCATCTGGGAGAGCGACAGTCGCGGGTAAGAGTTCCCAAAGTCGGGACGGGTCGAGGCGGGCGACCGGACAACGCTTTTCCATGGATTCGATTTGAACCTAGCACTCGAGCCCCCGAAATCACGCTCTAGAAGTTTATTTTGACCCGAGGATATTCCATGTTAGGAAACTTATGTGAAACTTGGGTAAACAGAAGAAGCCACTTTTCCTGTTGTGACGTTTCACACTGTTGAAATTAGTACTTGATTCATTGAGGTATTTAGGTATTTATATTGTATTAGAAGTATTTTCTTAGTTGGCATTTAGCGTCGCGATTGCGATGTTATCTTAAACACATTGGACTACCACTATTATTTGTAGGTTACTCAGATGTGGAGCCTTAGAAAAGTAGGTTTGGTTTTCTTGAAAAATTCTGTGAAAATTCGTTCATTGTTTTCAGGAAAGCTTGCCTGCATTCAATTTCTCCCAATTGAGTTCCAGGTTGTGTGAGTGGATATTCGACTCTGATCGAATCCGAAGGTTTTATTTTGACAAACTTTACGGCAGGATGAAATAGATGTGGTATGAATGGTGTGATTGTAGTTTCCTTAAGGAAGAGCTTAGGATGGAGTAGGTCCAGTAGGATTGTTATAATTGTTAGGAGTAAGATAAAACTTATCTCTCAAATCGGTAGGATGTCGATAAAGGAGAATGGCCTGCTTTATTTCAACATGCAAGACGTCGATCATCTGAGTTGTGCGGTTGAGATATGCTAGTCGGGATACCGTGGTATAATGCATCCTTGAATAAAGTGTATTTTTTAGCTGTTATCCCTTCATGGAAATCCTCCATAAAAATAATAAAAGGTGGGTGTAACCAGTTCTCCGTGAAAGATCTTGTTGACTTAGCTTCATCTTGCGTATGCTTTTCATTGTTGTTCGCAGACTAAAATTGTCCCGACTGTAAGTATTCAGCTTGGAATAGGAAATTGTAACCGTAGGCAAGGGATGACCTAGCTGTGAAATCTCACGCGGTGTGATGATTCGTACCGGCTCCACATCCGGGTAACGTTGTCTTTCGCGTGCTACAGAAGGTACATTTGATTCGTTCTAATTAATGTCGCAATTGACCTCGTACCGTTTAGTGAATAGTGATATAAAAAGTTGTGCTCACGCCATGCTAGGGCCACACCCTTCTCATTAGCAATTCACCGGTATGAAACTTCGTGCGAGTGTTGAGTTGGTCACAGAAAGAAATTGCGGGAGGAGTTGATACTTCGCCAATAGTAGCTTGAATTGTCGTCTGTGGCATAATAGAGGATCCGCTCATCAATGGGAGGCTGAAAAGAATGATTGCTATTTGATATATTTGCACTGCATTAGCAAAATTCCATTCATGATGTAACTGGAGTATTCGACCGTCCACTTCAAATTTTCACTAACGAGTCGCCCAAAAGCAGCGCTTCAATTTGTCCTACAACATTCCAATTTGCCGTTTTCAATTACCTACTGCAGTACTGATTTCCTACTTTAGATTCATTACGTCATCGTATAAAAATTGAAGAAAAAAATGAGAGCTGTAAAGTTAATTTTGTAAGTCAATATTCAATAATGCTAAGTTAAATTTTCGAAATATAATTTTTCTCGATTCGAAATATGGCTCCGTAGCTCCAACCATTGAATATCGTAAAGCATTAGAGAGAAAAAGTCTTTTCAAATTTATGACTGATTCAGACTATCTCAATGTATTGACCCTGTGCACGCAATTCAGGTGTCATAGTTAACACTGCGACCTTTCACTTCACAGTGTAGCGTAGCCTCTTTTCCCTTCCGCCCCTCACCTTAAAGTTGGCTGCCAACCATTCTCTTTTCCCGAGTCCAAACCGCGACTGTTACAACTGCTAATTGTGTGTGGAAACCTTTATCATTTAATCTATTTAAAAATTTAAATTTCATATTATAATTAGGCATTTACTACTAGCTATAAATATGGAGTGAAACCTGTAAGACCGCCATAAAAATAACGGCAGTATCGTATATTCAAAAATGATATTGTCTACCGATAAAATATAAAAGTTGCGCTTGGACGTATTGTCATTCGGTAGACAATCACCTGCTGCCCGAAAGTCGTTTCTCCATCTTGGCTGTTAAGGTAACCTGAGATATATTTGTCTGTACTTTCTTTGTGAAATACAAGCCACCGTGCGAGTGTTCATTACTTTATTCTTAATGTGGCCATGTCGATTTCATTACTCTCAGAAAAACTTATAAGTATTTTTCCGCCTGACATGCGGTAGTCTAAGCTAGTACAAAATAGATTTTACTGAATGTGCGTTTGATATGTGTCGGCCGTTAGTGGAAATCGATTCATCACAGAGGGTCTCCTATTATTTCCTCAGAAATTTTTGGGAATGGCAAATGTCTCTGTCCTCAAGAACGTATTGTTACCACAAGTTGGCTACTAATATCACCCACTGTATCCAAAGCGCTTGTAAATAGGTGATGGTTACCCTGTATAGATGATCAATATGGGGCGGTAAGTATTTTCATAAAGAGAGAAGGCATATATATATTTGTACATTCAAAAGATACAAATCAAACTAAAGCAATAATAATTTTTTGAAGTTAGATCCATTTACATCGATTGATCTACAACAATTTTGATAGGAACTACGACCCTCTGTCGAGTTGTATGTGAATCCACTGAATTTTAACCTGGGAGACTTAATATGACTTAATTTCTTAGATCCTAAGGCAATATCTTGCGGAAAGAAATACATCACGGAGTTGGAAAACCTGGATAATTTCAATATTTTAATATTCCGTGTAACATGTTTGTTGTAATTTTCAATTTTCGAAACTTTAAGAAGTCCACTGCCATCATGTTGGTCATTTAATGTCGCGCGTGGATCCAATCCTGCTTTGTTATATCACCAAAGTTGAGGATTCATTTTACTACTTTCAACGGGTGTCTTTATAGTTACGTCATTATTGTCATTACATTTTTCGCATTTGAAAATATCTTACTTTCTTACGAATCCTGTCTTCAAAGGACAAATTATAACAGTGCTGTTCAATATAGGTCCTACTCGTCAAGAAATCCCCATAATCATGCATCTTCACCAAACACTTCTCCGGCTCGCTGGTAAATATCCGTTTCTTTTCATTTATACGATTTCATGGACGAACTCCGTTGAAATGTACGTAAAAAAGCTAATATTGGTATTAAATAATAGCTTGTGTGCAAGTATTTGTATCCATTATACATTGTCCTTTGGTATGGGAAACGTATGGCTTCACTTAATAATTCCGTAGATTGATTAAATGTACGCCCTGTACGTTTTAGTCCGCTCATTCATTTAATAAATAGAATTTTAAAAACTTTTTTCGGCTATTAATTTGCAAGCTAGGATTATTTAATTACTATCAGTAAACAGTTGTAATATGAATTTAAATAATCTTTATTCGTATTTAGTTGGAAATGTCCCTACAAATAATACGTTTTACCAAAGAGGTGAAGCAGCTAATCGAGCACGCAAAGAATTGAATGAGGTAGGCATTCTTGCATCGGTTGCTTGCTTTTAAGCAACGAAACGTTCTGCGAAATCATTGTTAGCGATTTGTATTCTCCCATTTCCTGCTTTCTCCTACGATCACGTAGTGGAATGGTCAGGATGAGAGATAACCCTGCCTTTTAATAATGCAACGAAAGATTCATTCTATGAATAACTTTACTTTGTAGAAATTAACCTTTGATTAAATACTGACACTTTTGATGGAAAACAAACAAAAATCCGCGGAAACGTTCTCGACCCGGCATCTTAATGTCGTTGGTTCGCGTTTCCTGAAATGGAATCACGCAGTATCGTCGTAGCTAGATTCTTGATTCAGTCCATGCGCGTCTAATTGGCTTCAACTGTCATTCCACGGCACGATCGTGCGATGCAATATATGCGCATCTTCTCATCGATTACGAAAAGTGCGATTTGGTACCCGCCGTGCCGGTGATGCAGCATTGCTGAATATGTTTACCCTACCCGTTGTGGCAATAGTTTACACGAGGACGAGAGGCATTGCTGCCGGGATGTCAGGAAATCGTCTAATTGATACATGCCATCACGCAGTCATACCCCTCCTCTTGGGATCATCTGCGCTTTGCTGCTGTCATTAGAATTCCCAATCCCGAAATTTTGTTAGGAAGGATAAGGAAAAAGTTGTCTCCACATCGAGTCTGCCACTTTGGCGCCAGCAATTTCCTAACAACAATTTTTATTCTACGCGTTTGTCATCTGTTCGATACTTGACGATAAGTTTGAGTGTAAGGTGGGTTGACTCGTGTTATTAGTGTTTTGGGAGCTTAGTCGTAAGCACAGGATTTTGTTAGCCTTGCATATTTTTCGTTTTATTAAAAAAAGCACCCCGATTCCAACAATCGTCATTCCGGTGTCTGAAATGAATAGAACCGATTAGTAATTCTTTGGTGGTTGTGAACCATCAAAGTGATTTGATGTCTTATTCTGACAAAACTAGCTCATTTTACGGGTTCTACTTTATTCCGTAGGATCCAGTTTGATCAATGCCAAATTTACAATAATTTGATAGAAATTGATCATGAAATAGCCACCAACATAAAAAGTACGTTGTAAAATTAGAGACCGTAAAAAAACTTTTCTGCTTATTTACTATCAAAAAAATAATTTGGACTTAGCTTGATCTTGATGAACGTGAATTCTTGTGGTGTATAATCATTTCTCGGTATTTTAACTCAGGAGATCCTATCATACTTACGTCTTGTAGTAAAATTATGAAGCTAATCGGAGAATTTGCAGATAAGTGGTGCACAAAGAAAGCTCTTTGGCTGGGCGATGCACACCGAAGGGGGTTTTGAGTGTCTACGGCATATCAAAATGCTAAATCCTTTCCTGCTTTCCTATCACAGGGACTTCTCTATTACTTTTTTGGCAATATATTTGGCAAAGGTTTCTGCGTTTCCTTTCCGTGTTTGCGGCCTTAATAGTTCTTCTTGGACGAGTACCTACGCAAGTTATCGTAACCATTTATATAGGGTAAGAATGGAGAATTTCCGTTCCCAGGGAACGTTTTTCTACTGATTGTAGTTAATTTCTGACAGTTATCGCTGATGTTCTTACGATGCATTTTTCCGATTACGGTGTATAATATTGTTAAAAAGTTGTTTCCTATATATGATTATTAGCCATCTGAAAAAATTAACCCATTCACCCCGGATTTTTGCGGAACTGGTGGAGCCAATCATTTATTGTTACCACGTTACTTCAACTTCCCAGAGGGTGTTCAAGTGTGAAGAACTTGGAAAATCATCGCACTACGTAGCAAAGTTACGTATGACTGATGTGTTGGATATGACACCATTATATCTTCTTAGTATCGAATTGCTCAGTAAGGTGGTGCCATTTGACAGTATTAAAGCTGTGCCATTTGCGCATCCCATCATCGTCTGGCTGCACACTATATTGAAGGAGGGTTTGACGATAATGATGGTGTTTAATTAAATAGGCCATCACCCAGATCGACTTTACATTGACAACGAATTTCAAATGGAGTGATTGTTGGCTAGATGAAGTCGATTGTTTGAAGTCAAAGTTGAAGTGAATTGTTTAATTCGCATTATCATTGCTTGCTGCCATTTGAAGCCACCTTCTCGAGGACCTTCGATTTTGATGTGAATATTCGCGATTTGATTTTTGACTCGGGGAATTAGTGTGCCTATAGTGTGAAGGCCTTCACATAATCATGCGTAAGGATTTTTCCCCTCATTAGGTGATCGGGTTTGATGGAGACTTTGACTTTCTCCATGCATGAAAATAAAATCAGTCGCAATTCGCATTCTAACTCCTGGCTCGACCAGAAAGAATCCATTGCAGACGAGAGTTATTATTCAGGAGTAATGTATTACTGAATACACACTAGCCGATCGTTGTTCGAAGTAATTTCGTCTATGGGTGTCTCGGCGTCTATTTGGCAACGGTAAGCCCTAAGCATGTGTGCAGAATTACACTTTAGTTTAACAATGGTCATAATGTGATATTTCCATGGTTTTAAATGTCTGATTAGAATTTATTGACAAAATCACTCGGCTATGTTCACAAGAAAGAAAAAAAAAGCACCAGATACCGTTCTGTATGCAAAAAACCGACAAGGGAGACACAGAAGAAATCCCGAAATGGTTATCACTGTATTGTATTTCTATTGATTATGAAAACATATAGCAACAGTCTACAATCTATGAACGCTTATACCGATAAAATAACTCGTGTGTATCTATGAAAAATTTAGTTCATCTAGATGATATCATAACAACTATTTGCCGGCACTGCCGCGTTCATGAAAGCAACCGCGGTTGGTCGAATAACCGACTTCCTCATCCACATTCGTGCATGTTATCGTCTTCAGGGAATGCGATGGCCCAACGCAAATTCGCATACGACCAACATTTGTGTTGGCGCAGTGACATTGAAAGTTAACCGGATATCAACCAGATTGTTCACGATGGCCTTCAGTCGTTCATTAGGTGGTATCGACGATTTATGATTTTCTGTCCAGGTGTGATGTTAACGATGACACAACGTGAAAAACTCAAAACCCTTCAACTTAGATAACTGTTGATAAAAATTATTGATATTCTGGACTGCCCATTGGGTTTCGTTTGTTTTCGCTGCTCCGCTTAGTCTATTAATTAAAAAAGTAGGCGAAGGCTTAAAATGGTGGCGTGTCCACGTAGCGCCTAACGCGTCCGAGTGTCTCTTATTTCCGCCGGCGTGCAGCTCGGAGCGGGCGCAGCGTAGCCGGCAGCACGAGCGCGGTAGCAGTGCGGAGCGGCGCTACAAGCGCAGCCACCGCCGTTCGCCATCCTCGGGGTCGCACCACCATGGCCACCATCACGGCCACCACCGCGGACACCACGGCCGGGGGCACCATGAGGAGGAGGAGGAGGCCGCACCCCCGTCCCCGCCGCACCACCACCATCAGCACCACCTCGCCGCCGCCGCGCCGCCCTCGTCGTCGTCCTCGCACCACCGCGCCGCTGCACGCCATCATGGGCACCATCGGCACCACCACGGACACCATCGTGGACAGCGTTCGTACTCGTCGGAGCAGGTAGGGTTTGTCGGCTCCGCACCTCGGGCTACCCTCTCTGATTGACACACCCATCCCCTGCGTCTCTCGCACCCGCTCCTCGTCCAATCATCCCCCAGCCACACCTCCGCCCCTCCCTCCGTCGCCCTACCTTCCCCTTGCCCCCGGACCCAGGCCCCTGCCGGCGGTGGACCGATGCTGGAAGCGAACGAGCTTTGCCCTTCTCGGAGCTTCAGGCGTCGGCAGTCGCGTAGGCCGCGCTAAGAAACCCGGATGTTAGTTTCAATTTCTCATTGTTGCGTTCGCCAATATTTACGTGTACTACCCCATTTATTGATTTCACTGATTTTTAATGGATTTTGACGTACTTGGTGCTCGTCCGTTTTTTTTCTTTCGCCATGGAGAGAATGGTAAAGGAAATATTTCGGTGAATAGGACGAGCCGATTCGTGCATGCCAGGTGTAGGGAAATCCCAAGCACTGTAGGGAGGAGAACATTCAGCGTCCATCACTCCCTCGCCTGGTTTGTGTGTATGTATATACATGTATTTCGCGATTAACTCTGGTACGTCTCGGAGACTGGTGTAAAGGAAAAGGTGACCCTTAGCAGCGGTCTCGGTTTGAGCCCTATTCCTAACAGGATCCAGTAGAAAATTCTTGCGGTCAATCAACTATATGTGGATCCGATAGGAAGTGACCAATAACATGATATTAATTCTTTTATTTTACATATATGCTCTAATACAAAGGTCCCAAGAAACATATGCTATGTATTGATTGATAGTACGCCGGCAGATTAAAGGAGCACGCATAGTGGACTCAGTCCAATGATTTTATTTTTCAATTTTCAAGTGCGGAGATAAGGCTGCTCCAAGTATTGTTGTGTATAGGGCTCCGCCGCACCTTACGGGCTCGCCTTTAGGCAGTAAATTAGCACGACAAAAAAAGATAAATTCGCTGTTTGATTGCGTTTCATTTGATAGTCCAATTTAATTAGCCTAATTGGGAAAAACTTTGGCAATAAAAACTAAGAAATTTTCAAGGAATGACCGAAATTGGTCTATATGTTGGAATGACCCGTCTATAGCTGAAGCGGCTGCCGCTAATTCATCCGACCACCTGCCGGTGCGGGTCCCCGACCTCCCCCGACTCCTACCAACCATTCCATAGCATATTCCTCCCTCCCCATCCCTTTAAATTCGTATGTGTAACGTGTGACATGTGTGTACACAAGGTTTTTGCGTAGGGTGTATTTTGTGCTATTTGCCTCTTCTTGTATTTCGTATTCAAGTGTCTGGGCAGCGTTAAAAGAAGTTGATGGCCGAAAGGTGAGTGTGCTAATGGACCTTTATGGAATTTATATTTATATATATTTTTAGATCTACATACATAGATGACAGTATCCTCTCATTAGTGTAATATATCATTTCTCTATGCATATTTGAGAATTTTAAGTGTCTATATTCATAATGATAGGGCCTTAATCTTGTGGTATTCACTGTATTCTTGAAGAATGTGGCTTTAAATACTTTCTTTTACGAGAAATGATTTCAAGTCACACCCACCTCTAAGTCATAAGATGCGACTGGTAGTCATAGTGTGCATCCCATTTTGCAACTGACCCTCCACCCCACGGTGAATAATTTGATGGCAGCTTCAAAGTTTCCATTAAATGTTATGCTGTGATTATGTAAACAACATTCAATGGTTTGAGAGGTGTCGTGTTGCTATGGGCTCCACCGACTCAAATCGCCCCCGCCACATATTTCATTGTCATTGCGTGGTTTAAAAAAAAAGTTCTCGGGTCTAGGTGTGCTCCCCCGGAAGAAGTAAAGAGAGATGATATCTCGTGCCTTATATAAAATGGGTGAGAAGACACGCTTCTGAGGCGCAGTGTCTTCATATCATTTTCTCAATTGTATGTATGTGTGGTTGTCTGCACATTTTAATCTCAAATTTTGTCGCCCCTCGCCCGCCCACTTTGGGGGTGCTGCCAGGGGCGCCCCTGGCTGGAAGGGGGGGCAGGTGACGACGCCCAGGGTGTGTGCTTTGTACCTCCCTTTTTTATATTCTTCTCTCACGAAGAAGGAACGGAGGGAGGAGTGAGGAGAGCATCTCTGTCTGCATGGGTCGCACAGCTCTGCATATGAATATATAAATATATATATATAAATATACTTTTGTTCCCCTCCCCCCTCATGACCACCACCCACACCGCTCCGCCCCCCGCCCGTCCCTACCTCCCGTCACCACTACTCTCCCCCTGCGAAAGTGAGCACCTTTCTCTCCCCACTGTTCCCGTCCCCCACCGACGAAACACCGCAGCACTCTGCCCGTGTCCTTTGACCCCTCTCAACCCGGGCGTATTTTCCCTCCGGCGCATGGCTGTCTCCCAACTCCGCCGACAGAATACATCATTTCCAGTGAAACACGCGCCGATGAATGAATCGGGGCAGATTGGTTGTGTCACAGCTCCTCCTTGGCGTTTGGTAGTTACTAATGGGAGACGAATTTCACTGCCGCCTTGTCGCTCTGTGAGGATCCTATTAATGATAGTCTCGCGTCCAACGGTGTACCAGGAATATCCCTCGTCAAAGATCGTTTCGAGTCCTTCAATCACGGAATAGCGTGTCATAGGAAAGACTGCGTTATTAAAATTGTCGGCAGGAACTATCTCCTACCCTGAAGTGTTTTTTTTACATTGAGCTTGTGCAGGAAACCTTTGCATGGAAGGTTATTAGTAAACTACTACACTGGACATTGGAGGCGGATGTTAAATTGATTTTAGAACGAATTTTTTTCGCGCAGATTGTTATGAGGGTTTGTTTTTGGTGCAGCGGATGCGTATTGAGTATTTTCGCCGTTCGAAGTTTCGGAGCCGTTGAAAATCGCGTCCTAAGGACCAGTACAAATGATTACTTAACTTGCTGGTGCGATCTGCTACGGTTTTAACTTCTGAATATGCTGATTATGCACCAGCTGCACCGGGAATACTCCTTACCAACGGTTACAATGTAGATTGATGAACCTTGACTCCATGGTGCAAAATGGTGTGAATTCGCAGAATGAAAGTTTCATTTCATTTTATCCGGAGCGTTAGGCTATCAGTCAGGGGACTTATTGATTTAAACTCATGTCAACTTATCCGAAATTGTTGTTTCGCGAAACAAGAGTTACATTTTACCCACAAGGGCAACCAGAAGAGAGGAAAGACGTCCGCCGGTAGCGGAATGATTCGCGAATTCAGAAGTTGTCTGGCAAGAGAAAAAAGTTGTTGGAAGGGTTTCGAGAAGTAATTCAATAGAAACAAATATTATGATTATTATAATTAGCGTCCTTTATATTTACACGGAATTGGACAAGCGTGGGATAAGGGAAAAATGCAACCTAAATGGATTTTAATTTTTCGTATGAGCGACCTCCCAGCGCTTCCAGTTTCCCTACGCTGGCATACGTGTCAGGGTATTCTTTCAACTGCACCAAGCCCTCTCTTGTTTCGCGCTAAATTGGGAAAAATCTTTTTTGGTGTCTCTTTCAAACCACAGGTCAGAAAAAGCACAAATGGTGTACGATTGTTTGCCCTTTCAGAGTTGCCAAAACGTGAACCTTTTACTCATCGCAATTTATTCATGGCCGGCACTTCGCTTGGCGAGGTTCATCGCTCTATAAATCTAGTTTTGTTTCCCACTAAAACACCCCCAATTCATGACCCGTAATTTAGAATCATTTACAAAATATTTTATTCTTCTGTTGAGGAAATTCTAAATCTATATTACTCGGAAGTGGTTACAGTTAGGGGAATTCCACTTTAATGTTAATTAACTTGAAATATCGGAAAATTCATTGCAAATAGCGAAATAATTTCTTGAAAATCGATGGATTTTATGTTACACACAACGTGGTTTTCAAATGTTCTCGTTCGTTTGAAGGGTGGTGAAACGCTGGCGTCATGGCCTTAAGGTTTGTCTTTTCATTTATCCTAAAACGGAGGAATTCACACGATTTTTCTCATTTAAGAAAATATAAGAGCATAATTAATTTAAAATAAACAAGTGATTTTTTTGTTGTATTACTCAATTGAATTATGCTTGTTTGGGACCACCAGGTTTCAAGTATTGAATGATTTATCATTTATTCGATGAAGCCCACCGTTAATGTGACGATTTTAATATTAGCGAAACAATTTAGTAAAATAAAGCCTCATGAAGTCAAAAGTGTGGTAGTGGCACAGCTATTTATTTGCGCTCTGATGTGGAAATTTTCCACCCCGATTCATTCTCTGCCCCCATTACTGTCAGTTTCGTTTAGGACGAATTTAACGAGTCGGGCACTGACGAAGTATCCGACCGTGTGTCGTACCGATAGCCCCCAGACGGATAGGCAGCCGGGAGCGGGCCGGACCGGGCTTGGGGCAGTCTATTGCGCAACCCCGTTACCTTTTCCTCGCCCATCTCACTCGAAAATCACACCCTATTCCTTTCCCCCTGGATCATCGATCCGAAAAACACTGGGAAAGACACGCGGCGGCCACCTTTGTGTCCCTGGAAACGTTGGGAAAAATACCCAAGACTTCTTTTAATTTGTGTTGTTTTTGTTGTAGTTTTGTCAAGGTCTCTGTAATAAAATGAGAACTGCTTCCTCTACTCAATGCAGAATTCATGTGTCTGATGCCAAAAGATCCATTAATGGTAATCTTATGTGGGTGGCTTTTTCGTTGTGTGTGTGTGTGTGCAAATATATCACTTCTTCCTGACAGCTAGCCAGCCTGTGTTTATTGGAATCTATTCGCATACGTGCACCCCCGTGTGCCCCTAGTGGGTTGCGCGCCTTAGACGGGGTCAAAGGAGGAGCGGAGAAGATTCTTTGAAGTTGGAAACCCGGTTAAAAAAATAAAGTGACTTACGCCGCAGACTTTACTTACACGGCTGTTTCGGTGCTGTTATATTCGGTCCCAATTTGAATAACTAGGTGAAAGAAATGTAAGTAATGCCTGAAAGGAAGACATTTGCCTACGAAAATGGTTGTCTGAAGAGCTCCGAAATTCTGTGGGTCAATTGTGGTGACGTATAGTATTCGGTTTTTATGATTTCACTCTTGAGTCTTGGTGTTGCAGATTTCTCGTTTCGCAATACTTGACGAGCCAGTAACACTTTCTTCCCATTGCAGTTTTCGGCTCCAACTTTCTCCCCGATTCTCCCGTATTTTAATGGGAAGCAAATTTTACTCTCTTGGTGCGCGTATTGACTCTCAGGAGGAGGTACACGTGTACATGAATATTCGTGACGAACTATTATTATGTAGATAGAACGCGAGCGTTAAAAATGAAGATTTATGATGTCCTGTATCAAATCGCTTTATTTTGGTGCATGATATGCAAATGTTTTGGAGTGCATTTATTTTAGTTGAACCATGTCCGCCACGTTTTTGGCATTGTTATCGAGATTCAAGCACGTGGGACACTACTCGGTTTACTCAATCCATACCGAACGGAAGTGTTTTAGCATTATCACTGGCGAAGTTAATAGTTTACCCCAATTGGCAATAAGAATGTTGCGAGCTAGGTGGGTGGAGAGAGGCTCTGGCTCTATCCACCCACCGTTGTGCGTCTGTCTCCTTCATAGCCCCCGTGGGTGCTGGCGCGACCCCCACCCCCGACCTTGTGCCAATCGCCGCCGTCCATACGGTGCGCGTGCTTCCTCTATTCCTGGCACCTCCCCTCGAATAAAATTCCTTTCTATTCTCGGACCCCGCCGCCACTCCACCCTCTCCCGCGTGCATCACTCTCGGCGCTGCTCCGTGCTCTTCCTCGGCCAACGTGGACCACCGCGAAGGTCGCCCCAGGGTTCGAACCCCATTCCCCCGACGACTTCCTCCCCCCTCCTCGCCGTAGGACTTCGTCGCGTGTTGGACTTCCGCTGGGAAGGAGTGAGAAAAGGACCTCGTCGCGGGTGGCCACGTTTTCTTCAGCCATTGCCCCTAGTGGAACAATGGTCGAAGACCACGATTCATAACTGGGCGTTGCATTTGAAGCCCATTAAATTAATTCCATACGATGAACTAGTCACGTTTCAAGACACGGGAAGGTGTAGACTTGTTATTGATGAATTTTTTTCGGATCTAATGTTTGAAATAATCGAACTCCTTCTGTTGGAGACAGAAACAGCTTCGTGTTAATCGGCGATTTTTAAAGTCGCCCGTAGTTGGTCTGATATTTCCTTTAAAAACTGATATATTTTTGTAGAAGTAGACCTTCCGATTTCACCTCTATAAAATGCCACTTCTGAGCGTGTAATCGATGTTTAAGGTCCGTTTAGGGAAGTCTAAGTGAGGGAACACCAAGATCCCACCACCCTTCGATGAGAGCGTTTCAGGAAATAGCAGGAAGATCTCCAGATGGATGTTTGCTGTTAGGGTACACTTCAACCAGTTGGTTTTGCACCACGTTACCCGTATGAATCGGATGGGATCTAACTTTTCTCTAAAGCTTCCCCTGTGCTTCATGATAAGATCCTTCGGAAGTTCAAGATATCTCCTTCGTTGGAAACCTTCCGGCAATTACGGTTTCCCTGCCGTTCCAGAAAAGGAAAATCTCCGGTTAGGTGTGATGATGTTTTCTCAGACCTAGCTTGAGTGTTCTATCTGGAATGGCATTGCAGCAGCTTCTCTTGTAGATTTCCAGCGTCATAGATACCCGGTAAAATCATAGGATCCTACTGGCATTAAATGAACAGCATCTGACGTAGTCACCCGGTTCTACCGTCAGCCAGAAATCCTGACCCAATGTCCACATCAGGAGAAGCGTGCATCACATTGATGCTGAGTTGGCAGCCGAGGGTTGGGAATTTTGCCAGGAATATATAGTGGTCCGACCTCTCCAACACTTCAGCGAACACCCTCAAAGGCCAAGTCTCCTCGACCACTCGAAAAATTCACCATAATGAAGAATTCAGGTAAAGGAACAATCGCGAATGTCTCCACGCACAGCAGAACTGGGAAAACCTCCTCGGCATCATGGAATACCACGAAAACCTGCGAAGAAACCCACAGGATATTATTTTTTCGTAACATTGATGAGGCGTTGCCACAAGCTTCAGGAGTAGGCATTATTCTTAATTAGTTACCCAATCAAGTAAATTCTTTTTAACTTTTCATGGACGCAGTAGAAATGTTACATTTTCGTGAGTCCTAATCACGTGTCTATCCGGAATTGGCGCTCGCATGCAATTTGTTAACCTCCTCGGCGCTAATTTTGACGGCGGGCGTGCGCGTAGAAGTAAAGAGGGGGATGGGGTAGCACCCTGGCCGTGACAGGTGCTCGCGCCGATGGCCGCACTTCCGGACTGTGCCGCCGTTACTCCTCACTCCAGCGGCACACATCCTGCGACTGACTCTCCATCCCTTCCGCCTTTGTCCTTCTGGACCAGGGGTGACGCTGTCCCGTTGCCCTCTTTTCTAAGAATAAAGCCGTCTTTATTTTCCGGGGCGAGGGGCAGTGGTTCTCGAGGGGGCAGCGACGCTCGCTGATCTGATCCCGTCGCCACGCCGACCTCTCTTCCTATATGCTTCCCGGGGGCGAAGAGACGACCCCCTCTTCCTCCCCCTTCCCCCACCGGTGATTTATTTCCGTCGCTCCAATTCTCTCGCACGCCCATCGGTCCCTCCTCCCCCAGAGAGCGTGGCCCCATTTTAGGGTGAAGCTTTTCGGGAAGGAATGGTGTTTTTTCCTCCTTCCTCCTCTCCTTCCTGGCGCGGGGCGTGTGAATGGGGCACGCGAGCCGAACGCGCGCGCGTGGCGCCACTACGAGTGTCTCTTCGGGGTGTGGGTGGTGGTGCGCTCCCTCCAGGAGTTGGCACCCCACTCTCCCTTGCGCGCGGCTGGAAGGCGGGGCGGCGTCGCGCCGCATTCGAGTGCTGGAGGAGGCGCGGGAGAGAGGTGCGTGCCGTGGTCCCACCTCCCCCGTCCGACGACGCGCGAGCCAGTGCATCCCCCTCCTCCTCCCCCGCGCGTTCGACTGGGAAGGGGGGGGCGGCGCATGGAGGGGGGCGACATAAAAGGCGGCCCAGGGGGCGGAGAGGCGAGCGTGCCGTCGCCGAAGAGGAGCAGCAGCAGCGCGGCGGTGGGAATCGACGTTGATCGTGCCGCAGTCGATCGTGCCGCGCCGCCCGAGGCCATGCTGAGCGGGGTCTCGTGCCTCTTGGTTGGCCGCGGCGGGGGGCCTGAGCGGGGGGCCCCTCCCCCACCCCCTGGCGCTAGGGGCCTCGTGCTCAACGGCGTGCCCAAGCCGTTCGTGCCCTGTTGGCGGGTCGACGTGCCCTCGGAGAACTTCGGGAGCGAGGTGGCGGTGGGGTCGCCCACGACGGCTCACCGTCGCGTGACCCTGGCGTGCATCGAACCCCCTGCCCCGCCCCCACACCGCCGCAGCAGCTTTCCCTTCTACCTGTGCCTCCGCGGCGCCTTTCCCGCGGCGGTCGCCCCCGCCCCCCCTGTCGGCGGCGATGAGGACGGCGGCCGGGGTGTGTCGGAGGCGCAGGAGTGCACGCCGGCCGTGTACCACTCCCCGGACACCCCCCCGCCTCCCCCGCCAACGCCTCAGGGCCCCCCGCCCACCCCCCTCGCCCTGGCGGCGGCGGCCCTGACGCCCCTGTGCCTACTCGCCGAGGTAGTGGCCCGCCCGTGCATCCGGGGGCGGTGACCCCCGCGCTTGAGTCTGTGTGTGCGTGTACCTTGTGTTTGTGTGCTTGCGCCTTGTGCTAACAATCCCCCACAGGTGGGTGGCCCTTTCTCCCGCGACCTGCTCGCACTTCCGTTCGCCGAAAGGGAAATTGTTCTGCCGACCAATTGCCGCGCTAACTTGAGGCCTATTGGAAAAATAGAATACTTCCTGACCTACGTGTGGACAGCTCACGGCCGGAGGATTCCTTGTAGGCCAAGCTTAGCATATTTAAATATCGTGCTGCCAGGTGGTTGTCCTCGTAGGAGATTTTTCAGGGGGTGAGTTTCGGTTCCCAGCGGCCCCACCCTTCCGTCTCGATATCGCTGCCTGTGGTTGCCACCGCCTTCGCCATCTCGCGTCCGCTTTTGATTCCATCCTTAAACGAGGCCCATGGTCCTCTTTGCCCCCCTCTTGGAGATTCTAGGTCCCTAAAACAGTTGCGTCTCCCTTTGTTTACTTTGCGTCATCGGTGGAAGAGAGAATGTGTTGGAGATTGCATACCTGACTTTCAGGATTCACGAATGGTTTCAACCTTCCGCGAGATCTTGTTTTCGGTTCCGTCAGTGTCGCGCACAATTCTCGTTCCCTCGGTGCACTCGCCCCTCCCACCTGCGTTGACATTGTTTTCCCTATTAGGGTTGTGTTCCATACCGTTAGAAAGAAGAGCTCACTATTTGGTAGCCTAGAATGACGGCAGACTGGCCTACGGTAAAGCGATGAGGGAGCGGTTCAAACGTGCCGAAGTCCCAAAACGTTGCTAATTTTACCGCGGCACTCCCTGGTTACCACCTAATAGGAATAGTTTCCTTTGGTTAAAAAAATCCCCTTGATGTACCCTGGTCCGCGGAGAACGATAAGGCATTCTCGCGCGTGTCCTTTTATGCAGCATTACAATATTTTCGCAACGAAAACCTTGTCGGCCCGCTCATCGGGTGCGTAATTTTCGAATATCTTTGGTTGCTGCTGCATGGGTCCCGGGCCCTTTTCCTCACCCCGGGCCGGGTACATTCCCCCTTGTGTTGAAATCTGGCGTACCTGTCGCTGCAGTATTTTCCGTATCATATTTCTTGTATTTCTCTCAGTGACTCCAGCCTCTTGGCATCACACGTGAGTCAGTCAGCACGTGACTTCGCTCTTCAGCATTGAAAAATCAGCACGCTCCGTTACTTGCGTTCTATTATCGGTTATGATTCTCCTTTTTTTCCGGCGTCACGCCTCCCGAAATAGGTGCACTATTTCCGAGTGCTTTCGCCATTGTGGTTTTCACGTCAACTACTGTTTGTATGCGAATTAGGAAAGGTGTGAGGAATAAATAGGATTTCAGAACGATAGACTTTTGCGCTCATAGTGCGCAGTTGATGTTTTTGCCCATTCTCTGTAGTCGTATGTCCTCTTCCGCATTAGCAGCACCGCGGAAATAAATTGTCGGAAACTTACTGGTCGTTGGTGCGCACCAGGATCAGTTTTAACTCCCCGTCGGCGACATAACATCGTTGGCCGTTTAGTGATTTAGAGTGCGTCATTTCGCGAATTGCGCCATGCCTTTTGTGTGGGTGGGGAAATCCCTATAAATAGAGGAGTCCATTAGTTCCGTGGCTCGCGATGAAAACTTGCGAATAAATATGCCGTGTGTGCGTAGCATTGGGTTGCTTGCTTTAGAGTGCGCTGCCGCGTGCGTAAGTGCGTGGCTATATTTATATGCCGGACACTTTCAGGGGAAGCCTCCTTCCCTCGAACGACACACTCCCTCTCTCGGGTAAATGAGGTAAATGTCAGCGGAGACACGCATAGAGCATTGATGCGAGGATGCCCCTCGGGCCCTTGACGTGGGGTCCGAGGGGCGAAGGCATTCGGATGGGGCCATAGCTACGGTTGGCACCACCGCTTTCGTCGAGGAAGTGGGCACTTTGTTTTCGTTTGGCTTGGATAATGAGTGGAATGCGCACATCTTCTTTGTAGGATTATTTTCCAGTGTTCTATTGATAATACAACTAGCCGTCTTAGCGCATGATTATAATAATGGAAACGAACTTAATTTTGTGGAATTGTGTCCATAATAATTTCAGGTGCTTTGCTGGGTCTTTATTAATCTCAATTAGGATCGAATAAGGTGTATTCTTTTACTCTCTTCTACTTTCTTGGCCGCGTTCCTAAAAGTATCAACTCTCTGAAATTACGAAGGATTGGCCATGGAGTTCGGTTCGTAAACATTCCAAGTAATTCTGGTGATTAGAAAATGGATAGGTTGCTCCCCTGGATAAATGGAAAAACAATTTCTGAGCATTACTACATGGAACCAGTGTGTAGCGAAACTATTTTCGCCTTCCCCGTGGAAGAGTGAAATGTAAATGAATCTGCATGCGGATCCGTCCTCATGATGCACCGCACAGAGGTGCCTTGTCGAAGGGATCGCCGCCCGCCCGCGCCGAAGTGAACTTTCTTGAATGTAATCGTGTGAAATTACTTGAGTTTTACCGTAAGAAACTGGTCTTCTATCCTTGGTCGACCTCAAAATAATGATCTACAAATTGAATTTGCAATAAATATGTTTCAGGAAAAACCTTTCGCGAAAATATAATGATTGGAATAGTTTCAGACGATAACAAATTCTTAATAACCTTGGTGATGCACAAAATGTTTCTCCTATAGATTATTTGTGGATGTGAATACCACCTACGTTACTGTAGTATTGGATCATCTCTACATATTTTTTTGTTTTTTCCCATTTGTCTTTTTTTGCTAGCTCGTACTGTCAAATTTCATTTTCAACACACACTCTCAGAAACTCAGGGTACGACAGGTAAATAATGCACGGAATAGAAATAAAAAATCGTGAAATATATTCGGTGATCGCTTCGGATCCTCTGTAGAGATGGTCATGCTTTCAGTCTGTTTCGAATGAAAATTATGCAGTACGAAGCCATAAAATTAACAATTTTCGGTCTAGACGTCGTGTGGTAGAAGTAGTAATTTTTTGGTGGAAGGCGAGAGAGAGCTGAAGTCATCTGCACCAGTAGGGATACGTTGGTAAGAGGTGGGATTTTCCGGGATTGGGAGTAGGGAGAAGTTGGTATCTGTGTCGCAGGAGGGGAGAGAGTTGTGGCGGAGGAGGAGAGGGCAGTGCACCCGCAAGACGTTGGAGTGGCCCCCGAGTGTTTACACCTCGAGGGCCGCCTCGTGCGTCCTCGTCGAGTGCAGTTGCCTCGCGATCAGCGCGCAGGAGACGGTACTCGCACCCGGGAGGCGGCGTAAGGAATGGGGAATCGAGGTGATCGGCATGCACTAGTGTTTCCGTGTGGGGGCCATGTTGGCCTCCGGAACTGATTCTAAGGTGGTCGATTAATGTGAATAGGGATGTCGAGGTGTCGACCCGAGTCTTCGATAGCTTCCAAAATGCACCGAGCAATATTAATGTTTATGTCGGAATGGCTATCGATCTGTCTTCTGAAATATCACGCCTACATCTACATAAATACCCTGAGAGGCACCAAAAAGGTGTGTGGCGTGGGGTGCAGCACCAAGAGGAAAGGGTAAGGGATGAGGGGGTTGAGGTTTTTCAAATACGTGGGGCAACCTGTTACAAAAAATATATATTTTCCACGCGCAGTCCCTAACCTGTACGTTAATACTTATTGTGAATTTCCTCGTGGGGCATTTCGACTACAAGTATTCTGGTTTTTTATAAACAGGGAAGGATACCAATTTGACGATTTCAGTGAGCTATTTCGATATTTAAGTCAATTGCTTTTAGTTGAGCAACTATGCGATGTACACATTGAATTCTTAAAAAAGCACATTTAATCTAATAAACCTCCGAAATATACTATGTGACAGGGTAAGGCCGCATCAATAAAAAATATTTGAGTAATTTGAAATGAATATTCATTGTATTTATCGTTCAGAAAATGTCTCAGAGTATTCTCGTTTAGTTTTTAAAACTCTTTGGTGCCCGAAACCCGAATGTTTTGATGTGGATTCAGAAAGGCGGTAGAGGGCCACGGTCTCCATCGGACTCCGCGTTGATACCTGGAATCCTCCGGCGGTGCCCCCCCTTTCGCCCCTCCTCTCCCTTCCTCCCCAATTGGGGAAGCAGCTGATCGCGTGGCTACCGCCGCCGCGGCGCCTCTTGGCTCCACCGAGAGAGGGCATTGGAGGCGCCTTTCCCTCATCAACTCCTCTCGCCAACTACGGTTCCCACGCATTGGGCGCCCCCGCCTAGTTTGCGAAATATTATAAACAAAACTTGGAACTCAGGTCCACTGTTAAAGGTTGAAATCAGCATGATAGGAAACTCCCGATCGTTAATGAGAGTTTGCGTACAGTCATACTGGTAAGGTGTTCTTAAACGGATGTCGCTGTGTCACGTTTTATCGTGGGTAATTGGTATTCACAATCTTAAAACGTGTTGTTTTTGACGTAGTTGTCCGTCGTGTATTGTTCCTGTGAGGAGTGATCTTGACCGCTGACTGGCTTGGGCGAACGGGGGGGGGGGAATTGCCGTGCAAATCCTGCATCCCCCGGAGGGAGCTTTCGCGCTCGGACTTTTTCGCACTTTCGTTGGTCTTTATATGCTAATATTTTCGCGGATTGCTTCCTAACCACCACATCCGGGTGTCGCTTGGGTCTCTGCACGGGGTGATGGGGGTTGTGAATGCCCAAATTCGTATCCCAGATGGTTTATTTTTCCCTTCCTTTATGCTCCGTATACCAGTATTATTCGCTACTGTCTCAAATTTATTTATCCAACCCAAAAATATTTTGCCAACACAATTGTCAACAATTTGCGAAAGGGTGCTTATTTTTTAATTTCCTTTGTTGATGCTAAAATGTTATTTGATATTTAAGGGAGTCGATATCGTTTAAGTGGTGGTGAATTGGTCTTTTCAGTGAGCATACGAAATAATTCAGGACCATCAAGCTGACCGACAATCATAGTTTTCATAAAAATGCTTGTCATTGCACTTCTCAATGGAAAATATCATATCGACAGAAAAGTCTTTCCGATGGCTAAGATTTGGCCTAATGCACTGTCAAATCCCGTTTAAATAATGCCAAATCTTATGTTTCGTCTTCCCTGAAGTGCTTCTCTTCTGGACCGGTGCTTAATTTCTCCCTTTACTGCATATCTGATGTTCTCGCTTGCATGTACACATTTATTAATAGTGTATCGGTGTGTGATATGATTTGGACAGCAGCGGTTGTTCATTTCGTGTGCCCCCCTGGGAGTGGACCCTGCGGTGCACTCCCCGGGCGCCGCCCGTGCGTCAAAGAGGCACGCGTCGAGCGCATGCGATCTAAATGCGTATCCAGCGAAGGGCGTTTTGTTTACACTCCAGTGCGGACTCAGCTCTCCCGGCGGGAAGGCCTTGTATGGAGACGTTTGGGGGGTGAGGTGGCGGCGGTAGGACCTGGCCGTCCAGGTACGCGTGCCGAGGAGAAATGGTTGCTCGATGTTTCCACCCTGTGCTGCCTTCGGGGATTCGTTCTTATCACAGCGGCATCCGCAACAGCGCTAGTTTGCTTTGGTTCATTTAATGTGTCGTAGGAGCAAAATTTGAAGCCCGGATGATAACACGACTTCGACTAGGAATAGTTAACTACAAAATTCACGGCATTAATTTAATGTTATCCACCTAAAGTTGGTTGTTAATTAAAATGAAAGATCAAATAAGAACTGGAGAGTTTCCGCCATTATCATCTTTTCTGTTCCAGTAATAATGTCGCTGTAACAATTTGGCAAAATTCGATAATTGAGAGAGAGAGTATTCGGATATTCTGTTCTTACTGCCCGTCAGTGCTGTCGCAGTTGACGAAACGTTTTCAGTGATCTGTTGTTCTACTGGTGCCCGCAGAGCCGGAAATTAGGCATTTCTTAAAAGAGTAACAAAACATGTTGTATTTAAAGTTGGTGTGGGGTTGTTGCAATCTACGTTGCCCTGGAGTAGCCCGTCGTGGTTGCCGAACCCAAGGAAGATATTGTGGCACGCAAGAGTAGGTGAAACATTCACTTGGCCTGTTAATCAGGCTGGGGGACCGATAGAAAAGTAGACGGAAGAATTGCATTCTCGTGTTGGAAGTAATCAGTGAAGTAATCAATGATAAAATGGGCCAATTGACTCGCGAGAACAGGGATAGGAGTATGATCCGGCTGGAGAAAAGGGAGTAGCCTCACGTTTGGGATTAATAAGGAATACAAAAAAATTGAGGTTAAATGAAGGTCCCGCGAGGAAGAACAAGGGACAAAAGATTGTATGAGGAAAACAGCTGTGAGGGTGTGAAGTGAAACACATCGGACTGGATAGGACTGCTGTCAACCAATATCGAGATGGAAAGGTTAATGAAGAATGCTCTTGAATGATTTGTGGAACGGTGCTGCTTCGCCTTGGAACTTAGCTGGGTGTGAGCGAGACTTTCGATTTCGCTAGAGCTTTTCTTCGCGCAGCGTAGGTTCCCTAAACGTTGCGGTGGTCTCGTCTCTGGCCTCAAGTTTGTGGTACGCCCTTGTGGTGCACACCGGGGAGTGGGCCCGGCTGCCCCCGCGGGACGCGATCACGCCCCTGGCCATCCTCAGTGGGTTTCCCTCACGTGGATTGGTGCCTGTCGGAACCCCCTCTCCGCCTGGTATTTTGTTATTCGGCCTCGGCGGTGTGTGCGGGGACTAAAGATACGCGGAGACGGTCGGACTCTTCCGCGGCATCCTCCCTCCCTTCCCCCGCCTCTTCCTTCCCCGAGCCCGTCATCCGCATGCCAAGATTCGGGTCCTAAAATAGGCGCCGGGGAGGCCGGGTGGGTGGGTAAGGTCGGTTGGGGGATGGTTGAAGGACACAAGAGGGGGGGGCAAGGGGGTTGCTCTGTGACGTTCTACACTTAGCCGAGTGAGTGTGACCTCTCGCTCTGCCCCCAACTTGTGACTGCCGGCTAGTGCAATCACACACTCTCTCTCGGCCGTTCGTGAGAGCGAATACCACGGGAGTCTCTGGTCAAACGTTTGCGAATTTTTATCGGAGTTGCCGCAGGCAAGGCCTGGATAACTTTTCATGAATTGTAAAGCGGCTGTTTTTCTAAATTTTTAAGGCTAACGCGAAGACGGTTTTCGGTAGAAAAGCGACGACACTGAGGAAGAAGTATGTGCTATTAAATACTTACAATGTGCTGCTTCAAAGATATATGTGTAAACAGCGATAGCAAACTGGTATTTTCGAAACCAAATAGAACCTGTAATTGTTCAATTGTCACGGGATCGAAAGAAGTTATGGTTTACTGTAGTTAATTCATCGACAAGTCTTTCGTAGATCTCCATGCTGAGGATTTTTTATATAAACCTTTTTTAAGGTCGATAAACTATAGTCGTCCTGCTGGATTTATTCACTATTACATGTGTAGAATTATTTTTTTCGAGATACTTATTGCTAGTGAACTAGCATTCACACTCTACACTGGACAATAAAATAACCCCGAGTCAAGGAAATAAGGGATAAGTAAATAAATGGGATACTCCTACATTTCAATGAAAGTCCCAATACGAAAAGAGAGACACGCGCCTTGTTAATTTTACTCTTAAAATGACGCAATAGCCGTAATATTCGTCGAAGACATTTTGGCATTGTATGCCCCTTGTGTGGCAACCGGCTGTTCCAGTAGCATATACGGAGCCTTTAGATGGGAATTTGCATTTGTGGAAACAATTGTTTTCCTTGCAATGGGTGCCATTTCACTAACTACAAATCGGTTGGTGGTCCTCGAATAGAGGCCCACTATCCTCAGCCTAACGTGCGGCCCGTCCCCTCATCGCTCGGAGACGAGTGTTGCTCCGCCTCTCACTCCCATTACCCCTTTCCATTTGCCGAGGCGAGTGCACCTAGCCCACCCACCCACAACTTGCCCACCCAATCGGCAATTGTCGCGCCGATCGGTCTCTTCGGAACACAAGAGTAGAGAGCAGATTCACAGCAATTTATTGGAGTGGTTAATTGTTGCAACAGTCATCTCATTAGTTTAGTTCCAGGGCGTTGGCTAATTGTTCGAGTGTCCGGCACGACCGCTTCCCCTCCCCCGCTCCGCACCTGGGCCCGGTGGGTGTCGAGATGGACAGGCTTGGGACACCGTGCCCTTTGGCGACTCTTAGCCTGTAGCCAATCGAATAGGTTGCAAGACCCTCTACATGCAAGTGATCCAAATCGACTTCGTCCAAAATCCAATTACTCTGGACACCGTCCCCTTTTCGGAATGGCCACTGCAAAAAAATCCTATTTTTCAAGTATGGCAACGAGGTTCTTTATCGTATCCCTTGTAATTGCAATATGATTTGAACACCTAACGTACTTTACCGTCATGCCTGCGAAGCAAAGGTTTTTGGAAAACTATTTAATTTAACTTATGAATTATCATAGTCTAGAACGCGAGGTTTTTGCGTGCATGTGCAAACAATGGAAAGATCATATTGCAGCTAAGATTCTCTAATGTTTTTAGCGAACGGCGAAGTAGCAACATACACTGCGATAGAGGTTTAAGCTATGCTGTATATTAAATTGCTATATCTACCTACCCTCTTTTGTAAATTCAATTTAAAGTTATAGGATATAGAGTAGTGGATTCGCGTTCGGAGAAAATTGTCACAGTTCATTCTCAATTGTCAATGCGAAGATGGATTATCGAAGTTTTCTTCATTTCTCAGTCTCTTTTTATCTTCGCCACGCTCCTCATTCGCATCTCCCTATCCTGACATTTCGTTCGTGATTTTATTCCCATCCATTACTCCTACCATCAGCGTACTTAGCGACTGTTATTCTTTACGTTATGAGATTATCCAAATTTCTTCGCGGGATTCACGGAATACTTCTCTTATTCCTCTTCGCTGCGCATAATTCTCTCATCGGCGATTCCCTTCCATCTCTTTGGTTTCTTTCAATCGTAGTCATCTTTTCAAAACACCGCATTTCCACCGCTCCCTCAGATCTTCAGCGTGAGTTCGTTCGCCTCTCCCCGAATTTTGTCCATTCCTTTGGCCATTCGTTTAAAGCTATTTCGGGGAGGGAGGGGGAGGCCGAACGCTGCTGTGATGTCCCTCTTACCTCCCGCATCCCTTCTTCTCTGCTCCCCGGCGCGGGGTCCCTTAGCCGTGATCTTGGAGCGACGGGCGTTAAACGTGCCAGCCACCCCACCCCCGTCCGGTAGTTTCGCATGTTCGGGATGCTCTCGAGGGAGAATATAACGTTAGCCAGCCCTTCTGTAATGTGTTATTTTGCATAGGTTATGTTACGTTCGAAAATTAACTAAATATCTGTATGCACTTCGAAGGAGACATATAGTTTCAATTAATTTAAAAGTAGTCACTCCCAAGTTTGAGAAGTGATCCGTAAGTAACTTCTGTGGCTTCATAGGTAGATTGTCTCTTGTTTGACAGTGTACGAATGCTCAGTATTGAATTCATTTTCAAGGTGAATGTACTTGGTTTAAACATTCCGCAAACAAATTCTTGTGGGCGATGGTATCCAGAAAGTATTGCTCTATTGTGGTCGTATGTCGACATGGGGAGTTGAGCGTGAATCGGCGCGTGCCCTTTTGTCAGTTTGTTTCATCAGTGTGGGACTTTGGAATCTTATTCAAATGATGTCGCCCTGTCTTGCTGCCGATCGAGTGCACGCTCCTCGCGCCTCGTTGTCGGCGGTTCTCCGCTGGGGGCTCACTCGTGAATTCCGTGGACCGAGACGAAGGTGCCGGAGGCACGGGCCAATGATAAGTGTCACAATAAATGCATGCTCGTCACCACTGGCTCTCTGCCGCCACACAAAAATGTTTGGCAGGGTGTGGAAGAATGCCTTTATAATGTCATTTTATGTACGTAAATGTATTCTTAAAAAAGAGTGGCGGGCAGTTTGGATATTTCGATTGCAATTGTTTGGGCGTTTAAAGTTTTGTTTGTGGTAACGTATATAGTGCAAATCCCATCACGTCAAGACGCCTAAGGACGTGTATGCCTTGGTGCTTTGGTGGGAAATTCGGTTGGGCGAGACCGAGGAAGGATGATTCTAGTTGAACGTGTCGCGTGTTCGGTAAAGAGGGTTAACTTGACGATACGAACGATGTTCTTTAGTTTGCGCTAAAATATATCATTATCCCCACCCCTTCTGCGGCATACTTTAGTGAAAAATAGCACATTTGCCCTGTAAAGGTTTCCGAGGGGATGAAGGTGGTTACTGGCATTTGGTGCTTGCACCCGGCAACCTTCATGTTTCTTTTGGAAATAAGAACATTGAATTCATTTCATTAAAATAACTAAGTAATCCCAAAATGCACGACTTTTTTTCATGATCTTAGTTATTTCAGTGATAGTAATACCGTTCGGCGAAGGAAATAAGTCACTTGTTACATGAAAATAATTCACGCACGGGTCATTCTACTATTGAATTTTTTTTCCATTTCGTATTCTCACAATTACCACGAATTCTAATTGTACTTGCTTTGATTGATGAGGACATTTTATGGGAATATCAATTTGGAATAGAAGGTTATATTTTTTGCATATTTTTCAATCAGTGTTTAACAGGATGGTAGTCCTTCTAAAGCTCGATTGTAATTTCGTTGGAAATTGGGCGAATATGTCATTGACATGGTTCAGTTTAGCAAATATTAGGGAAAACGTTTGCATACATTTAGATCGCATTAAGCTTGCTGAGAATGGGTATTAATAGGTCTCCGCGTCGATACTAGGTTGTCACGTACATAATTTTTTCCCCTCTCCCGGTGTCTTCGTCTGGGTGATTGAATTGTGAAAGTAGGTGATAGGACTTACGTTTCGCGGTACTCCTACCCGCTTCTTACCGATTTTTTTCCTGTGAGTGAATCGCAATTTTTTCGAGAGTTAAATTTTTCTAACTTTTTGGTGGCAAGTGCTATGCTACGTCTTAAGACTTTTTCGAATTAGCCAATCAATGCCATATTGTCTAGAGAGCATAAAACAAATAAGCATATAAATGGGAAATATTCTTGAATATTTTAATTCAAATCTAGACCCCGACGTCGACTGCCCTTTTTCTAATTTGATTGCACATTGCAAATTCCTCTGTCAAATGTCCTCAGAAGTAAGTGGTAATTGGTATCGCTGGTAATTTTTTGCATTGAGTTCGCTTCCAATGTAAATTTTAGACGAAAAAGGAATTTTGGCTTTATTTTTCCATTGGACCTGGGACAAATGAGATACATGGTCGAATTGTGTGATTTGTGTGGAGTTTTAGAAAATTCCGGTAAATGTCAGTGTAATAAAGTCGCTGGGTTTTGGGCGGGCTTTTGTATATTCATTTTTGCATCCAGAAATAGATATACCATTATTAATTAATAGTTACGGATAATTACATAATAGAACATTTATTAAAATATAGACGCTTCTCCATACTATGTATAAAGTTTATGGAAAGTATCACCAGTATGCAATCATCGATGATGAATTATTGGTGTTGCCATTTCGATTTATAAGCAACGCCTCAATTTTTTCCTGTTTCGAGGGGCAGTATTTTAAATAAGTATTTGGTGTAGGTGGATGCGCTTCCCAAGTGGCAGGCAGCGGTTATTTCGCGTTCGATGGCGGCCACCTCTCCCCGCCGCGTGTTTTGATTCCGATTGCCCCCCGCAACAATTTCCACACGCCCCCCTCCTCGCGGTGGGACCTCCGCGTCCTCGATTCCCGATAAGATGCATCGTTCAACCGACCGGCCGGCGCGGAACACGGGTTATAAATAGGTGGGAATTGTGCGTTCGTTGCCAGAGGGGGGAGGTTACGTCAGCTGGCTTCCCCCTCTCCTGTCCTTCCACGTCCCTCAAATCCCCGACGAACCCCTCGGATTTGAGAGTTAATGTCCGATCTCTTCGCTCCGATTATCACTTTGGCGGGATCCATCGTCGAGGAAAGTTATAAAGATTCGAGACTGGAAAACAATGAGAAGATTATTCACTTGGGTGAAGCTTGGGGAGGTCGACTGTCGAACCTGCCCTAGAGACATCCGCATGAATGAGGTGCTTCTTGTTAGGTGTAGCATCCCATAGGAACCCCGTCAACAGTAAAACATTAAACGTCCATGCCGATTATTTTTCCCCTCGTCTATTATGTCTTGAAATCGTAGTCTGGATTGAAAGAATTCACTGACGATTTTATTATGCTATTGTTATTGGAGGGACCGCGTTCAGAAGGTAATATTACTAGTCGCCGACAGTGAGAAAGATTAAGACGTAGGAATTAAGTATTAATTTATATAAGTAATTAATATTAGTGATGTAGCCTAGTTGTGTCCCAACGAATGACTTACTTAAGTGAGTCATGTTTTTCGAATGTAAATTAAAATTGACATTTCTTAAGGTATTTAATCCATTAGCATTGATTCGGATTAGAAAATCTCCCTATATGCTTTGGTATTTCCATCAATGGCATTATGGATCCATTGGGGAAAAGATTTTCCCCGCTAGAAGTAATTTTGCATTATGACAGCTTCCACAGATGGGAAAGCGGAATCTCATTTTTGTTAATGATTTTTAATTTAATTTTAAAATGGAATGAGCATGAAGATAGTCTCCATTTCTGTAACCGTGGCATGCGAATTGCCAAGGTATCGGACCCGTCATCTCTTAATAATGACCATGTTGCACCAGATGATTCGTTCATTGACTCCTAATGTAGAATTTATTTATTGCAGTGGGAATTTACCATAAAAATGCATTATTTTATTCAAAGTTGAGATGTTAGAAATATTTTTTTTTTTAATTTGCTGATTTTTTCCTCCATGTGAACACTTAAAGCATTTCCTTTCGGTGCATCCATTTTTTTCATTCATACGTGAAAGGTGTGACTGAAAACTCTTACCATACTTCTTACTTTTCTCAATTTTTTTCACTGTTGATTCTAGATAATTCATTCCAACCAATCTTTATACTAGCTATAAATCATTCTTTTGTCATTTTTAGACACTCCTCAATGCTTCCTCCAAATATTAGGAATGAAATTAATGCCTCCGGATGATGGTGGGTTTTCTTCGTTTTCCTCGATCTCTTCTTTCGAAATCAAAATTTTCCCTCGGTTTACACTCTTTATTTATACCATTGCAGAGGAAAATAACGTGCTCTTCGACAGCATTTTTACTGGTAGAATTTGTTTCATCGTGATACTGCCTCATTAGGTGCATAAAGATTTTGTGAAAAAGTACGCTATTCCTCTGCAATATTCCCTTTATTTCCTTCAGCATATGTCGTGGATATGTACAACTTGTACGAATTGAATCCTGAAACCATGAAGCCTCTCGTTCATTGTATTCTCAGAACAATTGCCCTCTTCCATCTATTATTTTACTAATATCCATTTCAAAGTTGTTCCAAATATTTTTCCATCCCTTAAGTTTCTAGGAATATAGTAATATTTGTCCCTTTATCGTGTTTTTATCTTAAGTAGTTTCCGATTACGGAGATATGTTGGAAAGCCCTTGCGTCAGTAGAAATGCCATACCGTAAATGTTGGCACGCTCTCACTTTCATTTGTAAAGCTCATATCCGTAGTTGTGTGTTGTATGCTGGCAATTTCTACATGCTTTCGAGTCACTTGTCTCGGAACGCTCACCGGACGCCGGATGGCAATGAGATGTCTGGACCCCGAGGTAGATACTACAGAATTCGCATTCGCCCCAGTTACAATTGCTAGGATTTCCTATCCATCCTTGTGTGTTGCCCACGATGCTCGGGGATATCGGACCGGAGCCAGTGCGTTAAGCCGTTCGCTCCTTTCAATTTCTGTGAGAAACCGTGCTTTCGTCGTTTACGGCCACAGTGCCCTGCCATCTGTAAACACGCCGCAACTCGCCGTGGGAGCCGGGGACACCTCCTTGAGCTCACCCCCCCCCATCTCTCTCCGGGAATCCGCAGTTTTGATTCCCGCTCCTCACCTTCCCCACTCGGGACTTAACTATTTTTGTCCTAGCCCTCTGTTGCCGAATGGCAAGGCGGGCCCCGCCCATGGGGCCCTCTCCCTCAATTGGGGCCCATTGTCGCCGGGACAGGTGCTAGGAGATGAGAGTATAACTCTGGGCTCTGCGTAGGGCGAGAATCTGGTTGGCAAGCATAATCCTCGACGGCTGCATCAGTGGCGTTAACACTTAATTTTAACCTCTGGTGACTCAGCGCGGGCAAGAAAGAGGCTGAATCTCTCTTTCTCAAAATTCCGCCGGAAGAGAGCCTTCCCAGAGAGTCATGTGCCCATACCTAGGAGGCGTATTTATTCGACGAGACTTGAGGCACCACAATTCTGCGTGATACTAATCCCGAAAATGAAGGTTGACCGATCCGTTAATTAATTGAGAATATCTACAGGTGTCGCTATGCAGAGGGAGGACAAAGTTCGATTCTCTGGTTTGTCAATGCCAGACTTCAAAATTTTCCTTGAAAGTAAAACGAATTTGGAAACAGCATCGAAGAAAGCGGCTTAGGTAGGAAAACATAATTTAGTGAACTTTTGAAAGCAGTGGGTCGCTAGATTTGAAAAATAAATCAGCGATGGGCATTAATGCTGAAGTACGACTGTTATTTGCATTTTAATGTTGGGAATATATCACCATTATTTATCCTTCAATTTGAATATTGCTTGATTAACGCCCCTCATTTGATATTTATTTTTTCATTGTTTTTCCGCCAAATGACTTTTTACTTCACCTACGTAATGGTCACTTTGCTTTCTTCCAAAGGAATATCTTTTTCTCAAGAAAAATAAATACGTGTAGGGTGTTTGGAAATCGATATCATATACCTTTCATTGAAAATCTTAAAAGTAACCACACGTTGCGACGGTAGTGCACATCTGGGGTCGTCCCAAAGGAAAACAATTTCCCGCATTGAGCATTCCTGAAGTGTGTGTGTCTGTGACGTCGAATTGTCGGCGCGCCCATTCCTCGCGACTTAACCATGGCGAGGGAGGAGGGCGCTGCGTGTGGAGGCCCTTAACTAGTCGCGCAGTCTTCCTCCATTACCTCAAGACTTTTCGCGAGTACGGTGGAGGAAAAAACTCCGTTAATCTGTTCTACCCGATAGTTGTAATGATATTTTATACTCCAATACCAGCGAAGGTCTATTACTACTGTGACTTCTGCTGTGAATCACTGAAATATTAACAAATGAGAGCTCAATTTAAGAAATATGTGACTGATTTCTGACTTCATGTAACAAAATATTTTAAACTAACTTCCTATTATTTTTCATAGTAGCTCGCTTCTGATTAACTCAGCGGTATTATCCATGTAAAATTCAGCATACCAGTAGATATAATCGCATAAGATACTTGAATTAAAATCCTTTTAAGTAAGCATTAAGAACGATACACACGGCTACGAGGGGGTGGGGGTCACCGCTGTTATGGTGACGCGCGGGTCGTCTAGGAGCCCCCCAAGAGGTTTATGGTTGGGCACCGGCGTCGCAGTAGGTACTACGCGCCCTCTATGAATGGGAAGGGGGGCCGGGAGTGGGATCGGATTGGCGGAGGTGGGGGTCCCCCCACGCGAGTGTCACAACAGCCCCCCTCCGTCCCCCTCTCCCCCGCCTCTCTGGCACCTTCGCCGCCCCGAGGGACGATGGGGCGCCCTGGGGAGAGACAGAAGAGGTGTCTTCGCGCTCCCTCTCCGCGCGTGAGTCGACGTACCGCTCTTCGGAGGCGCGAGGATCTCTCCGCCGGAGGACTCTCGATTACCCCTGGACGAAACGCCCTCGGCGACCCTTCGGCCCGCACTCGAATGTCTCCGGCCCACCGCCCTCGGGCCTCTCGGTTGGCCCGCGCCGCTTCCGTGGCTTCGCTTGGGGCTCTCCGCTTGCTGCGACTCGAATCCTCGACTCGGAAATTGCCTCCTCGAGCTTGGCGTGCAACCCGCGGCCGTATGGTGAACGTGGTCGAGTGCACTGGGGACGCGTGATAATTACTTGGAAGTGCTCGGTTTAGTTCGTGATGAACCTTGGGAATACTACCCGGGTCCATTCTGCAACTTTCGTTTAGAAGACATCCGTTACTGCAAGTAAGTGCGCGATCGGTTGCGTAACGACGTTTGCCCTAGTGACCAAAGGGTTGATTTGGGAAGGGTATCAAGTATCCACTGCCTGCGACGAGAATCCTTTTATGACCGGTGTGCCAAAACGCTGCGGGTGACTTGCCAAGGGGAAAGTATGCCAGTGAAGCTTCCATCGGATTCCATTGCCCGCGTTTTAGCTTATTTGTATGCCATATTTTCAAACGTACAATTTGAAAACAGTATTTTCCTCATAAGTCATGCGACTTGCCCTCGGTGTTTTTTCGGTTTCTTTGTGAAACCTAAATACCCCGTTCCAGCAAAGATGTTTCTCTGCAAATGTATTTAAACCACGTCGTTTTGAAGGATATCCCTCCTCGAAGGGAACAATATCTTCTCCCATTTTCTCTATTCTCGTGTGCAATACGATTGCGACACGGCGCCGCAAAAGTACACTGTATTGCTTTTCAAATTGGTTGATATATACCAATAGTCAGCGGGTCGCGGTGGTCTAGTGGGTAGAGCGTTGGACTACTGACCGGAGGGTCCCGGGTTCGATTCCCGGGCAAGGCACTCTGGGCACCTGCAGCTCCACTCAAGTTAGTTGATTTTTCGGGTACCAGTTCTTCTTCCTGGGAAACCATAACCGGCACAGAGAAAGGAACTGGCCTCCCTACCCTGATGTGTGAATATTCGCACGCCGTCGGGCTTAGTACATGGGTGAGCTCTACCATCACCTACTAAACCGACCTTCGGGTTGATTACTGTGTTTATGGTTTTTTTATACCAATATTCAGTCACGGCGCGATCTCGTCTATGTTGCTGTCTGAGAACATTTTTCGGGAAAAAATGAGGATCAAGGGTTGAAGCCCAGCGATTTTTATTGGTAGTAAGTCGCGGGCATTCCGGTCTTGTCGTTAATAATGTGAGTCAAACCTCGTCTTGATCGTCGAAGACTCCCATAGGGGCGAAAGACTTCCTTCCTGCCCCAAACGCTTTTCACGAATCCGAGAGCGGGGCTTCTATTTGTGGGTTCGTGCCCGTGGATATGTGGAACACAGGCGCGCGCTCACACACACACATACACCAGAATCCCCGACATCCAAAATCGAGGCGAAACGCGAATGGCCGAATAGAATATTTTGACCCTCGGCCACAATAATCGGTTGCTTCCCCGCGCACCCCTGTTCCCCTTGGCGATTGTTGTTTCCCCCGCCTCCCTTCACCCGTTCCTTTTCTAAAGTTAGACCGGAGTGGAAGGGGTTGGTGGCCAAACGCGAGGGAGCGTGGGTGGGGTCGAGCGATTGCGTATTTGGGACGCCAGGGAAATTCGCAGCAGCGGATGGGTGTCGTACGCTCTCCGGGCACTTCCTCTCTTTAAACTTAATGGAATAAGACGCGCTTGGTTCGGGCACCTTTGCTGATGCTCGCTGTTTGCGGTGCATTGGAATTTCTCTCTTACGTCATGTACTGGCCCTTCAAAGGTGTGTTTTTGGCGGATATTTTTCATTTAGTCAATATAAACAAATCCTAATGAATTTCATCCTACGACCATAATTTAAGAAATACTTGAATTATCCATAAAGGATTCTCGTGCTCAGTGAGCATTTTTGTTTGGCACTTCGCACGGGGAAGAAAAACTTCCCCGGGAGGCAATTTTTAAGAAGTATATTGGGGCGCGATACTTCTTGGAAATCTGCCGACAATTTGGCCTCGGATCACGGATGTAAATTTTGAGACATTGGAGACGGTCCCTTAGCTCCAACCATGGTGCCTTCCTCTCACAGACTTAAAGGTGGTTAGATTCGATTGTCTCTTGATTTCGCTGAAATTTGGCGAAATATACCCGGCTTTGAAATCTGCAGGATACAATAAATCGGATATTACAAAGCTAAATTGAATAGTAAATTTGTTAAATGTTAACCTCGTAACCTTAATGTTCGCGCGATATTTTGACTTTAAATTATGCCTAGATTTTTACTCAAGGTGTGACGTCAGATGGTTCTTGTTATAAAGATGATAATTTGTCGTAATTTGACATCCTTAGTATTTATAAGAACGCGCTAAAGCGATTGTGTATAGCATGTTGAATTTTTCGCGGTGATTCAGGGAAGAGAAACGAACGAAGAATTATAAAGTTAATTATAATATCCAAACAGTTTAAAAATCAAGCATCAATATTTACTCTCCATTCTCGAAAAGAGGGGGATGGAAATTTTCGCACTATATCTAGAGGGAAAATAAATCCTTCGACAGCATCACTTGTGATAACTGCTCCAGCCACCTTAAGTCACTCTTGTGAGGAAGGCTCCCAGCGGACGGTTGCTTATTATTGTATTTCGCCGTCGCCGCAGAGGGTGCCATGGCCACCTCCCAGTACCGCAGCAGCGGCGCCGCCGCCGGCGGATCATCGCAACGCTCCTCTGCCACTTCGCGGCGTAGGTCGTACGCGCGCGCCGCCACCTCCGCCCTCTCGCCCTCCAACATGTTCGCCGACTCGGACGTGGTGCGAACGTGCACCAACCTCATCCAGCGGCTGACGACGCGCGTGAGCCGACAGCCGTCGGATGCCGCTGGCGCCGTGCAGACGGCGCCCAAGACGGCAGACGCCACCGCTGACAAGACGGCGTCTTCGTACCTGCCGTACGTGAGCAGCCGGCTGCGCTCATACCAGCCGGCGTCGCGTTACGAGAGGTGGGCGGGCCCCGAGGAGGGGCCGTCGGTGCGAGCAGATCTGGAGCGGGTGTACCGCCGCGGGGGGGGCGTAGACGATGGGGAGGACGCAGGGGCGGGGGGTCGGCGTCGCCCGGGGGTGGAGGAGGGCAGCCTCAAGGGGAGCTCCCGCTACGGCGTGGCCTACGAAACTACCACGACCCGTCGACGTTCGGAGGACGCCCGCGTGACGAGCCGCAGCTACGGGCGGCGGGCCCACAGGGAGTGTGGCCCCGGGGGGCCGGTGGAGATGCCGCTGGTGGGGGAGGCGAAGCGGCGGGGCGAGAGGGAGAAGGTGACGCCGTACCGGTTGTCTTACTACGGGGCAGCGGGGGGCGGAAGGAGGCGTAGGGGCGAGAGTCAGCGGGAGGGAGAGGGCCCCCGGGGGGCGCTGGCCGCAGGCGGGCCCTCGACGCGCAGTGAGTTCAAGGAGGGAGCATTGGGAGGCGGGGGGAAGGCGAGAAAGGCCCCTGAGCCCCTACTTCCGCCCCCTTCCAAAGAGAGCATGGAGAGAGAAGCGAAGCGTAAGGAAATTCGTGCCCTCATAATGAAATACGCGGCCCTGGATGAGGTGTATGGGGCTTCGACGATGGTGACCCCCGAGGCTGTCCCCGCAACCAAGGGGGGGAAAGAGGGGGCTCGCGCGGCGGCCCCCCCTGACGCGGGCGTGGTGGCTGGCGCGGCCGCCGAAGTGTCTACCAAGGCGGCGGTCGTAAGTAGGGCCCTGCTAGGGGGAGTTGTGTGCGTGCAGAGGACAGGTGTTTGCGTGGGAGAGGAGGGTCTCCATAACTGCTTGTGCCTTTTGTGTTGGACTAAAGTGCCTGCTCCAACCCCCCATCCACCCACAAGAGTGCTTCTAAATTGCACACCCCCCCCCTGTTGCCAGAGCCCTTGTCTCATTGAAATCCCTGATGACTGCACGTTTATGTAATGTCTGGCTACCTTTGCCACTCCCTCTTGTTGAGCTCTCCAGAAAGCCAATTACCGCAAGCCTTTTGAGCTTTGTCTATCAACCTGAGAAACCAAGAAAGGGTGATGCCCATTGTGTACAACTGGAGCAGTAATTTGGGATGAGTAGGATAACCTAACACAAAATGAGTCATCATGCAACGTGAATCAAGAAATTGATCATTTACTAATGTAGTTGAGATTAGAGTGCATTGAGGAAGGTTTGAGGACAATTGCCAGCAGTGCATCCCTAAATTCAGGAGTGTTATGTTATGAAAACACTGAGTGCCTGCACATTATATTGGTCGTCAATTTCAGATATTTACCAAATGTATTCTATTTATTACCCTTGCCACAGACTATTTAACCACATAATGGGGAACTAATGACAACCACTTCATATGTCTTCCACTTTATATATTATTATTTATTTTATATATATATTTGTTATCTGGAAAAGCTTTTGTTCTCAAAAAGCTCTCTTTCGAACTAGTAGACAGGCATATGATTGTGAGCAACATGAACCTTCCGTAATATTTCAGTGCAGATTTTTTTACTCGCTCATGTGCCTAGGCCCTTTCCTTTTGCCTTACTAATAATTGTATTCTTTGTTTGCTGTTAATGTCTCTTGGCTAGGTCATTTTAGTTTTCTATGTTGGTTAATTTATACATGTATCTTACAGTCAGCATAAAACACCTTACCCTGGAGAGGCGAATTGAATATGACCAAGACAGTTTGCTTTTGTGATCCTTGACCTTCATTTTAACTGCTGACCTGGTGCATGTTTGTATGTGTGTGCATAAACATTGAGAACCATGGTGTTTTGAGTGATTAACATGCAGATAATTTGTACTTGCAGAAGACTTCCTATCCCATAGCCATTTGGCATAAGGGTTGACTTGGAAGGCGAATTGTCAATAAAGCATGTTTGCACTGATGATGATAATAAGTCTCATAAACCTCTAGGTTAGTATATTCCAAAGTGTTTAATTTTATAATCCCACAAATTATTTAGAAGGAAGGCCTAACTCATTTTGAAGCAGTTTTCCTTTCTTTCTTTTATAACTTTGGCATCAGGCACTCATGTTGTCTGCATTGAGTTGAAAGGGTAAATATTTGCTCCTTTGTAATTTATAAAATTTGAAAGTATTGCGGTATAATTTTATTTTTATCTTTTCTGTCATGTCCCATATTTGCTCCTAGTCTGTTTTTTTTTAATTTTATTTCAATGCTCTTACTTCAACCTACCTGGATAGGCGCAATGTGTTTTGTTTCATTTGCCTAAGGGTGTCGCACTAAGTGTGGTTTGCCATATTATATGGGTGAGATACCTTATTTTATAACTTTATTCCAAGTTGGGTGATTTTGATTATTGTAATGTTTCCCCAAACATAAACTGCCGATGTTTTTCCAGTTACATTTTGAGAGCCCTCTTGGTCCAGGGATGAAAGTTTAGTGAGAGCATTGAGAATAGGATGGTTTAAGAGGATTCTTTTTAAGTTGTTTGCAATTTGCAAGTGAGCTTGGATGCTCACCCCTGAGAGCTAACCCCCCTCCTTTGAGCGTGGTTGTGGCTCACGCTCATGGGAGAAGGTGAGGGGGAGGGGAGGGGTTGAGACTTTGGCCCCCCTCCTCCCCCTTGACGTGCGACCTCACCATTCCCATCCACCATCCCACGCCCGCCTCTGCTCTCTTTCTCTCTCCACCCAATTACAAAGGTCCCGTTCTCTTCTCTTCTCTCTTCTCCCTCCACAACCCGTGTGTCCCTTCTCTGTCTTGGCATCGACACGAATTGCTGGATTTTGCTCGGTTGCTCACGCGTCTCTCCAACGTGGTGGTGGTGGTTGGTGGTGGTCGGCCGGCAATTGTCGTGTGATGGCCGACCTGCGTGATGAATTGTGCGAACACCCACCACTCCCTGCCGTCCAACCGCCCGCTTGCGGCCTACGCCCGACCCGACACCACCAATTGGCTGTGCCAACCCACCGACGAAAACCACCCCTCCCCCCCATGGGTCTCGGTGTGGCGTACTGTGCTCCGGTTGGTCGCTCCTCCCATGGACGGATGGATTGGGCATGCGACAGAGCTCTCGAGCACCTTCCGTCGAGGATGATGAAGAGGGGCACCTGATATACCGCCACGGAGACTTGCTCCAAGACCGATGTTCGTGAATACAACCAAGTTTATGTAGTAGTAACTACTATTTCTCTCTACTCCAAACTGACTCAAAATTTCTTCCTTTAACCTGAAGCCCGTTTGTGCAATTCCTTCGATGGGGGTTCAGATGAAAGGGAATGTGCTGTTGTTTTTCAATCCTGAGTGGATAGTTCTACCCTGGCTAAGACTCTTGGAAAAGTGTTGGCTCAGTTCTCAGGGCATAGTGGTTTGAAAGAGATCCCTTGTTGAGTATTCATGATCTTAACTTCACATTGGGATTTACTGCTGGGGCTTGAGTCATTTTGAGTACTTTCATTTTTTTATGTTTAGGCACTACAATACACATGAGTTTTCATTCATTCAATTGAATTTATTTTTGGGTTTCAAACATTTTAGCTGTCAAAATGTAATCAATAGGTTTTGTTTTGTTCCCCCCTCTCCTTCAAGAAATGCTTAAACGAGGATACCACCCAAGGGCATGAATTAATTAATTGCAGGAAGGAGATAACAATTACACCTTAAGATAGTGCCAAGTCTCCCCTGCCAACCGACTGTGAGGGTTTGGGTCCCAGCAGATACTTGCCTACTCATAACATAAGACTGGGTAGGGAGTATTAACCCTTTTGAAGACTTTTTGGGGTTTTGGTTGTCATGGGAAGAGAAAGTTGCAATCTCCGCAAGAGCCAAGATAATGGGAGGGGGGATCTGCATGACCAGCAAGAAGATTTTCACTATTTGTTTATGTCTCTTACATATTTCCAATCCTTATCATGCAAAAAAGAAGTATAGATTTTGTAACATTTGAAAGAACATAGATCTTGCTCCTGTGATGATTAGACCTTTTGCAGTGTTATGGGGATTGCCCATAGATTGGTCTTTTCCCAACTCCTTCAATAGACTCTACCTTTAATTTTGAGCCTCTGTGGTGTGAGAATCATGCCTACAAGGGTGCTGTTGTTGGATGGATCGTGCACACTCAATCCCTTTGTTGTTTCCTACACTTGTGATATACATATGTTGCCATAACACAGGATGTCAGAGGTAATGGTTTTTTTTTAATTTAATACTATTTAACCCAACAAAGGGTTTTGCTCTTGTAACTCTCAACTCAATACACTGGAGATTCCTAGTTAAATAATGGAAGTTTTAGGAATTCCCTGTTTATTATTTGTTTTTAACTTTAAGAAAAAGTATTGCCATCCTCATAATCTCCATGTTTTAATTAACAGATGCTCTATGTTGGTTGGACATACATATGCACTTCATTTACATGAAAGCAGGAGCAGGTGTGCACGATCCCCCAATAAGTAAATGTACCTGTTCTTTAAACTATATTTCTTTTAAAGGGTAGACGTGTCACTGTACTCAGTTAGCTAACATGATATGTGCCCGGGGTTGGTCTGGTGGCTTTCTCTCTCCCTCGCTACCCACCCTCATTCCTCTCTCTGTCTCTCTTTTTCTCCCTCTCTCGCAATCCCTCTTCTTCCCAATCAATCATTTGCCACTTGTGCCACCTCTGGTTCTTTCTTTACATTTTCCTGGGGTTTCTTGTTGACCACCATCAGACAAGATCATGGCCACCTTAGGAGAAGGAACCTTTGGCAAGGTCGTCAAAGTGAAGGACATCCACATGTGAGTATATGCTAACATTTGTTTTTAAGCTTGCAGTATGTTAATTGGAATTGGTCATTGATCATTTATGGTGTAAATGGTTTCTATTTGGGTATTGGTGTAATGACTGGTGTACTGACTTCCCACCCTGAGATTCCTTTGGGTGGCGGCAGAAATTTTCAGAGGTAGCCTGATTCATACTTGAATGCCATGTGGAAAGAACTTCAGTGGAACACGGTCCATGGAACACGACATAAAATTGTGAACCCCTTGGTGTCTTTGGTCAAGAGGGGGCTAATATCTCTTCATATGTTTCACTCCACCCCAATGTTTCAATTGATCTCACCTGATGGTCAACAACTCCCTAATTACTATTACTCCAAAATTCATATTTTCTCAGCCTAAGCACTTGTGTTTGTCATCCGTAATATTTCAGTTGGTTATTTTTTTGGGAAATGCATACATCATTTATTCTCATTGCTGTTAAATCATTGAATCTTCTGCATGTATGTGCAATTGTGAATCTTTAAAATCCATAGTCGTTTTCTGTCAAGCTCCTTTCTGAAAAATTCTTTTAAGTGAAAAGAATTTAGCGAAAACAGACTCAAACCTTCATTCTAATAACAGCAATCAATTCTTGTATGCCCCCATTTTTCGATACGTTCAGTGCTTTAGTTCCACCAAAAGAAACCTGCTGCAGTGAAAGGTTGAGTATGAAATTGATTGACAACAATTTCCCCTAAATGACTGACTATGGAAAAGTAGAATGAGTTGTAATTACCAATCAAGTGATGGTGAGTCAAAAGAAATGTGAGGGTGCAGTGTTATTCTTTCTGTTGCCGCAGTACTTGAGAGAAGCTAATAAAACTTAATGGATGAGTACACATAAATTGGGGTGTGTTATAACCAGTCCACTTGGAGGCAGGTTGTGAGCAGTTACTTCATTTAGGATGATGCCATCCATTGTGTGTAGCCTTGCTCTGAAAATACTTGATAAGGTTTGTCAACACATTTGGAGAAGAGAAAATGCAGAGAATCTTTTATTTCCTATGCATAACAGGGAATAATCTCATTTATTATACACAGATTGGATCTGTGATATAAATTATCTTTTTGCTCATTTTATGCCATAAAATGTTACAAAAATCACAATACATTGTTTTTTATGGTAACTGTAGATACAGGAGTGGATGGGACTGGCTTGTTGAGTGGATTAAGCTTTTGGGAAAACCAGGGCCAATTTTCTTTTAAGCCAATGGATTGAAGGGATTGGTAAAATCACCATTTAACTGCCATCACATCGATCCTGACAAATGACATGATGTGGGTTGAACTAAATGTAATACACTCAATATTGAAGGTTGAAATACTAAGTTGGTTGTCATGAGAATCTCTCAAGTTAACTTCAAAACCCATTGATTTGGTATTTGTGTGAAATTATCATGATGCACATCTGGTCTTCATCATTCAACTCTTATTTTAATTCATTAGTAATAAAAGGGTGGATGAATGGTGGTCCAGAACCATACAATTATATGTTGGTTAAGGTTCTTGGGAAAGTTAACGGAACATTTCAATGTGGGAAATTCATGTGATGAATAAAAGGTGAGGTACACTAGGAAGTAGGGACACTGTGGTGGAAATTTCAAAGTAGAGAAGCTTCATTATCACTTACAATCAAAGCATTCTGTTTAGGTGAAGGAGGGAAATAATTTTCATGGATAAGTTCTGGTGGTAGAATTTTTCCTGCAAAGAATAACTTTGGAGAAAGGAAACAATGGAATCTGGGTGGTTTATGAAAATAATTACTAATATCGTTTAGTGTCCTGGTATATTTTGGTGCTACATAGAAGAATGATCTATTTAATTACTTAGACAGACATGCCAACTTTCAAAAATGAAAAATCGGGAGGACATGCCAACTTTCAAAAATGAAAAATCGGGAGATTTTTAGAAGTGTATCACGAAGTAATCACTTTTAATTACCACAATATTTGCATGGCACCTTAATCCCTTTATGACACTTTGCCAATTTTTAATGAATGTCACACTTTATTAACATGTTAAGCTAAGTACACAATTTGAACAGTTCATCAAGAACGTAAGAAGGAAAAATCGGGAGTCTCCCGCTTAAATCGGGAGAGTTGGCATGTCTGCTTAGATAATAATGTATTAATTTATTTGCTTCATTGCAGGTAGTCAAGGAAAATAGTTTCAATGTGGGACTTATAAAGGACAATCTAAAATATTTACAAATATATATTTAAAAATTAAAATAAAAACATCTAAAACTGGAAAGTTAGAAAAAAAACTTTTTGTAGCAAGATTTCATATAGTTGCATATACTACAGAAATTGCAAAATTCCTAGCATTTGCTTGGTTTTTTAACCTTTTTGAATCAATGTTAATAAAATCTAAAATACTGGTAAGAGAAATAATAGAAACAGCATGTAATTTAGTTAATATAACGTGTGTGGTGTTAAATGGATTAAAAAAACATCTTTCTAGAACAACAAAAATATAACATTTCACTCAGTTCTTCACCTGCAGATAACTAGTCCTTTTAGCATTTTAAACATCAATTACATTTTAAATTAATTACACCATGGTAATTACTTTGTCGGCAGAACTAATTTTATTCAATCAATGTACTTGAACCTGTTTTAACCAATGGTGGTTTTAACCACAAACCAATAGGTTTGTACTGGGGTCATCTTGTTGTCCTAGTGTAATTCAACTCTGGTTGGTTTCATTTAAAACTGATTTGCCATGGGATGAAAGAAAAAAGAAACATCGTAGATACTGGAGAGATTATAGAAAAAGAAAATCTTATCTGTCATTTGCGTTAATGAAGTATGAGATGTCAAAAGTGTTCATATGTCACTTAATTCTAACTAATTTTAGAAATACGTTTATTTCAGTGTCTTTAGAAAGCTAAGACTTAGAGAGAACAGTCTGAAAAGTTTGTTTACCATTACCTGCTTGTTAGGTTGGAGAAGGGACTATAAATTTCAATCTCATTCCAAAATAGACATAAAATTAAATAAATATCTCAAAGTGCAATGACTAATGTTAGAAAATGTTCATAACTGATTAACCCCCATCTGCCTGTTTTCATCTTTTGTGGGCACTTGTATAGGGTTGAGAGTGCCAGTCAAAAGAAGTCTGTCTGGTGTGAGTTTGTGATAAATATGGAAAAAATCACTGTCTGGCAAATGAATTATAACAATTAATTTGGTAAAAAGTTAAATGGCACAAATTTCTGTCTGATGACAGAAATAGCCATATGGTGGTGAGGACGTCTTTCTCAATAAATGTAAACTGGCAAATAGTTTTGGAAAATTATAATCCTTTGTAATGCTTAATACTCTAAATGCTCTTCAATTTCCTGTGCTACTTTTTAGTGTGCTGTGTCCTTTTTGTTAATACAAACGGAGGAGTCTGTGGAAGCATTGCTTTGGTTTGCAGAGGGCTTATCATTGTTAATGAGCAATTACTTTTTTTTATAAAGCCTGCTTAAGAAGGGAAAACTGTTCTGATGCTGCCCCATTTGCCTCTGTTGACCAATCTGAAACTAATTGATACTTGCAGGAGAGATCAGACAATGGCACTGAAGATCATCAAAAATGTGGAAAAGTACAGAGAAGCTGCCAAGCTGGAAATAAATGCCCTTGAGAAGATAGCTGAAAAAGATCCAGATGCTCGGCAGTAAGTTTATTTTAAGATATGGCTTGTTCTTACACATAAATAAGAAAAAGAAAAGGCATTCAGAAATTATCTGATACTTATGCTAAGGTTAAAATTTCATAGCTAATATAGTTAGGCAATTAGCTCTTGGGGATAACATTGACATTGGGGAAGAAGGGAGGCAAAGTGGCTTAAAATTATAGGAACCTAGTTATATTTTGTTATTCATTGGCTTGCACATTTTTCTGAATTGACTCACAGGCAGTAAATATTCCAATTCCATAAATCATTTGCTTACTTACCATAATTTCTCATGGCTACACTTTTATATTTAGCAATTTCTTCAAATGTCTATTTATAATTCAAGAGATTAATCATAAGTGGTTAGTAAAGGAGTTTCAAGTACGATTGATCTCGGTGTACTGTGTATTCCGTAATTATTTGCAAGCAAACTTGTTTCATGCATTAGCTGTATTTGAAGCCTGGTTGAAACCAAATAGGATATTGAAGCAGCTGGTTTAGAAAAAATAATTGTCACATGCGTGACAGAGTGTTGCTGGAAAGAATTTCCTTGCGTAAACATTCGTAGTGCTTGCATGTTAAATATATTTGCACTCCCTCTCGTGAAAGTGTTTCTTCAATTGAATGGGAGAAATAGAGTAAAAATGGTCTTTGCTTTTGCACCAGCATAATGTTTTTGGGTTTGAATTTGCATTTGAGGGTTGAGCAGCCCAATCTGCAAATTTTATGTATTTATTTATATCTACTCAAAACAAATGAAATACTCAGTTGAGCCTAATGCATACTTTTCCTTTCCATTGCTCCTCTTCTACCAGTCACCAAATTATTTTTCTATTAAATCCTGAATTTCAATTTTAGTAATGTTATTTTTAATATATTATTTGTCAAGTGCAGTTGGCCCATCAAAAAATTAATGAAGCACAAAGAGTAGCAGAGAGCAATAAATGTCAATTATGCATGTTTCATTCACTTGTGAAAGGAATGTACAAGCTTTACAGTAGCACCCAGCCTGATAAAGAAATGCTTTTTCAATTGGAAGAATATAGTTGCTCTTCATTTTGCTAAATGTTATAGTGGTATTAAGTGCACCTCTTCTGACAGTGGTTTTTGTATTTCAGCCTTTGTGTGAAGATGCTAGACTGGTTTGATTACCATGGCCATATGTGCATTGCATTTGAACTTCTGGGCCTCAGTGTATTTGATTTCCTGGTAAGCAAAATCTTTGATTCAAATTCTTTGTTGCGCATGCCATGTTAAAAGCAGGACCAGTATTTTTTAAATTGGACCAGTATTTGTGAGTTCTCAAGAGTGTTATTTCTACTGAATTAAGCTCAATAACAAAGATTTAGCACACCCTAAAATGAGAAGTTAGCGATCAGTGATTACTTGTGATAACTATTATACCATTCAAATGAAAGTAATGCAATTTTAATGTGGAAATTCTAAGGAGATAAACTTATCTTATGATAAAGAAAAGTGTTGTGTGAATTCCACTGTCAGTCCCCGAACCAATGTGAGACCTTTCTATGTAAAAAATTAAATTATTATTATTTACAAATAACAATTTTAGAAAGCAAGTTAAATTTCTTCTTGTAATACTGAGTATTATTTAATATTTTTGCTAATAATTTGACTATTAGTAGTGTACTAGTTATTGCAATTAATTAAACTTTGTTGAATAAATTATTATTTTTATTAAAATATTGGCCATTTCTGTGTGTGCTTCTAAATGCTCATTCCCTAATCATGCTCTGTGCCTTTCTTCCCTGTCTTCGGCTCCGAAGAAGGAAAACAATTATCAGCCGTACCCTCTGGAACAAGTTCGTCACATTGCATACCAGCTGTCCTATGCTGTTCGTTTCCTTCATGACCATAAATTAACTCACACCGACTTGAAACCAGAGAATATCCTGTTTGTGGATTCAGACTACGATGTGGTTTATGCTTCTAAAAAGGTCTGCTCTTGGGTAACGTATCCCTTGCTAATATATTTTTGCATGGGATATGTTTTCATTTGCTATTTATTTACTATTAAGAATATGCATAATGAAGGAGTGTGAAAAAATTTAAGAAGTATGGTTGTTAATGTCTTTCTGAAGAATGTCTGAAAAAATTGATTTAAAAAATTCTTTGATGTAAAACCTGCAGAACATTAGTCAGAATTTCTATTTATTTGTACCAATTTGATTATGTGGATTAAGTAATTCTCGTTAATCAGGGTGGAAAATAAGCACATATTTTGGGACATAGGAATATGGGGATAGGAATAGATTTTTTATGCGAAATAGTTTCTGTACCTTAGTGAGCAAGCACAGATCATGCTTGTTGAATACTGCATGCTTTTATCCTTCATTTTTAAGGTCATTGGCTTAAATGTGTCAGTTAATTAGTTCAATGCATTCATACAATAATCGTATTCCTTATTAGCATAAATTTCAAGTTTAAAAATGCTGCACTGATTAAGAGCCTGATAATTGCCTTGATAGATGCAATAAAAACTTTTTATGAAACTAAATGGTCTGAAAACTATCAGCTCTTTTAACAAGAGGAGAAGACTGTCTCTGTTCTTTTTCATACAATGTAGAATGAATGTTTTCTGCATTAAATACTTAATGAATCTCAATGAATTTCTCCAATTCTTCTAAGTTACAAAAGGTTAATGAAATTTAATTTGCTGCACCTGCTTTCCTCTGAATATTTTACATGCCAGCAACTTTTTTGATGTTCTGAAATGGAACTCTAATGTTGCAGACAAATGTGCTAAGTGTAATTAATTGTGTTTCTGGCTGTACTCTATCACATACAGTGTGCACTAGTGAAGTGAACTCATTCCGCTTATGAAAACACACAAACTTTATATATATCTTGCCTTTGTACGTTCCTAAAGCTTTTTTCATTATCTTAGCACCCCACTCCTCCAAGTATGATATATATTAATATTCTAAAAAGCACATCTTTCATTTAATTAATACGAATCATATGAAAACACTGTGTAGTACCTAATCAATTGTTTTGGATGGTAAAGTTTAAACTTTTGGTAATCGTTCTCACAGTAGCTGGTAGCTTAGTTTGGGTGAGTGATGCAGAGAAAATTCACTTTGAATGATCTACAAGTTATGGAAAATTACTTGAGAAGTTAAGTCTAAGTTGGTTTCATATTGTAAAATGTGGACTGTTGAAAAAAAGTATTTTCATTTTGTCAGAGAAAATGCCAAAAATAGCGCATGAAACAGTAGAATTAAATGTTTGTTGAAAAAATTTTGTAAATTTTTTGTTGTAAGTTTCATTATTATTTTCTTGTGGTATCTTACATTTTCTAACACAATGCCCATTTTTCCCTTTGGCTGTGACCCACTTGGAAAATGGCACAACCATTGAAGGGGCAGAGAAGAGAAATCAGGAGGGTTAAGCAGACAGATGTCCGACTAATTGATTTTGGCAGTGCAACATTTGACCATGAGCACCACAGTACTATTGTCTCCACAAGGCACTACCGTGCACCAGAAGTCATTCTGGGTATGTATGTGGATTGTGTGTACAGGAAAGCAATTCTTAGGATGCATTTTCAAAATAACTTTGAACTTGAATTTTTGTTTATTAAATCTTAATATTCAATGTGTAGCGCATTTTCAGTGCCATTGACTAAATCAATCTTATCTTTCCTGAAAAAAATTTGACATATGTGTGGGTACTTCCAGAATAAATTTTTATTTAAAGTCTCACTTATTGTCCGGTTACTTAGAATTACACTTTTGAAAGACTGGAAAAATGTGGGAATCCCTTGGTAGCTGGTCGGATCTCCTATAGCTTTCGAGCAAGTTTTATCATAGGCTAACTTAATGCCAAAACTTATTCATGCTGTAATATTAGAATGACAGTGCACTTTCAATGAGTGAATTAGACCTAAATCCAGTGGTTGGAGCTCACTAGTACAATTCGCAGGAAAAAATTTTAACTGAATGTATTCCTCAAGTGTAAATTTAGTGGATGGGCTGGACACTGATCAATTAAAAGCAGAAATATCCCATTCTGAGATCCCAATTTAGCATCCAGAGCATGAAGCTCATCCTCCGATATTTCTGAGGTCATTCTTGTTTTAGAATTTGCTGTGTATCTAGCAGGCAACATTTTTATGTATTTGATGTAGGATGCCTGTAGGGTTCTTCGATTTACCATTAGTGGCTGAAGCTTCTCACTTCCATCAGCATTGGTGATTAAATAAGACAGAAAGTCTTTGTTTGCTTAGTACCCCTCCATTACATTATTCCTCTCTGAAGCCCATTGTTTTTGCTGGCAGCAAATTGAAAAAGAACCTTGTGTCATCTGCATTTAAAACACTTTTGGGCTATAGTCTTTAAGATGTTTATTAAATTCTGACACATTCCACAGAGTTGCAGGCGCTAAGTTAACACTTACTTCTACTTTCACCAGACAGCTTTGTATACATGATTGTGCCTATTTTTAAATCTATACACCCAACCATAGGATGGTATGAATATTAGGATTCTCAATCGTTTGGGAATGTGCAACACTTTTTCTTTAGTGATGACATAATTCACTGGGTTAATTGATGGTCTATCACTTAATAATCACCCTTTCTACAATTCTTCATGCTTCTTGACATGTTTTCTCTTTTGATGCTCCGTCCAATTTGCATGTTTCAGAAGTGAATCCCAAATTTTCACTAATGTATTTAGTGTAGATACCTGTAATCATAAATGTTTTGCCAGATCTATTCCATCGTGAGAATCAACTTGTTCCAAAAAATTAGTTTACCCTCTAATTAAAATGTTCTTTGAATGAAAATGAATTTAGTGGGGCGAGATTGAGACTAGATAGCCCCTTCTTCCACATAACCCCTTTGCACAAGATTAGCTGGGGAAATGTTACATCCATCAAAATCCCTGGTAATTCAGCGGTTAACTAATCTGAACAACCCTTGACTTATTGTAGTCAGGATTAGTGAAGAGTTAATGTATTTGATCCATTAACAGCAGTAGGAAAATCAAAGGATAACGATTGAAATTTAATTTTTTTTTATGTTTTCAAATGAGCAAGTGACTAGTATGTTTGCATATGTGATTTTAATTAATTTGAACTGTAAATGATCAAATGCTCAAAACTGTTCTGCCAGTAGATTTTACTCTTGATTTACTTGATCACTTTAAGAAAAGTCCTGTACTTTGCAGAATAAAGCAAAACCCCCACCCACATATGCTATGGATGACTTTAGGAGACATCCTTCAGTATTCTGTATAAAAGGGAGATGTCCCTTTCATTAGAATGCCCTAGTTTCACAAATGGTGCAACTGTCTTCAATAATTTTTCTAATCATGTTAAAGAAAGAATAAATTATTTTCTCATTTTCTCTGAACTTAATCTCCATAAATGCTGTCATCCAATCTTTTTGCTGATGTGTGGTTTCAGTATTTATTTAAAAAATTGTATTAAAAATCTACCTTGTAAGTGAGTAAATGCAGTGAATGACTTCTTATTTCTCTTTTCAGAATTGGGTTGGTCACAGCCGTGTGATGTGTGGTCCATTGGCTGTATTATTTTTGAATTATACTTGGGTATAACCCTTTTCCAGACACATGATAACCGTGAGCACCTAGCTATGATGGAGCGAATTTTGGGGCCCATTCCATATAGGTTTGTTGAAATGCCACTGTTCTTATGTTGCTACTCTTGCATGTCTGCTCATTTAATGTGCATTATTTTCTTCTGCATTACGTATTGATTACTGACAATTGTTTTTCATGCAAATTTTCAGGATGGCCAGAAAAACCAAGACCAAATATTTCTACCATGGTAAACTTGATTGGGAAGAGAAAAGCTCAGCTGGGCGATATGTGCGTGAAAATTGCAAGCCACTGCATGTAAGTGGAGAACTACCTAAAATCATTGGTTAATGTTTGCTAGTTGCAGTTTTTAGTTTATTTAGAAATGCTTTTTTAAAACAAATTTTGAAAGGGGGGGGGGGGGTAGAAATCATAATCTCTCAAAATGTTCATTCAACCTAGCATGTAATTCTCATATCCTTGAATGTTAATAAAGGGTGCACACTAATAATAGTTCAGATCACTCCCAGGGTTGCCATCATGCTGTTGCTAAGATTTATTGTGTAGTAAAGTATAACATACTCTTGAGATTTTCACAAATTAAATTAAATTCCCTGAAATTGTCTTCATTAGCATTTTCCTCCATAAAAAAAGGCTGAACTCAAAATGGGATTTTGTTGTGTGGTCATATTTTTGCATAGCCAAGAATAATGTGATATCATACATGTAATAGTATATATGGCAGATGAAAGGAACAATATTGTTTCAAACTTTTGAAATTTGAGGAAAGAATGAGTAACATTTTTGCCTCTGTTTGATGAACATAGTGAACTAATTTCATATAATGGGTTATGTTACTGAATGGAAGATCAATGCAAGTTAACTTTTCCCAAAATTTAGAAATACGTTTTACAATATTCTATCAAACATGGAAAAATATAGCCAAACATTGTATTCTCATTAAAATACTGCAATGATCAGATAGTCCAGATTCAATAATACTTCCACTGTAGAAGGCACAGGTAATGTTAATCTCAAGCTTATCTAGAATCACTGAGGGAATATTTAGTGGAATTTAAATTCAAAGAAATGCAGTGTATATTTACATGGGAAGTGGTGATAATTGTAATATGTTCTAGGTAATATGAAGGAGTATTACTTATGTCTCATTAATCCTATTAAATACCCATAATCCGTGTTGGATTGTGACAGTGCTCTATGGATGTCATGGTGTGTTGATTATTTACTTTGTGTCCTTTGCAGAGGTACCAAGGAGTAGAGGATGTGGAGCATCGCCAGCTGTTCGACTTGGTGGCACGTATGCTGGAGTATGAACCATCGCAGCGCATAACTCTATCACAAGCATTACGCCATCCATTCTTTGATGCGCTGCCATCGAACCTTCGCCTGGGCTCAGATGCACGCTCATCAAATGCTGGCAGTGGTTCAGGTGACCACAGTCGGGAGCGGAGCCACTCGCTTTCACGGTGAGGGGGCGGCGGGGGGTGGGAGCAGCAGGGCTAGCGCAATGGCGGCTGCCACTGGTGATAACAATGTGGCAGTGGCCGGGGGTGAGGATTGGGGTGTCGTGGAGGGGAGGCTCTCTCTGCGAGAGGACTGGTTCCAAGCAGGCGGGCTGTGATTGGCCCCATGGGACTGGCGGACGGCTATTTCTGGCACTCACTGCTGTGGTAATGATCATCAAGACCTTGGTCTGATGGCGAAACATCAGATTTAATTGACAGGACACATGTGGATTTAAAATCCGTGGAAGCCATCTTGTGTAATTAAGGATAATGGAAGCAAGCATGGCTTGCATACGATGCCATTCCAAAGAATAATGAGAGGATGACACTCGTGGAAGTACTCGAGTGGAGGCAAGCTAAATACTGGAGTGGGTAGTGCACTCCTCAAGTGCTCACTGTGACTGTAATGTGTATGAAGAGTTGAGCATATGTATGTGCATGCAAAAGTAATCATGCAGGTTTGTCACATTTTGACCACATCAGGAAAGTGTTGCCTTGTTTTTGTGATTTTTGAGAAGTGTTTGTTCTTTTGGAATACTGGAAATCTTGCATCTGATAGGTGATTGCACTGCTCTCTGTTGGTTTGTTCTCCTCCATGGGAGTGCTTTCTCACAGCAGGGCAGAGGCATAATTAGAACATGAAAATGTTCTTAGTGATCCATTTTGTTGTCCATTGGTTTCTTGCCAGAAACTTATTGTGAAAGATTGGAGAAGTCATGCTGCCGTGGTACGCTGGTTCCATTTGCCCCCTTCATCTGTTGATGCCCAAGGCTAAGCCCTATTTAATATATCCGCTGTACCTGCCCTCGCTTTTTCGATTCCTCTTCATTCTCTTTGCAAGGAGGTTTAAGGGCCCCCCTTGCCAAAGGGTTTTCATTATTTTATTAAATCTCATTTGAGGCCCAGTATGTGAAGGATGTATTATGAGTTGTTGGTCATCTGCTAACTGCCCATGAGGGGCACACTGTTCTTTGTCTTATTGCATAGTTCCCTTGATGTGATTATAACCTTTTTCTCTTGTCTGCATCTTAGACAAAGCAAAACTAGGGTGATTAAGTAGTAGTGTCAGAGTGAGAACAGGAATTGTGAGTTGAACAATTTCATTTGAATGCACTCTTCAAAATTATTACATATGTATGATTATCGTTATTCTGCTGCACAATTATATTTTTCCTTGGTTCAGTCTGCAGCCAAGTTGTTGTATCCAAACAAACTACTTATCAGTTGGCTGATCTTGAATGCTTAACGCACAGAGATTGTCAGTGTTGTATTGATTTACAACATTTACTACAATGCCTTGTATTACTTATACAATGCCATTTGTCTCAGATTAATTTCAGCCTGTAAAGGATTTTCAGTCAGTAGTAAAATTTGGACATCATGCATACTGTGATACATTATCTTTGTAAATGTCATTGTACAGGGACGTGTTATTGAATCATCTTTTTATGGTAAATTTATTGTATCAATTTTTATAATCACAGAAATATTAGGATATTTTTTAAGTCTTAATTTTTTCCCCATTTAGAATGCTTATGCTAAGGCATATCTTTTGTTTAGTTAATGCTAACTACGAAATTTAAAATTTCAAGAAGCAGTTTTACTACAATGGTGGAGAAAAGTGATTCATCTTTTGAACTGAAAAAAACATTTTAGGACCCTATAATGGCAGCCATATAATGTTAAACGTTTAGAATAATGTGTACAAGAAGAGTAAAAGTGGAGTGCACCAGCCAGGTTCATTGTGTTGTGTTGTGGATGAGTGATTCCGAATGTGTTGGTGTGAATGAAAAGTTCAAATGTACTCCAGGTGCAGTTCATAGTTCTGGATGACCCTTAAAGACATATAAGGGGGTTGGGATGATGGTTGTGGGCCATCTGGCTCCCTCTTTATCATCATCTGGTCTTGGAATGGACTGCAATTGGGTGTGTTGATGTCTTAGAGACAATGTGTACATAATAATGAATGCTAATTTGTTTGAATGGTGGCATTTGGAATTTGTACATAACATAAATAAAGTACTTTCGTAGAAATATCATGAAAATTGATCTCATTTCATTCACCTGTAATGTTTGATGGAAACACTGGGATGGCATTGTTTACATGAAAAATTGAAATACTTTCTGTAAATTTAGCAACAATGCCTTTGCCATTTTTTTCGTTCATGAATGGAAAGACAAAGTAGAAGAGGAAATAGCATTACTTATGTTGGTCATCATGATGAAAAATGCCATTGATGACATGGCAACTTGACCCCTTGATCCTGTCAAATTATCATTCCTCTCTCCATTTTCACAGCTCCGATTATTTACTTATTTCATATTTTGTAGCCCACGTGAAGTTTCTGCTTGATTAATTGCTTGTTAAATTTAAATGGTTATGCTTGCAGTCTTACCAATCATTGGAAATCGATTACTGTGTGATTTATATGGTTAATTCTTCCTTAAAATGTAGTAGAAACCAATGCAACTTGAAATAAGTACATGCAAGTACAAAATTAGCATTTGTACAATTTTTAATTGTGGCAGTGTGAAGAGGACTTAAGTAAAAATGACAGAAAATACCATTCTTCGACTGGCTGTACAGAAAGCTGAATGTAGTCACTGCTTGTCCACAAACAATGGTAATGCTCTTTTCAAGCTCACTTCATTTGATAACTGCTTTCGAAAATAACCTCAAAGAAGAAAAATACTTCTGTTAGCTAGTTCATAAGTATGAAAGTAATTTATGGAGAACATATAGTATGTCATACGAGGCATAACAAATAAAGTAAGGGCCGTTTGCTTATATTTAAATATTAGCTCTTCAGAACACAGTTTTACTCCTCCAGTGCCATATGCTGATTCATTGAGAAGCTATAGCACCATTTGTTTTGCTTCAGAAGTCGTTTGCTTGCCTGTGCATGCAAACAACGATGTCTGCGACAATTGTTGATCCTGCCAGCTATGAAGTGCCTTCTGTCATATGGCTCTTGTGTGTAAAAGGATTGTCGGCTGCTGAAATTCACGGGAGTTATGCCTAGTTTATGGACCTATAGCTATGAGTGAAAGAAAGGTTAGACAATGATGCCATGATTTTAAAAATGGACGAACAAATGCCCATGACGAAGAGCGAAGTGGCAGGCTCTGTATTCTGACCAATGAAATTGTTTCGCAAGTGGAATAAGAAAAACTGTGATGTGATTGTCAATTGATGATTAATGGCATGGCTGAACAATTTCCTCAACTTGGATGCACTACTGTCTACAATATTGTCATGGAAAACCTCGGATACCACAAATTGTGTGCAAGATGGGTACCGAAAATCCTCACCGGCCACCACAAAGAGCAAAAAGTGTCCAGTGGGAGGGAGAGTGGGAACTCTTTGACCACCCACCGTACAGTCCTGGTCTTGCACCTAGCGTCTACCTCTTCTTGTACTTGAAGCAGTGGCTCGGTGGACAACGTTTCAAAACCGAAGAGGAACTCAAGAACGGGGTTTTCAATTGGCTCAACTCTCAGGCGATGAGCTTCTATGCAGAGGAATTAAAGAAGCTGGTGCAGCCGTACGAAAAATGCTTAGAAGTGAACGGCGATTACGTAGAGAAGTGGAGTAGGTTTGTAGCTAACTAAAAGTACCAATAAAATGTGTTTCATATAGTATGAGTATATTTTTTCCTGTGACCAAACGGCCCTTACTTTATGAGCATGATTTTATATTAATTTGTTTTTGATCTCTGTATGCTCTTGTCCTATGATCTTTCCGTGATAGCTCTTTACTTCTCAACTTACGTAGTAGTGAATTTTCTCTTGTTTGATTTTCCTTCAGTGTCTTTTTATTCCATCAGGGTTACTGTGTCATTTTCTTCTTCTTCTTGTATCACAGCTTTCTATTGCCACTAGGTTATGATTGGTTTTTTTAAATATCTCTCCCTGAGTAGCTTTGAAGATGCTTAACTTGGTTCTTGTATCTCAGTCAGTCAAATATGTTGGTGTCAGCTAGTTGGAATTATGCATTCACCATTTTCTGGAGGCATTTGGATTCAATTGTAAGAAACAAAATTTGTTACTGATCTCCAACTGCTCCAGCCATTGTAGAGATGGATAAATATTTAGAGAACTCATTTTTATGGCGAGAAGATCCACTATTGTGGAAAAAAGAAATATCAAACTTTTTTTCAGTATTGAAAAGAAGGCTGTGTTATTTGGGTCCTTGGGTATCCTGTGTAAGAGTATTTTCCTAAGCAGAAACAATTCTTTTGGTAAGAAGGATTCTGAAGTATAAGAAGCTGTCCAAAAAATTGAAATCTTTAAAGAGGTTTAATTAAATATTATTATTCTTAGTAATATTTTTTGCAACTGTGTGTTTGATTATATTATAAATTTTAGAATGAATTTTCTTGTGAGAATTTCATTGGGAAATTTATTCTCTTTGAAAGAATATAAAAATATTTCAGTGAGATGTTTATTTTTACTAAGAGGAAGCAGAGTAGGTAGAAATTAATCAGTATTGTGAAGCTTAATATTTGCACTCATATTTATCACTGAGTGAATCATATAATTCCTAATTGATAGAAGAAATATTACATGCTACGACAATGAATAGGTTAAAATAATAATTTGAAACTGTAATATAGTTTTCGAACTGTTTCAAATAACTTGACTCATATTAATTTTGTTGCATGGTAAAATGAAGTTTAGGTGCACTATTTTGAGAAGAAGTCAGATGTGGATTTTATTCACTGCTATTTATCTTTGTAAATTTTTTTTAATGCTAAGAAATCAAGAGGCTAAATGATTTCACCACCTTGATACAAATTTCATTGTTAAGGTAATTCTTGTAATTTCTGGTCCACTTATTGTGTTATCGCAAATAAGTTTACTCCAATTGCTAGATCACAGTAGAACACAACCCTGGGGGCAATCTATCGTCAAGTATCCTTGACAAATGCACTGAATAGGAAAATGTTAGATGATTAAGGGCCCTATAGTACTCGAACAAAACATATAGGTTGTGGAATGGTGGTGTACTGATAATTATTTTGGTTTTAAGTTTGAATGAATTTAGGGAGGCGTATGGGATTTTTCCTCCACATTAAGATCATATAAGGTAAGAAAACTTTCTTTAATAAAAACACTATAAATCCAAACATTAAAAACACAGTTGTTCACATTATTCATTCTTTTCCCGCGCGTTCCCTCATCTTTGGTTGGCTTGAACTTTCTTCACAAATGAATCATTTTATACCATGATTTAAATGAATCCGTTCTCGGTCATCAGTGCTAGTAATTCATTCTTTTTTAACTGTGAACGGTAGGTGAAGTTAAGTAAATTCCTCAAGCCAAATAGAAGAAAACTTAAGAATCTTTTACTAGAAATTTAGAAGACTTTATTATTTGCAAGAGGAATTTATTTGACTTCGCAGCCAATAGCTTTAATATCAATACAATCAAGACTTCGTGAATGGTATATCGTTCTAAACCGATGAGTCGTTCATTGTCTATGATTCATTCATGAGCGATACACCTCTACAAAACAATGACAATCAAAATTCGTAGCAATGTAGACAGCGTGGTGTTCATGAATGTTGGAAGTACCATCTCCGTTCATGGTGGCGTTAACAATAACTTTTATATAAATTATGTCTACTTTTAGAGTCGCGAAAAAGTAGAGAAGAGCTAATCATTACCGTTTAGGGTAGTCGCGAGGATTCGTAATCGTGTATAAATCAGTACAACATTTATTTTCGTCAAGAACTGCGATCGTAATATTTCTTCAATGAGTGCGACATGCCATTGAATTAATTAGTTTTTGTCATGATTACCAAAACCTGAATATTTCTCTTTAATGCTGTCCGTCTTACCCAACAGGAAAATCTCATATACTTTGATGACGGTGCTGTGAAACCTAGTTGTCATGAACTTCTAATACAAATACAGGACAATGAAAGTGTTACCGCTTCCTAGTGGCGTTGCCAGTTTACAAAAATGTTATCTTCCAATGAAGTATTTTGAAGATCTTGGGCATCATTTGAGCAAATATGCTATCATTCAACTTAAGTTCGGATATTGTGTAGTTAAGCTAAATTTTAGTGTCAGTTTGAATGATTCTTTCTGCCACATTAATGCAGCAGTCTGTTCATCTATGCACCCTTCCTCTAGTTTACTTTTTCGTGGTAAATTACAAGCTTCGAGCATCGCTCTTCAAGGTGGTCCTTTCGAAGCCACATCTGCGAATATTTCTATAATTTTTGAGAATCTTGAAAAATTGGTTGCCTGGAAAAAAAGAGTACATTCAAAACAGGTGTTAATTGATATTCTGGAATTGTACGTCGTAAGTACTGGAACAAATGTTTTTTTGAACGACATTAAAGATTATTTAGATTTAGGTATTTTACGCATCACTATTAACCGCATACGTGGAAGGGCAAATACTCAGGAAGCTGTGTTTAAATTAGTATCCAATACTAATATAATTGTCGAAAGTGAACTGACAGAAAGAATGTTGAAAGCAAAAACATCTGTACATGCTGGGGGAATGGAAAAACCTTTTAGACTCCTTTCGGATGTAGTTAATAATCGAAAAATGTTTAGAAGTTCTTTTATTAGTCGCAATGTACTTCTTGTTGGACCAGCGGGTTGTGGGAAGAAATCATTAGTCAGAAGAGTTGCGAAAGATTGTGATACCCTCATCATTGAAATAAACGGAAGTGAAATAATGTGCCCAAGTGACAGTCAAGGTAGACCCGGAGAAGTAGAGGCTAACATTATTCAAACGTTCGAACTGATTAGAATATATTGTGAACAATTAAGTGCTTATGGCATTGGCAATAAGATCTCAAAAACGATGGCGACGAGCATTGGCCCAAAAAAGCCAAAAGACCATTCAAGTTCATCGCCAATGGTAATTCTCCTTTTGACCCACGTTGAATTAATGTGTCCCAATAGAAAACAAGTTTCAAGCTGTCAAACAACTCAATTTCTTGGTGCAATGGATTCTCTGCAGCATCTGGATAATCTTCTAATTTTTGCCACTTCAAACACCGTGGATGATGTCGATCAGGCCATTCGAAGACCGGGAAGGCTGGACAAGGAGGTAAGCTATTTGGTCTTCTTTCTCTATTGGAAAATTGTCCAGATAGTGATATAGTATTTGAGAGATCCATTTTTATCGATTTTGACTACCATAGCTTGCTAACGTCTTCATTGTGGGCATTGAGAATCTGGCCAAGACTCTCAATTACTAGATTAAGTACTAATTCTCGAGCATTTAGAAAAGGTTTCTATTCAGGGTGAGCATTTTCCATATCATAATTTCTGTATATTTTAAAGCCAGTGGTAATTTGAACCCTTCGTATGATTTCTTATGTACATTTCAGGTGTACATTGGCATTCCCGATGAAGCAGAGCGCTCTGAAATTATCAAGGAGCTTTTGCTCGGTGATGAAGGAGCTGTGCCAAGAGAAGAGACAGCACGTGTGGCACGGGCAGCGGCTGCCCTCACACCGGGTCGAGTGCCAGCTGACTTGAGTCTCCTATGCCGTCAAGTCAAGTGGATGCACCTCCAAGGAAAACACTCGGTAAGCAGAGCTGCAGCGCCACACTTTCTCTGCACAAGAAGCACATTCAGCTCACTCAAATAACCCACCCCTCTTACCAATTCCATGATAATTTTTACCCAAACTAGGGATTTAAAATATTCGAAGCATTTCATATGAGTCCACTAAAACGTTTAGGGGACATGCAACAATACATGTACCTGTCCCATTCATTTCATTGATAGAAACAAAATAATTTAAATACATTTTTTAACAAATAAATTTAAAATACTTATCCTCTTGACTAAATGACCAGGTTTCCAAGCCATACAAAAATTCCAAATTGAAGTTTTTTCTTCAACTCTTTAATGAAGGTGTCTGTCATCAACTCCTGCCTCTCTGTAAATACTTCTTCACTTCATGCAATTATTGTTTTCAATATTCCCACAGCTCTGCCCACCATCCTCAAAAACCCTTCTTGAACAGCTGAACTGTTCCAACTTTAATATTTCATCTCAACCTTTGTATTTCTTGAAAATCTCATTGCCTAGTTTTCTCTTGATTAACTCTCATTCCATGCCTATCTCACTGATTTTGCCATGAGGTAGCAACTTATTGTATCCATTATGCTAAGTGGCTAATTAACACTTGATCATTGGTAGATCTAACTGATTTGAAGAATTCCCCACAGACTGTCACTCCAACTTTGAGCCCTTCCATGCATCTCCATTTCCTTTATATATATGTAAAAGGTCTGTACCAAAAAAGATGAGACTAGTCTTTCTACACGCAAACTGCTAGATGGATCATGGTTAGTGAGGTGTTGCCTTCAAGTGGCATCAGTGAGAAGTAAAATACCACATTGTGTTGGTCCTATCTTGACTTGTCTCGGCAAACATCGATTCTTGTCTGAGCTTGCACACACTTACTGTGCAAATTCTCGTATAGGTGAGAATGAAGGTGTTAGAGAATCAGCATGTGTGTATTGAATTTAGTTTTAACCTCGGAAAAAATGCAACTGAAACTAATGCAATGATAAGGCAAGGGCAAGGCAGTCGGCAATGAATCTAGGAGTCAGGCAGTGTTTTCGTTGTTACAAGTGCTTTCAATCTGGACAAACCTCAACCGATGAAGAATCAAGAAGTGGATGACCATCAATGTCAACAAATGATGCCCACATCAACAGTGTGAATGATTTAGTGCATGAAAACCGTAGGTTAATTGCCAGGGAGATTGCCAATGAAGTTGACGTTAATGTTGGATCGCGTTTCTCCATTTTGACAGAAATTTTGGTTCCGTCGCATCCAAATTTGTAGCTGATAGTCCTCATGTATTGCTGCTTTTCGTGTATTGATGATGTTGCCAATACTCATCAAACAATATCGTCTAGCCAAATTCTTCCCTTATAAATGCTATGAATGAAGCCCATATAAACTCTTGGGATAGGCATGGCTTCATCTAACAACTATAAAAATGGGTATCAAACAAGTCATTAAGAATGAATGGCATGCCATGGGGGCAATCACGTCTGATTACTTGACTTGGTGTTTTTGATATCCATTATGGCCAGAAGTGGTTTGCACATTCATTGATTTGCACATTTTATTGATGACATTGTGCATGACATAATATCACTACCTAAGTAAGAATTACGTAAGTTGATGGAGAAAAGATTCGAAAGTGACTTGGCTGCCATGGGAATGAGTTGTTGGATGAAGCCCTGGAGGAAATTCCTTGAACCAAGATGCAGTTGGAAGTGCAGATGCCTGAGGAATCAAGGGAAAAATTGTTGATCAGGAAAGTTATTCCTGATAAACTTGACCAAATAAGTTCTGCATATGATAAATTTTGTGTGAAAGACCCAAACTCGGAGTTCAGCAACACCATGAGGTGTTATGTATTGGGAAGTTTAACTTGCTACAAAGAATTACTTTGTAACATGAACAAAAAGGAATGTCAGTGTACCTTGGATGTTTTATTCAAGAAGCAACAGACCCACAAGAAATACAGAGGATTAAAAAATCAGGCTGCTCCAAAAATAATTTAATTGATGCATTGATAATGACAGTTGAAAATCCTTTTTTATTTTTCCGCAGAAGTTTTTGAAACAGATTTTATCCGATGCACGTCAAAGTGATTTACGAAGAGATTCTAGCATAAATATTTTAGTAATCCATATGTTTTTGGTCTTTCATTCCACATATTGGCACAACACCAACAATGGATGCCTTGATTAAATTTTCCTGTGTATTGGCCCTGGATATTTGTAATGGAAATGGACTCCGATACCACCCTGAGAGAAAATGGGAACTACCTCCAGATGGGAATTTTTAGATGACACAAGATTTTTGTTACAGGACAAAGTTACTTATTAGCACACATGTATGTAATGTTTTGAAAATTAGATATTTCACTAAATTTAAGATAAAAATACTTTTGAAAGCTTTTTCAATGATTAAGTTTTATTTGTATTGGTTTTACTAGTGACCTTTGGGTGTACATGGATTACTCCCATTCTTAGCCATCTTAAAATGCCCTCATTTGTGCAACTTTGAAAAGCACAAAGTCTGCTCATGATGAATCCTTTGCACTAAACAAGGCTTGACTTAATGTTAAAAGTTTGCCCTAAAATATTACCTTTTGCCGTATTTATTTTTAAGGGAGTGGGTATAATACTGCAGTAGAGTGATACAAAGAGAGTGAAAAGCATTATACAATGCAGTGAAAAATTATTACAATGGAGATAGTAATGAAAGCCACAGATAACTTAATGGCACAAATATACGTGTTGCCTTTGGACTAATGGTGGAGGTGAATGCTATTGCTGAAGCTGCAAAAGATGTAAAGGGAGGAGAAAATCTAATGTCTTCATCTATTTTTTGTTGCTCCAAAAATATATATTGTGAGGAAAAGTAGTTGGAATTGAAATGGAAAGAGAAGGAAAGGGAAATCCAAACTGGAATCTGTGATTTTGGCTCCATGGAAATATTCAAAAGATTGTGTTTGAATTGTAGAAACTACAGATTGCTGTGACCTAGATGAAGAGAGGACCAAGCAGAACTTATTGAGGCATGGTAGTGTAGTGGGGATCATGGTTCAAGAGCTCAGAAACCAAAGAGGAGAGGGAACATATCCTCTGAGCTTTGATGGTATGAAGAGATTGAAACTGGATATAGATTGGTGAGAGGCAACCCATAATATTGATGATCCATAGTGAAGATGGTAAAACAGGTATTTTACTGGCAGCCCTGTTTCTTATTACCATGTGTTACAGCGGAATTAATGTGTTTCCTATTACTTTTATTGCTCATGAAACTTTTAAGAGCAATTATAGGCTTTTGATGTTTGATTAAAACCAGGGATCAGCCTAGTGCATTTGGTAAAAATTGTGCAAGTTTGTAACTCTGATTGTCTTATACTACTGCAGGAATTTTGCCATTTATGATATGTTCCAGAAATCTTATGTTTGTAAGCCTCAAATTCACCTGAAACCACTGCACAGTGCTCTTTTGAATTTCCCTCCCTCTGCAATATGTCTTGGTGTTACCCTGTGGTTGATCAGTAATGAGTTTACATGAGCACTCTTTGAATTTAAACCCACCCTTTGCAAAATCCACATTAACAACTAATGCTTTCTCATATGCACCAATTTGTTTTAGTGTCTTACAATCCATATCTAGATATTTAAGTCTCTCATTGGACATCTTCCATCAGGAGATGCCAATGAGAGGAGATTTTCACCATGGGCCTGAGGAGAGGACACTGCACCCTAAATTACTTCACCCTTACTCACTTAATGGAAGAGAAAGTTGAAACATGGCGAGAGGTCTGTGATTCTCCTGTGACTCCTTGCCATTCTCTGATGAAATGTAAAAAATAAAAGACAGTATGCAAGTCCATAAACATTTTGGGAGTACTTAACACTATCCTTGGCAATAATACTGACTGCCATATCCAGAGTTATTTTGCTTTAAAAGAATCTATTCCAGAATGTGTGATAACTTTTATTGTGGATTTAGATATAGAATATTAATGTACATGATACATCAAAGAAGTAAGCATATTCTCCGCTATTTCATTTCCTATCTTTTTCTTTATATGGTCCCAGTTAGGTGCACATGACATCAGGTGTTGAGGCACCTTATGGTCAAATCACTGCTGCTTGTTCTCAATGAGCCATTGCATGAACTTTCAGGATGCAGAAGGTGGAGGAGATGACGGCTGCAAGTGGCTAAGAGATTTCAGACACTGTGCCTCCAAACTTCCCGTGAGCTCTCTCCTGGGAGGTCCGGGCACTCTGATCAGTGACAGCCACACTTCTAGTGACAGTCTACTCCTCTCTTCAATTGGTGGATTGCAAGGGGTCAAAGAGAGGCTTGTCATTTCTGTCCGGGAGCCACTGCTGCACCCAGAGGCATTCAGGCGGTTGGGCATCAACCCTCCCAGAGGTGAGCACTACCAGTCCTAGTCTCTTGCCTCAGATCCCTGTTCTCCTTTGTTGTAGTTCTGTCGAATTCAAAATTCCATGTGCAGATAGATGTGGTACTATCCAGCCATCCAGGATTTACTGAGATGTTAGGTAGCACATTAGACGTAATTTATCAAATGGAAAGTATGCAATCATTAAAAATCTAGAAACCAGATGATGTGAAACATGAATTCTCATGAAAAACTAATAATTGATTCCTTAGATGTTAGAATCACACCTGGACATCCCTTTGTGGCACTTTTCTAACTAGTATAATTTATTTATTTGGACCTTTTAAATTTTAGATATATAGAGAATGCACAAACTACTTTCCAGTCATTTCTTGTTTGGTTTGACTGTTATACAACCTAGGCAAGTGCCCTCATCCTATTTTTTTCAAAAATACTATATGTAAGCAGTGGAAATGCTCTAAAGGAGTATGATAAACTATTTGAAATTCCAAATGGAAAATAAGGATTTACAAAATGCATTGAAAGAAGAAAAATGGTTTCTTTTTTTCAGGTCAAATTGAGCAAAATATATCCAATTTTTTACTGAACTTGAAATATTATGTTATCAAAATTATCACACATACTCATTTAATGTCAATTCTCAAAACTCAGGCCACAAGTTTGCTTTAAAAAAAACAAAATTTTCAAAAGTGTTGTCATTCAGTTACCTCCTGTGAGAGAACATGATCAAAAATCTCCAAGTGGAATATGTTCAACTGGAGCCATACTCAGGGGAGAGCCATTTGGTTTGATGAACAACTGCCTCAACATTGGGAATATTGCAGCTTCACAAGGTCTGTCCTTACCTCCTGGAGATATTGTGATCCCTTGTTATCCGCTGTGGAAGTGCTTCTTCTACTTTAATCCAATGAGACTGCATATCATTCTGGAACAAAAAGTATTATTTATCTGGTGCACTATTTCCACAATTAGATTGGCCACTTTTACCTTCTCATTTTTTTTTAAATTTCCATTTGGAGCTCAACCCATATGAATCTTGTCTTTCAGTACCCATTTTAATTTGGAGAAAGGGTGTGAAGCTGCTGCAAAAATAGCATTTGTTGTGGCCATATCAAATAGAAATATTTTGAAAAGATTCTGCTTTTTTCCATTTCCAACATTCCCAAACAAGAATGGGAATACTAAGCCCCTAACTCACTTTTATCACCAAGACTTCTTAGCTGAATGGATTGTATTTAGATTTGAAAGAGTTTGAAGGAATGTGATATAATATTTAACTAGTTTCCCATACCTGCAATTGCCGGCCAGGAGCAGCCAGGATGTTTTGTAGTATTATTTTATTGAAGAAATCAGGTTTTTGGGTGAGAAAATAAGACTGGTTCTAAGAGGTGTAGAGACATTTATTTTTCTGTAAAATGTCCCTACAGACATTTGCGAACACATGCCATCAATTAATCTGAGAGCTAGAGCTCTGTATAAATGCACAATGTTAGAGCATGACGTCTCTTATTTTGCCATCACATTTGTTTTTACGATCCCTTCCTGTCCTTTGCCTGTCCCCTGCCACTTTACTGGAAGTGAATGATATGATTATAATGAAGCACTAATTAGAGAATTTAAAGGTCCAGTGCATTGTACAATGTAAGACTAATAAATAATCATATTTATCCATTGTATTTATATTATTATTTTTTAAATTATTTAGCACAGTTATCAAATTATTTTGGACAAATTTATTTCAGTCATGGACTACTTACCTGATTTAATATATGGCCAGCCCTTTTGCTCAGTCCTGCTGTATAAATGATGAAATGTTGACATTTTTTACCTCATTTTGCAATCATTTACTTTGACACAAATGTCAAAGTAAGTGATTGCAAAAATTGTCTTAGGTATAATAAATTGTGTACTTTAATCCTTACTCACGTATCTATCTTACTCAAAATCTGTGTCCTTGTTCTTCTTTTGCCCAAACTTATCTGCAGATTGAGTTAGAATTTGTTGCAGACATGCAAGGACACTTGCTTCAAAACGCAGGCATATTGATATGGAAGCATTATAAAATTTTAGGCATACTATTAGTTTTAGCCCGGCGATGTCCATATTTTTTCAATGGCATTTCATGGGGAGGAGGAAAATTTTCCCTATGGAACAATTTTCACATGGTCATTGAAATATGAGCATTATAGCTAGAAGTATAGGTCCTAAAGATGCAAAAAGATAATAGATTAAAGTTACTTAATCTGGTAATAATTTTTTGTATTGCATTTGAATTCTGGTAAAAAGATTTATTCAAACATGAATTTTTCCTGATGATGTGCAGGGGTACTGTTGTTTGGCCCACCCGGCTGTGCCAAGACGACGCTGGCTAGAGCATTGGCGTTTGCTCCCACACCTTCTTCTACCACCACTCATGCCATCACCTTCCTCTCCTCCTCCGCTGCCGAGCTGTACTCTCCGTTTGTGGGAGAGTCCGAGAAGGCTGTGGTGGAGCTCTTTCAACGAGCGCGTGCCGGGGCACCCTCAATTGTTTTCATTGATGAGTTGGGTGAGTTTGATGACTCCCTCCCCCACCTCCCATCTTCTTCACATCCATTGAAGCAGGCTATTCTGTTGTTTTGAATAAAGTGCCAATGAGTGGAAACATTGGTTAATGGCTCTTGGTTATTGCATTCATTATTCATGTACTTGCAATATGATTTGACACTATTTTAAGACATTTTTATTTCTATATTTGGCTAATGAGATGAGGTAATGAGAGAAGATTGCTTATTTATATTTGTGAGTCCATCATAATGTTCATGACTGATTGATCGAGGGAGGATTCTCAATTGCAAGCACAGCATAACACTTTTCCTTCACTTTGGCCCTTTGAAGTGCCATGTGCCTTATCAACATGTTCTCTCAACTAAGTGGGCAGAGTGGTAAATGCCACATGATGCATATAGGGAGAGGGACATCTGAGGAATGTCACAGGGCTTTATCGGTGCATGTGGGGATCAGTATTTGTTCCACATCATAAGGGACCAATTGATATTCTCAGTATGTACGTATGGCACAAATTGGAAATTTAGGTGATCCATCAATATTACGACTTGCCCTACAGATGCTCTGTTTGGGTCCCGAGATGGCATGCACAAGGGTGGAGTCCAAGAGAGGGTGCTGGCAGCACTGCTGATGGAAATGGATGGAGTGGGACACCGTCTAATAGCACCCACGGCATCCACCTCACACTCTATATCCGACCAGATGATGGTCGATTGCAGACAGGTGAGGCTCATTGAAGTGCTCTTTTTACTATGACTTTTCACATTGCAAGCATCTTTGTGTTGCCATAATTTATGGCATGTATGTCACTGCAATAATTGACTTATATTCAATTAATAAAATAATGCTTGATAGGCGAGGATTTCTTGAAAAGGGCTCAAGCCACCTCATTTGATCATATTCAACTTCAAATTTTTTAAAAATTTGCATTTTTCCTCTATCCATTTACACATAAATGTAGGTAAATGAATAAATCATACTTTTTCCTAGTTAGAATATTAACCTCTAATATCATACTGTATGGAGAGCTCAGAAGGTCATTGAAGTCAGGGAATGTTAGGTGCATCAACGAATATGAGCAAAAAGTCTCTGAATTATATAGAAAGTTGTTGTAATTATGCATGGTGCGTAGAGTTGTTCAGTCATCTGTTGATATTCCTTTCCCAATCCAATATCCATTTCTGAAACTGCCACTCCATCATTTACTTGAACCCTTGTTTTCTTCAGTCTGCTCTCAAGTCTACCTCTTGCACATCACATCACTTTTGGAAGGAGTTCTGTAGTAGGTAACCTGCTCTGTCTTTAATGAGTTTCCTTGGTTTTTTTAATGACTGTCATCAAAAGATGGTGCTAAAGTCACAACTACTAGTCAGAAATGTCCCCTTCACATATTAATCTTGCCGTTAAAAATCTCACTTTTGGTGATGGGTTATAGTTAAATATTAAAAAAATTCCATTTAATCGTATTCGAGCAATATTTGTTTTAATAAAAAAATATTTCTTACCTCTGTATTGTTAATCAGTAATTTTATTTTAATTAATTTTTATTCACATTTATAAGTGCATATCAGTTCTCCTTTTGTTTTTTCCTCTTACTTTTCATGCATTTACTTGTTTTTGTTTATTATTATTTTTAATTTAGTAAATTTTAACATAAGCATTATATATCTGTAGGTTTTCACACTCCCCTTCATGTGTGAGTGTTTTCCTGCACTGGTTTTTTTTGTCAAGGATAAAAGTCTTATACCTTACGTTTTTCTCACAATTTTGCGTATCTTTGTACACTCTTTGCACTCATACATGTTCATTGTAAATTGATTAAAATTATCTAGTTCTTTTTTATGTTATTTTGCTCTCAAATGTAAAAATATTTTCATTGAATATATTCAACAATGGGTTAGATGGAAGAAGGCACTGCCACAGTCTCAATCTCACCCAAAGAAAGCCAAATATTATTATTATTTTTTTATAAAGTAAAGCAAAATTACCTTATATAACTGAAAAAACACACCAATACCCACTTCACTAATAGATGCATGTTAGATATGAAAATATGTGGATAAAAGGTCAGAAATTACAGTCATCTGTATTTCCATTATTCCAATCACTTTTTGGCATCTTCCACTCAAATATTGCAGATATTGGTGCTCTACTCTTTTGTGTCAGTTCTGGAATTACAGTGCTATTGGGTTAAATCAAGTTGGCAATTTGCATTTATCTGCAGGCAAGCAAATAAAAATTTGGGATTAGATGCATTGTTGGCATGAGTGACTACAAGGTCAAGGAACACTGTTATTATGTTATTGTAAGGCTGCATTCAGGAAATTGAGAAGGTTCAATGCAGGGCAGCCTGTTTTATTAAAAGCTGTTACAATAAAACAAAAAGCATCACAGAAATGCTTCTGGAGTTGTTTTGGAAACCATAAGAAGAAAAGGGGCTCGTGCCGTCCCCCCGCCTGGGCTTCATTTCGCCAGGTGGACACCATGAACAGGAAGGGATAGAACGAGGGGCCAGGGAAAGGGAGGGAGGGCCCGGTCTGCGTGAAGTCCATGATGCCTCAGTTGGAGATTCACTTTCTCCGGTCTCAACTAAAGAGACAATACCCAAAGGGAGAGCGAATGGATTTGGTGTGCGTTACGATGGAGGCGAGTAAAATTCTTGATCACAGTGGTGATTAATGCTGTACTATGCATTCAATAAGAGTACGTCATATTTCCTCATAGCATCCACCAGATCAGTCAACTGTAGCCCTCATCTCATTAGTAAAAAGACGATTCAATGCTAGGTTGAACTTACTAAATACATTTAGATCCACATGTTTCAGCACCGAGGTCTCGCAAATTATTTGCACTCCAACATACATTGGTCGCTTGGATCATGTATATAAAAATTGGAAAATAGATGCCAGGACTAGCAGACTCAAGGACTCTTTCTATCCACGAACAATACGGGATAGCAACTGTAGGATTATTGATAGCAAAAATTCCACTTACCACCATCAGCGTCTAGGGAATAATTAGTTCTACTCAATTGCATGCACTTTCACTAATTTTGTGTATTTTTGTGTCAAATCCTTTCCCACATTATGACATGGGACTGCTATTTAATGACTAGTGCCGGTACAATGTTGCCAATCTTTCTTTTTTGTTTTAAAGCTCCTCCCATTCCTCATATTTTCCATCCCTCCATACCTCAAGCCATCCACAGTCTACAGTGGTTAGTGACATTCCGTACCCGTGACTTTAAGGGTAGTAACTATGAGTTGAATATCCATGTGATGGTAGAATGCTTTCTTGCTTTTCAATTTTCCATTTCCTGTCTTGCTATGGTGGGGATCTGTCATATAAATGGTTGTGTTTCATTTTTATTCCCTTTTCATATTGCAAATAAATAATTCATTAGGTGAATTAACCCTTGTTTTGAATGAAGTCTTTCTGCAGCATATATACAAACTTGTCCGTTTTTTTGATAGTTTTTACCGAATATTTTTCCCTTTCCCTTTCCTCTCCCATATCCTTCCTTCTCACTTACCCTTTCCATCTGGTGCTTGCACCCCCTACTATACACCTTTTTGGTGGATCGCTGAGTATTTATTTTGGTGTCGAAAAAATTTACTTAGAAGGAATGTCCATAGGAAAGTCCCCAGCACCATGCAAAACATTTCCTGTTATCCAGTCAAAGTGGTCAAGTTTTATTTTATCTGCACCAGTTGAAATGTGTTTTAAGAAGTTGATTCATGCATCAGGGATATTGTTATCCTTAGCCAAATGGTGAAGGACATGATTATCACAATTTTTAAGCTATCCTACAATTTATTTTATTCATTTCAGGCTATAGGGTTTTTGGTTTAGAAACTTTCAAGGGCTTTTGATAATTGTTATGTTTCCTCTCTTAGATCATGTATTGAATTAGCCCTAATACAATGCAATGTTTTTCTTCAATATGCATTTGCTCCATATGCTTTATTCTCCATATGCTTTATTGCACATTTCTGCATTTTTTATGTAGATTTATTTGTAATTGAAACATAATGTATGATTTTAATGATATGATGCAACATTGTAGAAATATACTCAGATAGCATCTTGAAGATAAATTTGAAAAATAGATTAAGCTGAAATTGTAACAACTTCACATAATGTTGTCTTATTGGAATTATATTGACATACATGTTGTCTTGTGTTCTCTAAAGCTCCTGCTCCAGTGAAAAGAGACCGTTTCATGCGTGATATGGTGGAATATCATGATTAATTAAAATTGCCAATTTTAATTAATCCTGCACCAGTGTTTATGTTTTGAATATTTTTGAACCTTTACCCTTTATTGACTAAGTGATGGATGGAGCATCACCATAAGGCAAAGATTCATTTTCTTTTGATTTTAGCGGGAGGGAAGCTCACAGTCAAGCGAGTCGACTTATGTCCCTGCAGCCAGGTCACACTCGACAGAACCATATGCCCTGGTGACAGTAATAGCAGCAACAAATCGACCTGATCTGATTGACGATGCACTCTTGAGGCCAGGTCGGCTGGACCAGCTGATCTATGTCCCCCCTCCAAATGAGGAGGCGCGCTATGCAATACTCTCATATTACACTGAAAAAATGCCCATTGAGGGTGATGACAGAGGCCTGCTGTTGAGGGAATTAGCCAAGGGGACTGATCTGTATTCAGGTGCTGACCTGAAAAATCTTTGCAAGGAGGTAAGAGACTAATGCATCTTCTTTTGGACTTTTTTATGTCTCTTTATGACTTGTAGCAACATCAGGTACAAATTTTCTTAACAAACAGTACAAGATGAACTTTGTAACGAGCAATTGTTCCCATCTCCTCCCCTCTCCTTTCCGAGAAACTAGCGTGGAAATGGAAAACCAACCCTTTAACACACTGATCGTCTCCACCCTTCTCAGGCCTTTCCACCCCTCGCTGGAGCTGATATATCAACGCAAAAGGAGCCTATTTTGAAGATTTTTAAACACTTGTCATGAAAAATTCAATAAATGATTTCTAATAGACTTACTGATATTACTTTCATGGCAAATATTGTATGTCTCCATCTCGGTGTATTTTAACTTCTCGTGAATTCTGATGTCTACTGACATGTATTTTTTTTTAAACTTGTTTTGCATTGTTTCATGAGTAATTTCTCTTTCAATTTTCTGAAATTATTGTCATATACTTACAGGCAGCACTGAAAGCAATCTCAGAAGAGGGTTTTGAAGTAATGGAAGTTAAGAAGAAATATTTTGTAGCTGCATTAAAATCCATGCGGTCATCTCTCACATCAGATATGGTTTTGTCATACCAGCAATTTTGTAACAATAAATTTTTATGATATTTTTTCAAATATTTGTCTTTGTAGAAGGTTAAAAGCTATTTCAAAGATACCTCAGTTTGTTTTGATTTTATGAGTGATTTTTAGAGTTTCACATAGTCATCTGATACCTGAGAAGGTTTGGACTCTTGGTGACGTACTCATTTTACATTGGAAGCCATCTCCATCCATTAATTTTGATTCTGTGTTTTCAGAGCTATGCAAATGCTGTGATATTGGACAATGATGTATTAAGCTGGTAAATGTTCTTCCTGTACTGTTTTGTTATTTTACACAAGCTTACCTGGTGAATTCATCTAAAACGTTCCATATAAGTTGAAAACCTCTCAACCTGATGTATGATTACATCAGTACATGTTTTTTCACCTTTTTACCAATATTATTACCTGTGCTGTTTTTTAAGGGCTAATGCAGAACAAACTTAGTGGAAATGATGGAAAATAGCCTCTTTTGAGCGACTTTTCAGTTACATACTAACACAAAATACGTAATGGTTGTATATATGTGCCTCATTTAGCACAAGGGATAAGCTCCAAATAGTCTTTGTGCTGAGCAAATTTGGGAAAGCAATTTGAGTAAGGGAATTTCTACAGTGAGGAGATAAGGATGCATTCCATATGCTATCACAATTACCAGTCATAATAGTTTTTGCTAAATATTGTTTTAAAGCTCAAGAAATTATTTTTATTTTCAAATGAAGTAAAAGCATAAATAGCCTTGTTCTGTGATAAATATCTTCTTGTGTAAAGCTTTGCCACAGTTTATTGCCACTGTAAGAGGCATATCACTCAACTGCTTTGAAGCAATTCATGAAACGAGGTATTTCCCCTATTTTCTTTTACTTCACTACTTTTTTAGCTATGGGAGATGAAATTAAACTTCTTATTTTTTCCTTTTTAAAAGGTTGATTTGAACTGTGAAAGCTGGAAACTTAATCTTGCATCACTATGACACTGTCCATTTTCAAAACAGTCTTATCATTTTATATTTATTCTCGGGATATGTACTTTCCCTCTTTCACTAGTTTTTACTCAACTTCATGGACCTACAGTTGTGTTAAAGAAATTTAAATCACACATTTTAGGTGGTGCAATGATTGCTATTGGATCTTGCTCACCATACACAAATGCAAATGAAGAGAATTAATACATTGTTTGTATAAAAAGTATATAAGGGCTCCCTCAGGGGGTCCTTATATACCTTTTATACAAACTGGTGACCTTTGAGAGAGGATTTCACTTTTAGGAATAGGAAATAGTATTCTGCTGCCAAGTTGCTTCTGTAAGTGGGTCGAGGAATTGTCTCAATGCTGTTGCAGAAGGTCATCACAAGCAGACACTCCTCTCTGCTCTTGGTCATCTGTCAAAACTTTGGGAATAATTCACTGCAGATCTTTTATATCACCAAATTTACAGTGATAATGGTGTGCACTGTCATCTTTTTAATGGCAATTCAATCTGTAATCAGGTGCACACTTGACCAATGCTCTGAATTCAGCACTTAACACACACGTCAGGAAAAAATTGTTACCAATACTTTTTATACAAACCTTTTGTAAGCTGCAGTGAGTGCCTGTGTTCATTGCATGTTTGACACGTCAAAGTGAGTATTAAACTCTTTTTGCCATTATTAAGTACCATACCATAGGTGGAAATCCTGAAATTTTAGCTGAAAGAGCACTTATGCAAAATTATGCTAATCAAAATTGTGCTAAATGAGGCATGAATGTACAAAGTTTTCACATCATTGGATTGCAAAATCAGGCAAAAGTGGAACTCATGCAAAGTGAGATAAGGAAAATTAAAAATTATTCAGTATGAACATGATACCTAAATCAAGAAGTACACAATTAAAATGCTACTAATGCGAGGGCCAATAACCAGAAATGTAATACCGTTTCAATTATTTTGGATAACAGGGACTAAATGCCATATGCGTCCAAACTTTTCATGACTCCGTTGAATTTGCGCGAAATTCGAAAATGCATCCCAAATTCGGATGAAGGGGTTTATGCGAACAGTAAAGTTTGTGACACGTTTGCATCTGCTAATTTTAAAAATATCACATATACGAGGGTCATCCGGAAAGTAGTACCCGTTCGTGAAATAAAGACACAAAAGTAAATATTAACAAACATAAAAAATTTTATTTGAAAGAGGATACTTTAAACTACTTCTCAACATAATCTCCAAGCAAATTAAGGCATTTGTCATAACGTGTGACAAGTTTCTGTATTCCTGCTGCATAGTCCTTCGCCGCCAGCTCATTGAGATACAGGGTCACTCCTTCTTTAAGTTCTTCATCGCTGTCAAATCTTTTTCCTGCCAAAAAGTCTTTAAGCTTTGTAAAGAGATGAAAATCTGAAGGGGCCAAGTCCGGGCTATACGGTGGATGGTCGAAAGTTTCCCATTTGAATTGCTGCAAAAGTTTTTGTGTTATCCCAGCTGCATGAGGCCTGGCATTGTCATGAACGAGAATGACACCAGTAGACAATAGACCTCGCCGCCGATTTTGTATTGCCCGCCGTAATTTCTTTAATGTTTCACAATACGCATTGGCATTAATAGTGTCTCCACGGGCCATAAAATCAATAAGCAATACACCTCGTCGATCCCAGAAAATGGTTGCCATGAGTTTCCTGGTGGACAGAACTGTCTTGAATTTTTTTGGTTTGTTTGGTGAATGAGCATGATGCCACTCCATTGACTGTCGTTTACTCTCAGGTGATGCATAACAAACCCATGTTTCGTCACCAGTAATTATGCGAGTCAAGAAAGAGTCTCCTTCATCAGAATAACGTCCCAAAAACGTCAGTGCTGCAGCCATACGCTTGGTTTTGTGCTCATCTGTAAGCATGCGAGGGACCCATCTTGCACAAATTTTTGCATAATGCAGATGGTGTTTAACAATTTCATGAACAATTGTTCGAGAAACATTGGGAAAATGCTCACAGATGTCATCAATTGTGACGCGTCGATCGTTCCTCACGAATTCGTCAACTGAGCTCACCAGTTGGTCTGTAATGACAGACGGTCTCCCCGAACGCTCATCGTCGTGTGTGTTCCCCCTCCCCATGTTGAAGTTGCGACACCACCGCCGAACAGACGACTCGTCCATTACATTGTCTCCATACACCTCCTTTAATTGGCGATGAATATCACATGGGCGAACGTTTCTTGCATTGAGGAATTTAATCACTGCCCTCACTTCACAACTGGCGGCGTTCTCAATTTTTTTAAACATTGTAAACAATCACAGAAACAACACAGGCAATGCTAGCGTCACGCAACTTGGCTCAGAGAAGGCAGACAAGCCACTGAAGCTATCTGACCTCATCCAGCGGCTACTCGCGTCGTCAGCACTTCATGCGGCACGAACGGGTACTACTTTCCGGATGACCCTCGTAAATCATAAAGTAAAATCACTGGTTGCTCCATATAAAATTTCAAAGCTAACGAGAGATTAGCTTCTGTGCCTCATAGTCTGTTAATGCTTCATGCATCATGTAAAATCATCCCTCTATCTTTATACTCTTAATTGTTTTTGAAGTTTTTAATATTTTCAGTTTCTCTTTGGTTTCTGAGAATTCTTCTTTCTCACGTAATCTTCCAGCTTTACCAAATCTTCAGATCTCTATTCCTTTTCATCAAAAATAATAATTTGATATTCACCATGGCCATCTCCACAAGCTCAGTTATTACATTTCCTTCTTGGATATTCCTCCTTGAGTTGGAGATTGTCAACTGTCTATCCTTATTTGGGTGGTTTTCCAGGAGTACACCAGTATATTCTTTCCATTCAAGTTTTATGCATGCTCATTTATTTACTTTCCATTCTCTTCACGTGATTACTCTAGTTTTCTGCTAGTAAAATCATGTTCGCATGTCACATTTTCTTAATGTCATCAAGGCCACTGTCTTAAGGATTTCCCAATTATTGTCCTCTTTTTATTTCAGATAAAAATTATTGGTTTTTTTATATCACTCTCTTTTCCATGTTGTGTCATAATTGACGAAATATGGGTAATTTAAAACTTTGGCCTTGCTAAGTAAATGCATCTGCTGATCATTACAGATGATCTCTTTATGGCATGAAGAAATTACATGACTGTTGATTTGCTTCCTTTTGGGTCATTGGGTTGTGGTTACTCAGCCGGTCCACTCCAACGTCTTTTGATTGCATTGCTTGCTCTTACCAGTTTGTTCGAAGTTGCAAGTTTATTCTTGACTGGCAGTTTATAGAGGGTCCTATATTTAGTTCTGATAGGTGACAATCTAAGAGATATTTTCATATTAAATTTTCAAGCATCTTAATAAAACCTCTCTCTTTGGTGGAGTCCTCTTTGCAGATTGTCATCAGGTGCCGCAAACATTGCTACATTATCCATATAGTGTAGTGTGTTTGAAGGTCTTGTTCATTCTATATTCCGTATTGATATAACTCTATTTTATCCATTAAAGAGTAGTGGATCAAGACTGATCCCTGGTGCAGGTATATCATCAGATTTCTTGTCGCATTCTATGAATTGTGATATATTATCAGTATTATGATTGTGCTATTAGTATTATGATGATATGAGACTATATTTTCTTTCCTAAGAGTTGATATTATTAAAATATCTATGTCAAAGTTTTTTGAAGTCAAAGAGTTTTCTCAAAGACTTCAGTTAGATCAGTGAATTATCTGTTTGAACTATTGCTTTTTCTTTTTTTTGTTTAGTAGCAGAAATGGAACCCATTGTAAAGTTTTTCTTTAACCTTGTTCCCTTTTATGTGGGTCATTCCTTAGAAAATTTATTATTTATTTATTAGAGTATTTCCTTAGAAAATCTAAGAAACTGATTTCACTTGTAGTTTTGAAAAAGGCTTGTTTTTAATAATCTTCACTTCTCACTAGACTGCTGTTAAATTTTCTGCTATATCCATCACCTGGTTTCATTGTCGATTAAAGCCACAAGCTTATATTTATTTAGAGAAATGGAAAAAAAATAGTTTCATACAGTGATTGAATACTTCCATCTTAAAGGCTTAACACTGGAAGAGATCAAAGCTGAGTTTTATGAAATTCATGGCACATTTGCTCCTGTGTTTGTGATTGTTTACAATTGAAAAAAGGAGTTTGAACATGACCATACATCTACAAATGATGAGCATCGTTCGGGACATCCGGTGTGACTTCCTCCAAATGTTTGGCAAAGTCCACGATATAGTTTTGAATGATCAGTACATCAAATTTCACAGAATAGTTGTGGCCACAGCAATACGAGGTGTACATGTATACAGTGTTTTCAATTTTGCACGAAAAATTGGGCCTGAAAAAAAATCAGCAAGATGGCTGTCGTGTTTGCTCTCAGTGGAAAATAAACAATCATATGGTTGTTCGGAGGATGGCTTGACACTATTCCATTGCAATTGTGATGGGTTTCTGCATCAATGCAATACTGTGGATGAAATATGGATACATTGTTACATTCCAGAGACAAAGGAACAGTCAAAACAGTGAATTTCTAAAGGCAATCCAGATCCAAAGAATGAAAATGGACAAGGTGATGACCATAGTTTTTTGGGATGAATGCAGAATCATCTTCTTTGAGAACTTGCAAAAGCACAAATGATAAGTGGGGAGTAGTGTGTCATTATAGCACAGGTTGAGCCAAGAAGTCAAGAAAAAAACATCATTTGGCAAAGAAAAAAATTCTGTTCCATCAAGACAATGCATGAATTCACATATGCACAGCTTCAATTTTGAAAATTGTGGAATTAAAGTTCATATTATTACAACATCAACCGTATTCACCAGATTTGGTTCCAGGTGACTTTTTTTTTACTTCCAAACTTGAAAAAAGGCAAGACAGAAAATGATTTATATCAAACAAGGAAGTCATTGCTGGCAAAAATGCTCATTTTGAGGACCTGAAATCTTACTAATGAGAGACTAGAATGATTTCATGGCTTAGATGGGTTTTACCTCTATAGTATCCTACAGTAGTATCACAGTAATGTACTATTTGTTGGAGCATCTTCCAAACCTTTCCTACTTGCTGTTAATGCCAAGATCTATGTCAGTTGTAAATTTCATCCATTGATTTTTCTTGGTAGATTTTTTCCAATTTCACTCTTATTTCTAGTTTGGATGTATTTAGCATGCCTTTCTTGTGTCAATGAGCTCATATAAAGTAAGTAGGTACTCCCTTTCATTTCTCTAAGTTTTCCAAAGATTTCCTAACAACTATGGCTTAATACTATTCATTGTGAGGATGAAGATACTTCTTTTTACCATCTATTCTTCATCAGTTCCTTGCAAGCAGTTTATTTTCTCCAAAATGAAATTGGCACTATGGTCAGTACTGCCATTATCATTTAGTTTGTTTTCATAGTTTTTGAGTGTTTTTCTGACGAAGTTTATTGTTGCACTTCTCTGTGTACGATATAGGTATTTTTTTAATTATCATGAGCAATCCAAGATTATCCTGCAGAGAATGAGGTTATTGTCTGTTTCTGTGTTTGCTGTTTTTAGGGCGTTAACATAAAATATTTCTACTGGTGTTACCATCCTCTTGGTGATTATGAAATCAACCATGATTTAACCTGTGTCGTTGAATGTATATTTGTGTTGCTATATACATGAAAAATAAATTTTATTCATCCTCGCTTATACATTAGCAGAAATTTGAGTGTGAAAACATGTTTTGAGGGTGGAGAGGAAGGGGCTAACTTTGTGGAAGAATGGAGAGGGGAGGAAATTTAAACCATATTATAATTAAAGTAGGCATTACGACCGTTTTGTTAAAAGGTGTAGGGAGGATGTACTACACTTCCTGACCCATAAGACACACCCCATTTTTTGAGGTTAGAGTTCACTGTTGTCAACTGGTTAAAATACCAGGTGTCAAACTTGCATGTGTAGGGATTGAAGAAACTAGTGCAACATTACAAAAAATGCTTAAAAGTGAGTCATGATTATGTAGAAAAGTGAAGTTGCTTTTTAGGAAGCTAAAACTGTCAATAAAAACTTTCTGACACATTAATTCTTTATGACCAAATGAGCCTAACTCAAAAAAGAATCCTTGTATGATAGTAAACCTAACAGGTAGAATATGATATAAACAATGAAAAATTTTTCAGTTGTAAGACTGGTATTCTGAGCCAATTACATTCTGGATAATCTTGTATTTTTAATGGGGAACTCATAGACAGCAGTTCTTTTTCGTGGATTTTGGTTAACCATAGAATAGGGAGTCATGAGGGCCTCCAATAAGATCTCATTTAAATGGCAAATATTGAATAATAGTGGAAAAATTTAGTTCTATTAAGATGTTTTCCCCAGCAAATCAGGTTTAAACAATTGAAGCTAAAATTTTAATTGATGAAGTTGGGTGAGATAAGTGGTTGTTGAGTTGAATGAAAGGAATGCAATTTCATTCAAGAGTTCATTCTTGGATGAACAGAATTGGCTCTAAGCCCAATTGTTATGGTTTGGTTTCCAGATTGATTAAATGGTTTGATAAAGGACATTAAAAGTGGTTGTCTTTTGGGACCCATGTGAGTCATGAGAAGCAGGGATCAAGTGAGCAAAGAAGGTGGAATCTGATAGGTTTCATGTGTGTTCACTACACTTGTGAGAAAACTTAGAAATAACCAGTTAACACAGAGTGAGATTTTAGGGGTGATGCTGTTTCACCATTGACCTAAAGTAATTTATGGGACTGCAACCTAATGGTAATCTTGTAGTCTTTCTCTCTTGTGGGATACTGCTGCAGTTTCCCTCCTTGTAAGATGTGACTAAATGGGTGTGGAATGCCTATGAAAACATACCCCTGGAACAGGTAGAATAAAATCTGAGCAGTGTTTTGAGTCATGTGGCCACATCACCTGGCCTGCAACTCAACTCTCCACTTGAAGTGTATGGAGAACCATATGGGAGACATAGGTATTGGAATGACTCCTAAGTAATGATACCACGCAGAGAAGCATCATGTATTTAATGTATGGTTTATTTCCACCGCAAGAAACAACTAAGTTGTAATTTCATAGAGTGAGAATTTGGTGATGTACATATATGGTGCACACCTCTGCTGACTACAAACTGCCTCTTTTATTTGCTGCAACACATAAGTGATATCATGAAGCTCTTGATGAGCATTACTTGCTTTAAGGTCACCTCCCTTGAAGAAAATTTACCTGAAGAAAGAAAAGATAATGAATTTTCATGAATGGCTAAGTCAGTGTATTTTGCAAAAAGTAGACTTCTCATATCCCACGTTCTGTCTATCTGCACAACCAGCCAGGTTGTTCAAGTCAATGTTCACCAACATGGTATGGTGCTGCCAAAGTGCTTCAGAGGCTCTTCATCTGAAACTGCATTGGAATTTCTTAGGGCAGTCACTTTCTTTGGTAGACGGCATTACTAAAAGAAGCTGTGGTTGAAAATTTTATGATTTTAACATAGTTACACAACACAGAGTTAACTATGTGATTTGTTCAATCAGAAATCTGATAAAAATGGTGGATGTAATAATTTGAACTTTAATTCTGTAATTTTTGCTCAATCATTTTAATTGCTGTGTAGTTGTGATTTAATTGAGCAACTATCACAGTGATTTCTTTCCTTAAGCACTGAACAGTGCCGAATGTTGTCTGAGGTTTGTGTGTTCAAAATCTAGACAAATCCATGCTTAAGAGTAAAAGCAGTGCCAATATCGGTAGTAAAAATGCATTCGTTAACCTGTGACCCTCACCAAAAACCAACATTCTAATCCAGGAAACCCATTTCCTGCAAAGCAAAGGGTATTCCTGAATTATTAACCTTCTACCTGCCTTTTCCTGTGCCTCATTCACCCATTTTCCTCCCTCCACCCTCGCTAATGAGAGCAATCGATAGGACCTCGCCACGCACCTGTTTCATCTTGGGCCACCCAACCCCTCTTCACCCGCTCCCTTTTTAAGCATTTACATCTAAAATGACTGTCAAACATATGAAATTTCAATAGTTTGTTTCATAGTATGTTTAATTCAATAGTTTCAAAAAATCATAAAACTAAAATGTACTTACAACTAACCTTGACCAATTGTTTCACTTAAGGTATATAAAAGATGAAAACATTGGGTTTTCTTATAAAACTAAATGCCTAATAGTGTATTATGGCTATAAAACTGTAACCAATACCTTCCTTAATTAAAACATTGATGCGTTGGCACACTACCTTCTGGGTGATTAAAAATTTATTTAAATTTTAACAGTATGTTACAATTAGCCTTTGGAAATCTTTTGTTATGTCTAATGTGCTCGCAGTAAGAATAGGTGGTGTCGACATTGTTATGGGTCTTTTATTTTAGCAGGGTATAGTGAGGAGGTTATACACTTGTGATATTAATATTCTTTCGAGTAACTTTTCTCTTTTTTATTAATACTGCATTGGTTTCCAGGATGTTTAACTTGCTTAAATTTAAAATTTGATTTTTTGTTTTTAATATTTATTATCATTAAAAAACAATTTAATATAAAATGCTTAATTATCTACCTGACTCCTGATTTTTTCTAATTCAATTTCATCAAAGCAACAAAGAAATCTTAATTTTTCAATTGAATGATTTTTTTAGAAAATTTATTTGATGGAAATTTAAAAAACGACAAAAAATGTTTCGTAATCTCATCTTCAGTAATCTTTCCCTAATTTTAGTGAATACCATATTTAAGCAATTTTAAGCATGTCTAACTATTTTTAAAAATTAGTGTCAATATAATAATAGCAATATTAGTTTTTATAGGAAAATATTTGTGTACCTGCTTTTGTGGCTGTCTGTCTAAGTAAAATATGAGTACATGGTCACAAATTTAATAGTTGATAGGGTGTGGCATAATTGATTTTCCCATACCCATCACCCTGGCTGTTAACTCTGTTTTGCACTTTTCATTAGGGTAGGCTTTTTGTTAACAGCTTTTATCAAGTGAAGCTTTTTCCCTTACAAATTGATTTATTTTATTTATTTAAAGGCGTAAAAACAATGTTTAATATTTTCTTTAAATGCCTGCAAAATATGTGAAATTATACAAATTGATAGCAAAAGAATTTTTGTTAAAATTTTTATTTCATTAGAATTCAATGTTAGTCACATATTGTTTGAACTTACTGTTGCTTGACATAGATTTCTTCATTTCTATCGAACTGCTGTCAGCCTTCATCCTCTCTGTTAATAGAGAGGATGAAGGCTGACATTTATTCTTTACTAAGAGCAAACGCAGCACCAATCTTTCCAAGGTTTTATTTTTTCAATTTTTCGTACACAATTGAAAACACTGCATGTAATCTTTTGATAAGCCTGTGGCCTCAACTATTACACAAACCTTGTTTCGTCGACTGCTCAAAACCATATAGCGGGTTTTGCCAAATCTTTTGTCAATTGTCAATCACTTCCACTGGACATCCCAAATGATGTTCATCAATGATGGATCTATGGCTACTTAAAACTCATTTACGCAATTATAAGGGGTACAAGAGCAGAAATGCCATGAACTTTTCCAAATCGATTTTTGTCTCTTTCAGTATTTAGTCTTTTGAAAATAAGTGTTCAATTTCCGTAAAAACTAATTTTTGTAAGCTAAAGTTTGTTACTTCAATTAACAATGAAAATTAAATCACGAAATGAATGGTGCTGAAAATTAAAAAAAAACCTTTATTTATTTGATTTTTAAAAATGACCTGCAGTCCAGTGAGGAATGAGTGTGTGTTTAAGGAAAGTTATGTTTAAAGTGTTTACTTTCAATGCCTTCAATTTATGAAAATAATTTTTGAAACATTTTTTTGAAAAATCATGGTATTTTTATTTTAAATCAAAAATCAGTGAGAAACTGTCAGTTAGTGAACTTGATATTATCTGAATTGTAGATTGGAGGTTCGAAAGTCATCGAGAGCAGGAGGTGTGCAGAATTAAATGTGTGGTGAGTGTAAAAAATTCGGCTCTATAATGCTCTTTTTCTTTATTGGATTAAATAAAAGAGGTGAAGTAACTTTGTTGAGTGAACATTCCATAGGTAAACTGACCCCGTGCTTTTTCGCTTCTCCTAACATCAGTCAAACATCTCTATCAGCTTAGACTTCTGTTGCTAGAGAGTGGAAAGACATGATTGCATAGAATGAGGTGAAACATCTTAAGTTTAAGCAAATTAAATGCCCCAAAGAAGAAGACATTTAGCTCTACAGGATCATTTGCAAAGGCTACAAGACTGGAAATGAGGGTGAGAGCATAAAATTGCCCAAGAGCTTTGCAATGAAAGTGATGAATTTACCATAAGCCAATGAGTGGATCATAAAGTTAAGTAGTGTAAAAGTAAGAGTAAAAGTGGATGTAAAGTTACCAATGAAATCCATAGATACCGTAAAGTAATATAGCTTTCAGGTGCCATATATTAGTAGCAATAACCGTTTTGTACTAATTAAGTTAAGGGATTCAAGAGGCCGAAGAAGAGAATAATGTTAGTTAGCCAGATTGAAGGAAACACTGAGTCATACTTGATTTTTCAAAAAAATAGGGAATAGATAGGCAATAATATAGCCACATGGTATTAATCGGAGATAGATGTCATGAAACAAAGACCAGGGAATTTCATAAACACAAAAGAAACTAACCTGAAGGGAAACTTTGAATAGCATATCATGAAATTCTGAAAGTTAACTGAAACTGATAGGGGACAGAAAAAGGAACTAAAACTCTGAAACAAAGAAAGGATAAGACTGGATGGCAGCTCTGTGAAAAGAAGAGCATCGTGACTTTACCCAGGGAATAGTTACAGCTTAGATAACCACAAGACACCATTGCAATGAGCATAGAGAAAATATTATTGCCTTTTGAGGGAAGCATTGCCGAAATATCTACTGAAGGTTTGGAACTAGTGAAGGGGTGGCGATAGTTTTCGAAGAAAATTTACTACGGAACTGAAATGCGTGAGGCTTAATTAAAGAAGAGGATACTGTTGGTGAACATAAGAAAAATATTTAATCCTTAGATCTGAAATTCATCCTATAAAAACGTATAAAAAGAGAAACTATAAGGAAAAGATTGAACTTGCAGAAATATTAAAAGCTTCACCAAATCAAACACTGGCAGACCTAAATTTTATATAAAGCATATTTGAGAGCAGTGATACCTAAGGGTTATAATTATCTCTATATTAAAAAGACTGGCAGTACAAAGTGAAAATTTTAGAATAATCAGACTGACTGAAGATGCATTTTGCGAGACTGATGTACCAATATTTGAGGATAATTCGGATCCAATTCAGAGGAGATGGAGGATTAGCAGAAGTCCTAGGAATTATCATAGAGAAGTAGATGCAATAATATCAATCAAAATATATCGTAACATATGGAAATATGTCCTTAATTTTGAGAAAGCTATTGAGGAAATATATTTTTGCTTATATGCTACCATATATCTTTAAGGGAATTTTATTAAATTGCAACTGCTGGAGACTGATACATGCTCTGTTTACAAAGCAGTGATTCAATACTGAGAATGGAAAAAGAGAAGCTACATTAAAAATGGGGTAAAACAGTATTGCTCCTTCAAAAGGCACTTAACGAGGTCATGGAAAGGAGGTTGTGAAGGAAGTTCAGACAAAATGATAAGTAAGCTGTTTGGAGGACTACATGCAATTCGTAAAAAGTTATATGTGGACTCTGTTTTTCCACGGATGTGAGTCTTGGATGAAAGGAGCAGCAGGGAAAAGATACTGCAGACAATTCAAAAATGGTGAAATTGAATAATACGAATAATAATGTAAATTTACAGATTAAGAAATCAAGAAGCTCTTCTAAAAGTGGGTAGGAGTCTATGGAGGACATTTACAAGGATACGAGTGAAACTGATGGGACATGATAGTTTCTGAAGTTCATCATTGAAAGAAAGGTGGAGGGGAAGAACAATGAAGGCAGACATAGGGTTAAATTTGCTGGGTAATGAAAAATTTTGATTCAAGGACCTATGGTGGAATGAATACGTATATATTAGCAGGAAATAAAACAGTTTGCTGCTAGTTCGATGAAAGGTTGCTTGGAAGTAATCCTTAACCTGTGATAATGATCATAAAATAATACTTAAAACACAAGAATAAGGTTTGAACGTTTCAGTCCCAATTAATGTCTTTACCTTGAAATTCCCTTTGTTTGACGAGACAAGCCAAACCGTCCTGGATAGTACAAACTACCAAGAAAGAGAAATAAATTGAGAACGACTAATATAATTAATATTTTTATTGTTTTCATCATAAAATATGAAAAAAAATCAATTTTTATCTTATAATACTTCAGTTTCAGAGGGCAATTATTTAAACTTTATAATTTTCTTTGTCAGAACTGCTATGCATAACATTAGAAACGTAGCATTTTTGGAAAGATAGAGATAGGTAGTTGCAAATTTCCAAAGCATTAATATTTTAAAATGAATCACAGGAATAAATATCTCCCGTTCATACATCTACACAATATGTTCTTTCGAATTCTTGCCAGTCATAATCTCATTTTTAAATCTTTCACTGATGGATACTCCTAATCCTTCCGGAATGGGGACAATTTTATAATCAGGCGATAGTTTTCCAGTCTCTATTCCGTCCCTAATTATCACGGTAGAGAATGCTTCAGTTGCTTTTTCAGACGGTAATTCATTCAGGAAATCACCGAAAAATTGCACGGTGACAGTCTTTTGCCAGCCATCGAAAATCCACTTCATGTCCCAATTCCAGCCTATGCCTTCATACACGTTCCCGTCATCCCCAACGTAGAAGTTTTCCGTAACACCATCGTCACCGGAGGCATGCTTCTCCTCATGCTCCTTCAAAATACGCTTTGCGCACGAATCAGAAGTGTTACATTTAGCACCGCCATTTGCAATAGCAACATATTTTAATGGAAACGATACCATCGAACCCCTCCTGATTGGTTTTTCGGAAAGATTCCACTCATCTGACAATATGAACGGGCTATACAGTGATCGCAGCCGTGCACCGTCGTATTTCAAATCGACGTCGTCGGACCAATACTCGGTAATCTGAAGGGCGCCGACAAGCTTCTCAGACACTATTATTTTTTCCTTCAGCATTTCTCCCAAAGAGATCACCTTGGAAGCAGGGGTGAGTTTGCCCATTATGATACCGGTCTGTTGGAGAGAGTGAAACGCGATCAGGGCCTTCTGGGAAGGGGGATTACTCTCGAATGAGCCGAGAAATCCAACCGAGATGAAATTATTATCTATCCCCTTAACACCCCACAAGGATATATGATCCCAGCCTCTCCCCTCGTAAATGTGGCCATCGTCCCCAACGTAGAAATTATCAGGAACGTCCCAATGTTTAGCCGGAGTGCTTTTCTGGATCGTCTGCAAGCTCCTTGTGCAGGTAGACAAGTCACTACAGTGGTCTCCCACATTGTGGACTATGATGTAGCCAAGGGGATGACCCATTATGGGGACTTGTCGGGCAGGTTTCTCCGCATGCCACCCGACTCGGCTAACAATTACATCATGACCTGAAGGCATGTCCTCAGGAATTGCGCTAAATTCTGAACTCCAACGACCCCAGGTCTTAATTGTTTTGTACAATATGTCCTCCGATGCGACGTCACTGTGAAATAGCTGGTGGATCGAGATGATTTTGAAGTCGGGAGAGAGCTTCTGCGTCCTCACTCCGTTCTCCATCAAACGGCTGAAAGCAGCGATGGAGAGTGTAGATGGAGGTGCCACCTCTCCATACTGCCTGAAGAAAGTAACATAGTAGAACTGGGACTTGAATCCTTCAATATAACTGGCGGGTGCGAAATTCCAGCCTCTACCCTCGTAAGCCAGTCCGTCGTCGCCGATATAAAAGTTGTCCAAGAAGCCTCTGGCATTGGTTAAGTTCCTTGTCGGTCCTTCTTTCATGATATCACTGCATTCATCGTGGGTGAAACAGCGATCCCCTGTGCTTCCGATGACGACGTAAAGTACGGGATCCGAATATGGGTGATATGTTACATTAACTGCTACTCCCGTCCATTCTCCCTGACGGACTATCGGAAGCACTTCAGAGTCCCATCGTTCATTTTCCGTCAGAGTGTCCAATCCTTTCGACCATTGTTCGGTGTTCACGAAGTAATCGTTCAGACCATCTCCTAACATATCGGGAGCATCATATACGTTACGGGAGGAGTAGATTTGGTAGTTTGGTGCTATCTTGCCAAGTTCCACCCCGATTCTGATCAAATTTTCGAAAGCGGCAAGCGACGCTATCGATGCGCCACCCTCTTTGTGACTTCCAAGGAAGTTTATCGTGATCAAGGATTTATTGAAATACTTTGTTTGGAAGTGCGGTTCATTATTCCACCCTCTCCCTTCGTAAACCTTCCCATTATCCGACACGTAAAAGTTATCCTTGAGGTCGCCGTAACTCTCCCGTTCGTTTTCCTGTATTTTTTTCAGAAGGGTTGTACATTCCTTTGAGTTGAGGCAACTACCACTTTCGGATTGCCCTGTAATGATGACGTAGTCAACGGGATGGCTGATGCTTCGGATATCTTTCGTGGTTTCGCTGGCTTCCCAATCACTACGTTTAACCAATCCGCTAAAATCTTCTTTCGGTGATTCTCCCGCGAAACGATCATCCAGCTCGGACGCCCATGCATTCCATTTCCTTGCAATTTCGTAAAATCCATCGCCAAGGAATTGGGTGTTGTTGTATATATCGCGCAAGGAGTATATTTTATAATCATCGGTTGCCCAGAAACCACCGTTTGCGAGGAGTTTGAATGCACCGATAGCTTTCTCGGAGGGGCGATCGGACTGGAAACTTCCGAAGAACTTTACGGTCACGGATTCTGGCCTAAAGAAGGTGCTCTTGTCGTTTCTTACGTCAATGTCCCACAGAGGCTTTTTATTGAACCCCCTTCCTTCGTACACGTAACCGTCGTCCCCTATGTAGAAGTTGTCGATGACATCCCCGTAGGTCGGCAGCTGTTGTTCTTGTTCTGCCCTGACGCGGGACTCGCAGTCTTCCGGAGTAAAACAGCGCTCTCCTCCTTCATAAATGATGATGTATGTTGCTCTGAATTCAATTTTGGGCAGCGGTTTTGTTGGTTTCTTCGCTCCCCACTCGTTTCGCGAGATTAGAGCCAGGCCTGTGTCCGGAGTTATTTCCCATGTTTCCAGCATATTGAAGTCCTTGATTCCCCTGTAGAGAGATGAGAAATGAACTGTTTTGAGTATGACGTTAAGCGTTAGACCAGAGCAAATGTGTCATATATGCATACGGTAGCCAGGGTTATAAGAGATTAGTCCAATTATGTTCTTGTAACGTGGAGTTATCTCCGTTTCGCATCCAATGAAAGATGTTTGTGATTTACGATTTGTTATGTCCTCATGCAAGGCATTGACATGAAATTCGATACAGTCGGTTTCTCATAAATTAGTCCTATGATTAATAATTGGCATTTCCCTTCATTTCCTTTCCTTTCCATTCGCCTTTTATGTGTTTTCCTATCCCCTTTCCTTATACCTATTTCTGTTTGAATTAATATATATTATATATATATATATATATGTATGTATATATATAATATATATTATATATATAGTATATATATAATATATATATATATATATATAATTGTATTTTTCAAACATACCCTGCTATGCTTATAATAAATTCAGATCTAAAAATATTATTATTTATGCCAAATCACGTGTATGTGTGTATGTACTTATATTATCCCACACACACACACATAGATGTACATATATTATATATATATATATATATATATATATGTGTGTGTGTGTGTGTGTGTGTGTATATATATATACTCACATATATATATATGTATATGTAGATACCGGTCCAGCGCTCTACCCACTAGACAACCGGTCGCGGTAGTCTAGTGGGTAGAGCGTTGGACTACTGACCGGAGGGTCACGGGCTCGATTCCCGGGCAAGGCACTCTGGGCTCCTGCAGCTCCACCCAAGCTAGTTGATTTTTCCGGTACCAGATCTTCCTAGGAAACCATAACCAGGCACCCTTACCCTGATGAGTGAATATTCACACGCCGTCACCTACCAAACCGACCTTCGGGTTGATCGATGTGTTTGAACCCCTTTTTATAATATATATATATACTATATACATATCTAAATTACAGATTGAGGCGCTTGCATAAATTGGAAGGACGTCTCTTTAACAGTGATGCTGAAAATGCATTACTACCTCCCATCGTACTACGGTAGGAGAGATCATGCTTATAAAATTAGAGAGATTAAGTGTAGCACGGATAGATTTTAGATGTCATTTTTTCCACGAACGATAGAGGATCATTATAACATCGGTAGGGTCATGTTCGGGTAAAATTATTCTGGTGTGTATTCACTCCCTGCCACACACCCTGGCGGTGGCTTGCAGGATACCGAAGGTCGGTTTAGTAGGTGCTGGTAGAGCTCACCCATGTGCCAAGCCCGACGGCGTGCGAATATTCACACATCAGGGTAGGGGGGCCAGTTCCTTTCCCTGTGCCGGTTATGGTTTTCCAGGAAGATCTGGTACCCGAAAAATCAACTAGCTCGGGTGGAGCTGCAGAGGCTCCCAGAGTGCCTCGCCCGGGAATCGAACCCGGGACCCTCCAGTCAGTAGTCCAACGCTCTACCCACTGGACCACCGCGACCATATATAAATAAATAAAAAAATAAATTAACTGCCAAAAATGTACGAGTCATGATTTCGTTCACTGGCATCAAATAAAAGTAATAGCCAAAAATGTCATTTAATGGATATATTTCACGATTCAATTTTAGAAATCTTTGCAGTCAGCGTAAATTTTTTCGTTCACGTGGAAATATCGAATATAAAGGCGTGTGACGAAAGGGAGACAGCAGAGATGGACGAGGATAGGTGGCATTCTAAAAGCAGGAGAGACAGAAATGGTGGAGAGTTATATCATCCCGAATCTTAAATTAGTCAGGCCATCCCAAATAATATTCGAAAGCATGAAGTTTTTCAATGGCGTCGTGGTAGGCTTGAGGTAGGGCGTTTATGTATTTTCCCTAGGGTATACCTGCTATTTGGATTTTCCCCCTCTTCTCACTGCCTTCAATTTCTGCTCCGTAGTTGTAATCCACTCCTCCTTCGCCTTTCTTCTCAAATGGCATGGTTCCGTAATTTATTTTACTGACCCTTATGAACCACATTTCTGGGATGTTATATTTTTCACTCTCCTTCATAACCTTCCTCATCAAACCAGTTGCTCAAGTTCGTTGGAATTCATTTCCCCTGCACCTGAGGCCCTCTTCTGCAATATCCTCATCGACATCATTCCAGCTTTCTGCTTTACTCTATTCCCTTTCATCTAATTTTTCAATGACAGCCGTTCTGAATGCAACACAGCCGCTCTGGTACGTTTTTCTTCCATGGTTTTCGTGTTTAATTTCATTTCCCGTTTCATCCTCCATATATTTTTGTATTGCGGACGTTATTTCATGATAACAAAGCCAATGTCACCGTTTATATCCTAACCAAGGCAGCTTTTGAACTCTTTCACTTGATACCTTAGCCTCCCTCTGGCCGGGATGTAGCCGATTAAATATCTGGCTCTGTCCCAAGGCATGTTGCCTGGAGATACGTGTACGGCCATGCGTATCTTCACCCCAAGATTATTCGTTGAGTGCATACGTATAATTTAGCATATGCTGCTTGTGTACGGGATACTCATGAATTCGAATCGGTCAACAAATTGGATCGCGCGCAGCGCATAGGAGCTAGATTTATGAAATGTTTTTACAAATTTAGTAGCGTATAAAAATTATATTACTTGCATAAATTGTAAGGATGCCTCTTTGGCATTGATGTTGAAAATGTGTTGTTATCCCTAAAGGATTACGGTGGGAGAGATCATATCAATAACATTTGAGAGATTAAGTGCAGAACAGATTTATTTCAGATGAGATTTTTCCCACGAACGATAAGGGATTGGAATAAAACAACGTTTGTCCGAACGCGATATGATGGAAAAGTGTATAGTCTGGTGTGTAATCACCCCCATCCACACACCCTAGCTCGCAGGGTACTAAATACAAAATACTATGTTAAGAATACAGGGTGCGACAACATAACTTCCTTTTTTAAAGGGGTTTTGCAAAATAAAAAAGTAAGTTATGTTGCCGCAACCTGTATATTCTTCTCATTTCAGATTTGTACCATTCTCTCTCTTTTGGCATTTTGTTTCGGCAATATGAACTGCCTGCTTCCGCTTGTCTTCTCAAACCACTGCATTCCATGCCATGTATAGAATCTCTTTTCAATGCAACAATTTCAGAGTGTAAAAATCATTCTTTCTGACCAGGATTCGAACCCGGATCCCTCGATGTCCGGCTGAATGATTTAGCCAGTTAATCTGCCGAGGCGTCCTCTTAAAATCTGAAATTTTGAGGGCTTTAAACGAACAAGATGTTTTGACGAAATACTGGACATGTCACAGGAATTCGTAGTGGTGCGTGAAGCATCACAGACCACGAGGTTAAAGCTGGCTTTGAAGTACCTTTGAAAAATTCCAATTAACTGCGGAAGATACCGCGAAAGTTACTTCTAAAGGAGTCATCCGCTAAGTGTGCATTACAATGCAACAGTGTCGGAGTGTTAAAATCATTCGCCTTGACCTTTGAATTGTTGCATTGTAATGCACACTTAGCGGATGACTCCGTTAAAAGTTACTTCATCACCCGCAGGTCTCTTTCGCAGTGATGTTGAAAATGTATAATTACCCCCACCGCACTACGGTTTGTGAGATCATGCTAATAAAATTAGAGAGATTAAGTGCAGAACGGATAGATTTAAGATGTCATATTTTCCACGAATGCCTCAGACTGCTCAGGTACGAGTGGGGAACGGAGAGTCCGGATGGGCAGTGTTAGGAAGAGGTGTAAGGCAGGGTTGCCCATTGTCACCGGTACTGTTCAACGTATATGTGGAGGAAATGATTAAAGAGGCATGGGAAGAATTGGAGTTAGGAATGAAAGTCGGAGGGGAATTCGTAAAATCGGTTAGGTTTGCTGATGACCAAGCATTAGTTGCTCAGTCAGCCAAGGGGTTGCAAGCATTGCTGAGTGAATTGGAGGCTCAGTGCGATAAATATGGGATGAGAATCAATGTTAATAAAACAAAGGTAATGCGATTTTCCAGAAAGAAAAAGGCTAAGCTAAATATTAAAATAGGCGGGGAAAAAATAGAGGAGGTAGAGCAGTTTACATATCTCGGAAGTGTTTTGGACCAACACGGTCAAAGTGGTAGGGACGTAAGGAGAAGAATTGCGCTAGGCAAGGAGGCTTTCTCAAGGAGGAGGGAGTTGATGACGGGGACGTTGAGTAGAGATGTTAAGACAAGACTCGTAAAAACTCTGATATGGAGCGTAGCTATGTATGGTGCGGAAACGTGGTCACTGAAGCAGGAGGATAGACGTAGATTGGAGGCTTTTGAAATGTGGATGTGGAGAAGAATGGAGAAGGTGAAATGGACCGAAAGGAAAACAAATGAGGAAGTACTAGAAATGGTGGGGGAGGAGAGGGGTTTGTTGAGAGAAATCCTATGGAGGCAGGAAAAATGGATGAAAGGCGTATTGAGCGGTAGTGGAATGTTGAAGAAGGTAATAGAGGGGAGAATGTTGGGCAAGCGAGGAAAGGGTAGGAACAGGATAGGGATGTTGGACGGGATGAAGGGAGGGAAGAAGTACACAGAGATGAAGAGGGACCTGATGTAGATTAGGTTGCTGGATTGGGTTTTGTTTGAAGTTACAAAATGTTTATTTGATAGTTGTGTCCATCCAAAAACCTACCTTAACCGGTAGATTACCAAATAATAATAATTTTCCACGAATGATAACGGTTCAGAATAACCTTGTCCGACCGCGGTAGGGCCATATTCGGGTCAAAATTAGTCTGGTGTGTATTTATCCCCTGCTACACCTTTAGCGATGGCTTGCAGGGTACTAAAAAAAAACAATTGTGAAATAAATTTAAATGGTTGCTTAGATTTGATAATTATTAATTCAATAGTTTTCATGGCGAGCATTATTAAAACTTTAATATCATATTATTATTTATACGCATAATTTGTACCGACCATCGGTGAAACGTTTTACGTAATTCAAGGCGCAATATTTGATTTTTACATCAACGAGAGACTTTTCCAGAGTTCCACAATATGGTGCGGGGTGATCTGTCTAGATAACAGACGGCGCCGAGAGAACTCGTTCGTGGAGATGCATTGCCGTAGGGGCCGGTGTAGTGGGGGAAAGATATACTGGTTGTACTCACAAGATATATCTACTCACACGTTCGACTCCCGGAAAATTCTTTCGAGGGCGGCACCCACGAGGGTACTGTCGTTGTACACCTGGCCCATGGAGACGACTCGGTAGTCGGCCGACATCTTCCAGCCCCACACCCCCATCATTCCCAGCCGCCAGAAGGCGCGCAGTGATCTCTCGCCGGGACCCTCGGATTTGTAGGACCCCAGGAATTTGACCGTGATCGCCCTCCGCCGCATGCCGTGCAAGTGCCAGAAGGGTGCGGCATCCCACCCGCGACCCTCGTACACCTCGCCGTTGCCTCCGATGTAAAAGTTGTCCGCGAGCCGGCACTCGGGGTCGTCCGCCTGGCGCATCTCCTCCGACAGGGAGACGAGGCACTCCGCGTGGGTCTTGCAGCGTTTCCCGCCATCCCGCACCACGATGTACTGCATTGGCTGGATCGTGTACAGCTTCATCTTCTTCTCATCCCACGCGTCCCTCGAGATGATTGCGGAGAATCTGCGGTCATCTGTGAATGTCGGTCAGTGTCATCATCTGTGCAAAGGTGTATCGAGATTCGGGCGATGGATCTTTTCCGTTCGAGAGAGACTGGGAGACCTCCCCTTTGACTTAAATGTGGCACTTTAATGGCGCTATTTAGCTTTAAAAAAAAAACATAATTTTAACGTCTGTAACTAATTTTCAATGCCAACTCCACTTTGAGCATAAAATTATCTATCATTAGGTGTGCGGTATTTTCTAATTGATTGCCAAAAAATACAATTGTAGCGTGATAACCACAATACGAGTCTATATCACCACTTATTATTAAGTGCTTTTCAACTTATATCAAAGACGTATTTATCGTTCATAATTAGCAAACACTATCTACGAAAATGATGCGATCACATCAAATATTTACATTTTTTCACTATTCTTACCTGGAGTATAAACATTATAGAGCAATATATATTCGCAAGAAACAATTGTTTCAACCTTTATGTTGAGTACAAATTGATCCAATGATCTAGGCGTCCATCTAAAACTTTTGGCCAGTTAGGAGAAATATATTTCTTATTTTTTATATGTAATATGAATAAATAATACCAACTTTTAAATAAATGTTGTAACTTTGAATTCACTTATGTATACTTCATAATGTCTATTGAGACAAATATATCCGTTCAGAAAATCAATTTCATAAAACACGAAAAAAGAAGAAGAAATTAAAATTAGCCTATAAGGTTTCTGACAGTAAGAGATAATTAGGTAAACTAGGTAATGATTTTAAAGCTTAAAATTTGCCTAAAGTATATAAATTAAGTACTTATTGTTTTCATTTATTTACCTTCGTGACAAGGTGGTTTGTGGTGAGGTTCAATCGTAGAATCCTTTAAATTGGACCCATCATCACCTGGAATGAATAAACGTTTGTGATGTTAGTGGAATATTTTATATTGTATTGTTGGAAAATAAATGAATACTTATCCAGCCAAGGCCGGCAAGGTGAAATGTCGATTTTAAGGGCCCACAATTTCATTGCACACACAATTACTTAAATCATGTCATTCTTAGCTAACTGCACTGCTTCCCGTCAAGTCATTTCCAGGAGTTAAAATGCTTTGCTTGAATGAAGCCTAAGAATTGGGTAAATGAAAGCATGCATAGCATCTTGTTATAAGTGAAGAAGCATGATAAAAACTCAGGATTAATTCTCCTTTATAGCAGGTTAAGATTATATGCACTCATAATTAAGGGCTAAAATACACTGAACATCAATGAACATTCCACTCACAGTTTGTTGTACTTCGAAATATATACACTACAAAGGATATTAATAGAGGTTCATATAGCATGATCTCAATGCTCAATGTACAATGCCCAAAATAATTTTAGGTTCCCTGTGATGAGGAGACGTTTAATTAATATATAGGTGCATAAAATATAAATAAAATACCAGTGACAGCGAAATACTTTCATAATTTCAAATATTCAAACTTTTTGCCTCACGCTTAGGAATGCGTCCTACCCAACGTCCTCCGCAACTCCTCACAACCTCCATGTTTTCGCAAATCGATTATTAGAAATTAGTCAGTGCCCACCTTGCATTCCGTCGTCCTTGGCGCCGCTTGGGGTGAGGATCTCATGGGAGAGGCCGCCGCAGAGGCAGAGGAGGGACACCAGGAAGAGGAGTCGAGACCAAATGTGGGCCGTCATCTCTGTGGACAACCGTCCGTCTGCACTGGATATAGCCGAGCGACTGCTGACGGCGGCGACTGCGCGGCGTAGGAGGCCTAAAGGAGGAAGTGGCGCCCACTACCACTACGGTCCCAAAGATAAATAATCCGACCTCTTGACCTCCCGCTACACAATCTCCTCATGTGAAGACTCTCGCTACTTCAGAATCGCGACCCAAGAGTAACCGTTGGTGGGTCACCTTGACGTCTACCCCATACGACACTTGGACGCCGTACCACGTAATAATCCCTTGCAAAGAGGGGCCGCAACAAAGTGTTCGTGAATTAGGAGTGGTTTCGCGAAGGGCGTCGTCGCAATAGACTCGGGGGCTTGCTGGTGGTGACGGTGGCGTTGAGGGTATGCAGACGCCACGGCGCGGCGTGGCGGCGCGCCCGTTAGTGTCTAAAGGCTAGTACGCACTGGGATTCTTTGTCGCGCGAGCTGCGTCTGGGATTCATTTCTAGCATTCGGGACGCTCCGCAACAATGAATGTTGCATCTCGAGTGATGCATTTTAAGGCTAGTACACACGGCGATTCTGTGTTTGAACTTGTTGTCGTAGACGTTCGGATTCATGTCACAGACTTTGCCCCGCAACATTGTCGCTCTGGAAATCCTGTACGAATCTAGTTTGAATCTGAACCATGTCGAACGAGGTCGCGCTTTCAGGGATTGCTGTGGTACTGAACATCACTACGAAGTAAAAAAAGGTTAACAAAAAGCCACCGCGTTGGTGGATGCCAGGTTTATTCAAGGATCGGAATAAGCATGGGCACAATCTTCTTGACACTCTTAGTTTGGAGGATGAAATAGGATTTAGAAATTTTGTTCGAATGAGTCAAGTCGATTTTGAATGTCTAATAAAAATGGTCGGAACACGTATTACGAAAAAGGAGACGAATTTTAGGTTGGCAGTTTCTGATACCAACAGGCTTGCAGTCACCCTCCATTTCCTCGCAAGTGGATACTCATATACAAGCCTCATGTATAATTTCAAAATTTCATAACAGATATTACAGCATATATGTATCCTATCATTGAATATTTCTGCATGTAAGTACCTTCCTTCGTGTGATTAACTTAGCTCCAGTGCATGATGAAATTTATATTTGTGTAGAGTTGTCATAATTGGGATTGGGTATGTATGGCAGGTGACCTAACACCCCCCGCCACAATTGGAAGCAGTTAGACTAATAGACGTTCTCCATTCTTGGCGCTTCTCCACCTTCCTTTTAATCCCTTAATAATTCTGGCTTTCCACGTATCTCACAATTTGAATCTATGAATTAAGGTCTTAGCATTCCCTCGGATCTTTTTTCATTCACTTGCTCCTCGAGCAGTCTTCAGGGGTCCTCAATGCATCAATAAGTTCCCTGTAAGCTGTTCTCTTTTGGACACGATAGATTTCCAAAAACGTTCCTTCTATTTCATTTTTCTAAGTACTTTGTCATAAGAAATCTTACCGGTCCATTTGATTTTCAGCATGTCTATGGTTCCTTATTTAAAAATGGTTCATTTTTCTTCTCTTTTTCTTTCACTCAAATCCAAGTTCCGCATTCGCACAAGAACATGCACCATACGCATACTTGAAGAAATTCACTAATTTCAAGGCTGTTATTTTTGGAGGTTCAGATTTTCTTTTATTTGTTTAAAGTAGCTTTTACCTGGGCAGTTTCTTTCTTACTTCTGCTTTGCCCCTTCAAATTCTATTGAATTTGCTTCCCATATCATTAAATATAAAAATTAATTAAAGATGTTATTAAAATAGTATTGAAAGGCGCCCTAACAAATTTTAGCAGAAAACGTTAGGGAATAGAATGGAAAACGTAAAAGCATACAGTTCCTTAAAGACCACAATGGTAATATATTTACAGACAGCACCCATCCATCTAGCTAATGTTCTAAACAATTTCTTTCCAAGTGTCTGTACTGACGATACAAACAAGCAGTGAAGGCCCACTCAGACCCATTAGAAATATGTATGGCATTAAAATTACGTGCAAAGGGCAAAGCCAGTGACAACTCCACATTAAAACAAACAAATCCCCCGGAACAGAAGATTCCCACAAGAGTAGTGAAAGAAGTCGCACTCGAAATTACGAAACTTCTTAGGATACATATTTAACTAATCTATTTTGGAAGGCGTAGACTGGAAAAAGCTAACGTCACACTTATCTTTAACAGTGCAATTAAACAATAACTATGATGACTTTAAACCATAAACACAGTAATCAACCTGAAGGTCGGTTTAGTAGGTGATGGTAGAGCTCACCCATGTATCAAGCCCGACGGCGTGTGAATATTCACACATCAGGGTAGAGGGGCCAGTTCCTTTCCCTGTGTTGGTTATGGTTTCCCAGGAAGATCTGGTCCGAAAGATCAACTAGCTTGGGTGGAGCTGCAGAGGCTCCCTTAATAACCAGAGTGCCTTGCCCGGGAATCGAACCCGGGACCCTCCAGTCAGTGGTCCAACGCGCTACCCACCGGACCACCGCGACCCCCTATGATGACTATAAAACAGATTAAATGAAATGCTTTGAGTAAAAAAGTAAATTAATAAAATAAGGCAATTACCAAATGTCATAAATCATCCTTAGTTAAGAAAACAGTACAGTGTCATCGTGGAAGTAAAGATTTTATATTGTGATAAATTTAGATAATAGGATTAAATCTACCGGAATAACTAAACATGGAAATAAGCCTACAATGCCTAATTGAACCTCTCACCGGAAGGGTATGGGTTCAATGGCCGAATTCCGATGGAAATGGCAACCATAAATATGCGGTTCTCTCAAATTCCTTCGGAACAACCTAAATATTGATCGCAGATGCACTGTGTTATGGCGCCGAGAAATACTCCTTGCGTAGTTTTAAGAACAAAGTTTCACCGAAAATGACTAGCAATATTCTGACCTCAACTCTCCCGCTTTTGATACGACAAGAAATGTCATGCTGAACTACGGCCGATCCGAATTTTGGTTAACAAGTCATATTAATTGTTTCCATATATTCTAGTCGGTGGACAAATGGCATATGAGAGCATAAAGGTCTCTATGCTCTCACATTAGGACCAGTATGCTCTCAATTGTACTTGTATAATACACTGTGAATTCTGAGTTTGATTGCATCGTAATGGGCAAAGCACGATTTTTTCATTCCGTTCTTCGCATCATGCATTGGAATGTTCAGAAACGTTTTGCTCGGTTTTGGAGGCGATGACTTAGGAGGACCAAGTGAAAGAATTTCGAAAAAAAAGAGGTCGCATTTCCAATCTTCTTTCGAAATATATTAACGTGTCGAATGCCATTTCACTGGATAGGCCCCAGACACCCGTTTTCACGAAATCCAGGGCCGAAGAGGAATATTACTCCCTGGTCTATACCGTATTTCCAAAACCGGATTGGGAACCAGAGCCCCTCCGGGATCCCCTTCTCTTGCGGGTCTCCAAGTGCGGCAAACACTCATGTGGATCGCAGGCCGGATGGTATGACCGTAAGCAGATAGTAAATCAATTAGACTGTTTAGAAGTATCCCTTTCTTACTAGGGGTTAGTTTTCAAGTATGTCTCCCCGCTTTTTAGTCTCCTCTTACGACAAGCAGGGATGCTGCGGGAGAATTCTCACCCAGAAAAAAACCAACCATAGAGATGATAGAAGCAAAGGGGAATTGGATGCTACCCAAGGATATCCCAGTGCAGTCGACAGTCCGTAGGATGGGACGCAGTTGATTCATCGCACTTCCAAGGTGGGATTGGTAATGCTGCTCCACCTGTGCCTCAACCCTCCCTCCCCCTCTCCACTGACCCTCCATTCAACCCACCCTCCCCGTTATGTGCAAGGTGCCATGCCCTTATATAATAAACTCAAAGAAATCTGAGAAAGTATTCAGGTTCATACTAACTACTGAGAATAGTAGTTGTTAACAAATTTATTTTACCGAGTTCTTGATGAAATATTCTTAACAGCAATTTATCGCCAATTTAATTGGAACTTGCAAATTATTTTCCGGGCCAAGAGGCATTAGCATCATCATTGGGCTCATTTACTTACATGTGTGTTACGGGATGTATTTGTATAGTCATGGACTAACAATGAGACCCAAGTCTGGATGGCTCGTTTAATGACGCGCGCGTATTTCTAGAGGGCCACGCAATTACATTGCTGGCTGGTGGTCTTGGAGGCAGCTGTACGTACACTAGGCACTCAAGCTTTCGGCGAGGAAGGGAACGGTTCCAGTTCGCTGCAATGCAAAGCCCGAAATGCGCACTTTCGGAATTGAAATGGGCTAACAATTCCTTCCGCCTCCTTTTCCATCGTCCCGATTCGATTTCTCTCTCTCTTCTGTGAAGTCTCCCACTCAATATACCCCCCCTAGCCTACCCCGCCTTCCCCTTCCAAGTCCCCCCTTACTTGCCGACGGGTATTTGGTCTCGCCAGTTCGCTTTGAGAGCCGGGACGAGCCAGCCGATCGAGGCGGATGGACTCATCGCTATCCCCGAGTCCGTGGAACCCGCGAGGGCATATCGTCGAGCTACTCTAGGGAAGACTAAGCGATCGACATCACGTGCAGTGTCTAATATACAGTGGCGTCTATATATAGTGTCAGTGTCTAATATATAGGCGTCTTCCCAAACATGTTAAATGTATCAAATTTCTAATTGTCAGGTTTCGATTATCTAGGTCTTAGGGCCACTTTCCAAAATTGACGGCTGCATGTTGGTACATATGTAGTCAGCCTACAATAATTATTCCCACCCAGAGGATCCTGGTTTGACTCCTAGAGGCGGCAGGTATTTTTCAGTGGTGTCTCGATTCCTAAGATGGTGCTTTATAGAGAGCACTTTGGGTGAGTAGTACTGCGGGCCCCTTGGTGCTTTTCGTTAAGGGTGGACTACTGCCGACGTCTGGTTTCTATCCACCCTTCCTCCTTTCTCATCCACCCCTAATGGCGCCAATGACCTCTGCTTTCGGCCACCTCACCTAAATTACAAATATTTGTTGCAAAAGCGGTGGCTTTCAATTCTTTTGTGCACAAACGTTGAAATTTCGATTTGCGAAGTCCAGTTCTTAATAAATGTAGACTCTCCGCAATTTATAATCTGATTACCTTCTAGTCTACCCCTCGCTTGGCATGTGATTCGAAATGGGGAGGGACTGCATATTCGATCGCGTGTTAAGTGTGTAAAAATTCAACCTGAATATTGTAGTTCATTCCCTCGTACGCGACGGTGGCACCCTAATTAGTATCCCGATCGCCATCCAAGCACAGAGGCTGTGCGCTCAAATCTAGCCTCGGGTTTGCGAGCGACTGGAATGTATTTCCCAGGAATCCTTATAAGAAGAATAAAGCAACTGTCCCCGCGCATTGGAGCTCGGTGAAATTGGCCACCAATTCCTTATTTTTGCCAGTCTTAAAAAAATACTAGTTTGAAATTGCTTTATCTGTAGATATGCTTCAGATGAGGTCACTCCTAGGCTGAAACATGTCAAGCTTCCTTCATTTCATCTTAGGCCTATCACAGGAAAATCACCTGAAAAAAATGTCCACCTGCTGTGGAGGGGAGAAAATATGGGTAAAATCTTATAACTTAAGGTTTCTCTGGTTCTACTGAGACAATTTGCCAAACATTTTCACTCGCTTCCCAAGTATTAAAAGTAGGATGATGACGAAAAGTGAAGAATCAGGCGTGATATTGTGGAATCGAGACATAATGAAAACTTCGTTGCAATTGTCCACAGTTAAAACTTTGGAACTTTGGAAGTTTTAACTGTGGAAAATTGCAACGAAGTTTTCATTATGTAGGATGATGAATTATTTATATTTTGTCTTAGACAGTAGACATGGTGTAAACGTTAACACTGTATTAGTCTAGAATAAAAGATTACTATGTATTTTCCACAAAACTTTACACTTGCGACAACTAGTTTCAAAGCAAAGCCATTATCCTTGGGTACCTTAAGATGCTGCCTGTGTTGCAATTAGATGTAGCAAATAAAAGTTTTGAGGGAAATACATCGCATTCTCCTTTCATTAAAAAATAAATTTACACATAATCAAGCCTGATATTGAGTGTATTAAAGGGGAGAATGTTAGGCAAGACAGTTGACTGTAGGAATATACCAAGGACGTTGGGTGGAATGGAGGTATAACGAATGTGTAACGGAAGGATTTATTGTAGCCTATGGTATAAGGTATTCTTTTTTTAGCAAGTTTGAGAAGTGAAGTGGCTGCATTTCTCTTTCCAATACCAACTTTAAACTTTCATTTACCGATTAACTAATGTATTATTTAAGTTTTATTATTTTTTAATATAAGCTAAAAGTGTTTTACCTTTTATTGTGAAATATATTACCTAATTAACAAATCATTCCACATTGAAAACTTGTTTGTAAAAAGTGGCACCAATTTCTGGTGGAGGCAGAAGATATTAAGAGACCACTTCTTAAATAAGTAGTGTCTGCCTAATCAAGTGAGTATATGGGGATTTATTCATATTAAGATGACTACTAGGAAATGTAGGTTTACGACACCTAAGGTGCAATTACAGATTACAGAACTTTTTTTAAGTGTGGAGTAGCCCATGTTGAAAGCATCACATCTTTGGAAAAACAATCCAAAGAAGCCCAATTTGTAATCATCCAAATGTTGCAGGATTGTTGATATCTTATTATTTATTGAAAAAAATCATTTTTCAAATTTAATCATTAAATTAACATAATCCTATAATGGAAATTTAGTATGCAATTATTTCTTCTGGGAAGTGTGGTAGCCAAGGGATTAGATCATTCAATTTAACTCTGAAGGGCCAGACCTGATTTCTGGTAACTTTGGGAAATTCCAAGCTTCACCATAATTCTATTATTTTTAGGGTGCTCAACATGCAAACCACAGGCAGCCCAAGGAAATGAACTACCTCATCTCTGTTTCTTAATTTTGGTGTGATGCCCTAATTTGCCAAACACCATTACAACCAAGTGTGTGAGGTATTCTGTAAAACTTTTTAATCCTACATGCCTTAGGCCTTTGAGAGGTGAGTCTGCACTATCATGATTTATAAAAATCAATCTTTGCTAATCACTATGGTTATTCGTTTTATCATTAGGTTAGTTTGGTTTTCAAATTTGACTTGAAATTTGATTTGAAGTATCATGGATTTGGGTTAAACCATCGTACATACTAAGCTTATGCTGACTGGGATGTTATTTTCATGTAGGGTATCAAGCAACATTAATAGCCATAGGTTGGCTTTGATATACCTCACCTAGTAATAAGCAGAATTTTGTGACATTCATTTATCAGGGTAACAGGGTAATAATGGGGGGCCAGTCCTTTTCTTGTGCCACTTAGTGGTTTTCCAAGAGCTGGTGCTGGAAAAATCCCATGGATGAAAGGCAGAGAGTCTCAAGAGGCATAACTCAGAATCAAATCCAGGCCCCCAGGGCAGTAAACCAACACGCTACCCATTGGACTACCACACAGGTGTGTAATATATTTTTAAATAAGTTAAGTTAAACCAAATTAAAATAATTTCAGTAAAATCGGAATTAGCTTTAATTCCTCACCTTAATTTAACCAAAGCATTTTTGCCCACAGTAAATGTTTTATGTCAAGAACTTGATGAATTTCTAAGAGCTAAATAAATCATTATGAAAGCTAATAAAAATTGTAATTACTCTAAATAACCTGTAAGTGTCATGTTAAAGGTACTATTATCATTCTTTCATCTTTTCTTTATGTTGAAAAATTATTTCAATAAGAGCCTTTCGCGAGATGGATTAATTATTATGATGTCAATTTTTGCCTAGTTCCTTCTTACAAAATGCATTTTGACAAAATTTCATTAGAAAAATAAATTATATCACTAATGGTTACTCAACTAAGTAAATTTTTGACACTTTCATTTTAGGTGAAACTATCAAAGTCTCAGTATACTTGTATTCTTTTGCAAAAAGATAGTTCCTTGTGTTTAATCATGCAATGTTATAAGAGGATATTCATTTCATTCTCAACAAGAAATAATTATTTATACATCCAATACAAAGGTTTTAGGTCTACATGTTTAATAAACTGGTGCATGGAATATTGATGTTAATTGTGACGGTTCATGCCCGTCATTTGTTGTGGGATTTAGGGTTAGTGGTTCATGCCCGTCTTGTTGTGGGATTAAGGGCCGCTAGATGCCACCCCAGGCACCCAGACCGACGTGCAAGGAAGTCAAGAGAAGAACAAAGAGGGTGACCATTCCCCTCCCTTGTCCACCTTGCACTAAATTAATGATGTTCTGAACTGCACACTTTCACATGCCCTATTTGGTTCCTGCTATAAGTCTCCAAATATATACAACTCGTGTACCATTCTACATTTTTCTCCAGGGGAATCATTTGAAGCATTGTTCTGGGGAATCTGTATGCATGTTGTACAAAGTCATCTTCAACCATATAAGCCCTTATTAAAAAAATGTAAACTTGGTTAGCATTCTTTCTATGAATTTATATATTTGCCATGTCAGTCTTACTCATAAATAAGATTGATATCTTTCATGGAAATAGCAATATTCACTCATATTCAACTAGAAATCATAACATCCACATAAGTTCATCTAGTTTCATTAATTAATCAGCAATTTCATATAAAACCCCAATGGCAATGGGTGTAATAATTTAGAACACAATACAAAACTCATTGAAAATGACTAATAAATTGTTTCAAATTGAAACTCAGGAAATTCCTTTTGATGAAGTGTTACTTTTCATTGAATACATTTTTAAAAACAAATAATTGTAATGTTTCTTTGAATTTCTGGGTTCTCTACCTGGATTGGTTGTCCTTTGGTGATTAGTTTCACTGAGCATCCTACCTGCATCTTCAGTTCGAAGGTGTATTTTGAAGATTTCTTATCCAACATCAAGAAATATCAACATGGATGATGGATATGGTAAGGAAAATTAAATGGTATGTGGAGGACTATCCAATCAGTGCAGTATTGGACTACCAGCCCTATATAAAAACTGTCATTACCAAGAGACAACCAAATTGGATGGAAAACCCAGAAATGCAAACACAAGAAATTCAACACCGTGGAAACCTTGGTTCGAAGTAATTGTAATGCAGTTTTTATTACAAATTCTTATATGTACTCTTTAAGCATGTTCATAGTGCCAAAATGTGTTCTGTAAATTTCCTTTATTTTTTTAAGATTCCTATGCGTACATGATGTCTGTGGACAATAAAGATATTATTTGGGCACTCGTTCCTTTAGTTACTTTATGTGCAATTTCTTTGTTAAATTCTTTTCTGCTTTTGAGGTAATTTGTGATTTCACCAGATGGTTAAAAATTTCTACTATGAATGATGTTCTATGGCTATGGAGGAGGAGGCATTCTGGTGTTCGTTTACTAGTGGTTTTCCTCCTGTGATGCCCATTAGGTCATTTCTGTCAAAGCTGTGATGTTTACTGGGGGTCAGGTTTTCCAACATGCAAGTTAAACACCCACTTTCAATTTCATTCAATTCATCAACCCTTTCCCTTCATTCTGCCTTTTAATGTAAAATGCCTTCACATTTACTTAAAAGCATTATTTTCTTAAATTAATAGACAGTGCTGCAAATGACCTTAGCTGTTGACACGCCCTTAAAACATGAAACTAACTTACCTCTTGCTTCCTCATATACCTTCACTTCTTCCCACTTTCTTAAAATAATTCCCAAAACACTTCTCCCCCCCACCCGTACTATGCTGCAAACTTGGTTTTAATTTCATTCCCATTTAATTTTTTCCCCATCTCCATACAATTTCTTAAGCTTCTGATAATATGCTTATCCACTGGCTTTAGCAACTGTTTTAGTGATGATATAACAATGCAATATGTTTAAATAAATGCTACTTTCTCTGTTAAAGGATATTAAGCAAGTAAGATGTTATGATTGATAACTGGAGAGACATTTCCTTGTTTACCCTCGCTGTTTGCCCACCTCTCCTGCCTTGGACTTACCCAACATGCATTTCTCTACTTTCATTCAGCCCTTATTCTCATGCCCCAATCTTCTTCATTCCTTGGTTCATATTTGGTCACCTTTTTGGGATATGTAGCTCACAGGGGCAGGCAAAGAGGGTGGGAGGCTAAGCTGTGGTTGGAGCTCCTTTAGAAAAACTAGGAATCCATTAAATGAACATAATTGATACAGTAAAATGTTGTTTCATGTTCCATGGTACCTCATCTCCCTTTTCTTGAGAAAAAACATTCCATTGTTATTTTAACTTATTCCTATAATTTCCATAGTCATGTGACAATATTTAAATATATTTTGAAATATTTGAAATAGGAATGCTTTTAAAAATTCATTTGATCAAAATACACAAACATATTCATGCATTTTAGATTCAAATTTCTTACGTGGTATTAAAGTAATGATCTGAAGTCGTTCATTTAAGGAAACCTTCTTAATCATTGTTTATCACAGATATATTCATTTAAAGGTGTTGTACCCATTAGGTTTAAACAAATGAATAAAATGTTGAAATTGAGTGAAGTAGCAGCAGTTGTTACTCAAATGATGTCCAATAACTTTTCATGGATGAACTGCATGTTTCACTAAAATACCATTTGTATGAAATCCATTTCCATTTTAATTAAAGCTTAATAAATCTGATATCAGTGTGGTTATATGTACAGATTTTAAGTGAAAGTTTCCATTTTTTTTAAAGGGAATTTAAATTCTTTGTCTTAAACCAGTAAATATTACTTTAGCCATTTTGAACAAAAGTATTTAAATTTTTGCTGAAAACATAGTAAAAGTAGTTTAAAAAACCACATCAACTTAAAATTCATAATCATTTATTTCATATGCTTTTAGTCAGGTCTTCCATTGGATGCTAGGTGAGAAGAGAGGATCCATGAGAATCAAAGTTGAGCAGCAAGCCTACTCACCAAAGGAAATAAGGAACGAATGTGTATATTTCCTTGCTGGTACCAAGTTGAACAAAGCCGTCAGCATCTAAAGGAGTAAACTTAACGTGGGTGTCGACCTTAGATGAGGCCTCTGAATAGACTGCAACTCCTTCACCACAAACTGTTTGGATAGTGACTGAGGGTATTTCAGTAAAATGTTTTGTGTAAAGGATATTTGGAATACTGATGCAATTTATATTACAAATTTATGTCAACAAATGTAGGTATAAGTAATAAAGACGAAAGAAACTATAATGAATGCTGTCTAATTTTTAAATCCTTGTGTAACTTTTGAATTGCTAAATTTGCCTTAATATCCTGCTTAAGAATTGAAAAGAGAAAAACAGGATTTCATCTAAAAAATGAAGATCTTTTTTCTGAGGTTAAACACTTACAAAGAACTGTATATGAACATAATGTAATAATATCGAAGGAATTATGGCAGTCTAAATATATTCATGACCACTGCCATGCATTCGGCAATGTGGGTTATTCAATTTAAGAATTAAAACAATTATAAATGGAAACTTGAATGGAATGTCGATATTTCCTGCAAATATCTATTCGAAACATTATCGAATTGTTTAAAAGCCAAAAAACCATGAAAGGCATTATTTCAATTAATTATCCGCATGAATCAGTTAAGTAGTATCAGTTATGTAAATACATTACGTCTAGCATATGCAAATTATTAAAAGATGCCTTAATACATAAACATTACGTCATACACCGAGCTGAACGAAATCCAATAATTAAGAGTTAATTGGTCTATGACATGCGAAAAAGCATGGTTTCCATCAAGAACCGGCTCACGCTTCAAAAAAGAGTAGCTCCATCGACGGCCAATCGCTCACGAGCCGTCTCGGAATACCGTGAGACCCAATATGTGGTGCTAAGCCTCCCCGAGAATATAAATTCCCGAAAAATATAAGTCCCGAGCCCACCCAGCGAAAAATATTCGAAGTCCAGAGCCTCTCGCCAGGGTAGAGAGCCGCCGAGGCAGGCATGCCTCGATGCCAACGATGCCTCGGATTCGTCGGGTGTGACCCTTGCTGACTTCATCGACTTGATTTTGAGAAAAATCGGCTAAGTCCGTAGTTTTGCAAGACAAATATAAGTTCCAATCCCCTTCTTAACAAGTAACCCGGTAGCCCAGGGGATAAAGAGGAAGACTACGGTGGCAGGTCTATATAGCACTTGCTGTTTCGAATCGCTTTTGCGGTCGAATTTTTTCTTTTTTGCAAAATATTTTCGATTCGCTAATATGCACAAAATTGTCGCCAGAGATTTTGACGGTAGGTTCAGGATGCCACGGGAGATCAGGAAAACAATTAAATATTGAATATTTTTGTGAGGAGGGCTGCCATTTTTTCCGGCCGGGCGGCCAGGCGCCGGAAAAAATGGCAGCCCTCCTCACAAAAATATTCAATATTTAATTGTTTTCCTGATCTACCGCGGCATCCTAAACCTACCATCAAAATCTCGGGCAACAATTAACTGAAAATTTATGAACAAAAAATTAATTAAAGGATTAGTTGAGGATTTAGCGAACAGATGGCGCATGCCTTCACTAGTTGAAACCTCCTCACACACCAGCACATCTTAATACATACTTTTCCCACTAGAGACACAAACGTGTAATTTCGATATTCAATTTTTACATGACCAAAGAAAATCCATTGTTTATTTCGTATTTGGCTTAATGGGATTCGTCCGAACTTGGGGCACGGTTGGAATAAAATATGACGCACCCTTCCATAAGATGCCAATTTATAGGAATGTGCTGTAGTTTCATAATGTATTTAAACATTAGCAAGTTAAACATTAGTTAATACGCAAATGAAAAATGGGGAAGCAACGTCAATTGGTTGCAATATCTTCTAGTTCATATTCAGTATTATTTCATTTCAATGAAATCGGCCAGTTGTGAAGTATAGAAAAGTTATGTTTGATCCAAAACTTTAATATTAATTAGTTGATAGCACTTTCCAAAAATTCCTCAAGAACTTGATCTCCACACGGTTTCAATGTTGCAGTTGATCTATGAGATTATACCCACTGGAGTGTTGGCAACTTTCACATGCTCCTGATTACTGCAGTCATAGTAGTTAACATTTTAATTAAACATAAGAATCATTAATGAAAGGAACATTCAAAACCTTTATTAGTTTCAAAATTCTAGGATACAAAAGTGTCAACTAAATAAGTTTAATTTCTTCTTAAACAATTCAGCAAACAAAACTTTCTGAAGACTCCTTGGGTTTGACAAAGCCTATGTCCCTGCTATTTCAGGGATAATATTACCACATCTCTAATTCAGGTTTTTTAGCTTCCAGACAAATTCAAATTAAGAATATGAAAAATGTTCACAATATTTTGTCTCAAATAAAACTTGAAGGGATAATTCATCTCTTAGACCATGATGTGAAACACTATGGCATATACTTTCAATTGTACCATAAAAGTAACTTTACAAACTTTTATCAATTTGTCACTTAGTATGCCATATTCTTAAATTATTTGTTTACTAATCTATAGATTCATATTAAAAACCTAAAAAAAATTCATTTGTTTAGTTGTACAGGCATAAGGAATTTAGGTTGTAATAAATTTCCTAACTGCATATTGTTAGCCCAATAACTAGGAAGTACTATGAATCATGGGAGAGGAGAGGTGATTTCTGGAATAATCGGGCAGGAAAGCTGCATGCAGACCTTTTTGATTAGCAATGGGGTTCTGAAAATTGTAATAGAGGGAAGAACATTAGGCGAGGAAGGGGTAGTAATAGTAGAGTCATAATGGACAGAATGGAATGAGGAGGAATGTATAAATTGAAGAGGGGACTATTTAGTGTTGGGTTGTTTAGTTGGGTGAGACAAGGAAGTTGTCACTGTACTGCTTGGTAGCTGGTTTCCATCATAAACCTACCTTTACCGGTAGATTAATATTATTTTTGACCCAGGTTACACAACAGGAAAATGTAGCAATCAAATGAAAATAAGACAAAGAAATTTCAAATACCAAGATTATAAAGTAGTAGATTTGATTTGTATGGAATCTGACATCACAATGAGGATTAAGAATTGGGTAGCTGTTGATCAAAACTGTTTATGAACAGTAATTTATTGAACCAGATTTACCTGCCAATTGCAGAACTAGATCTATGCCTCCACAAAGATCTTATGCCAATGGAAGTATTTCATTCGTAATTTAATGGGAATTTTTTTAGGATCTTGTTTGCCAAAACAATAAATGTGATTCAAAGGAGGATTGGATAATGCCAATTTAGTTCAAAATGTAATTATTATTATAAGGATACTGGTTCAGGTAAGCTTTTGGGTTGACAACTCCAAATAAATATTTTGTGACTCCTAACGAAGGCAACCTACTCTACATCAGGTCCCTCTTCATCTCTGTGTACTTCTTTTCTTCCTTTATCCTGTCCAACATCCCTATCCTGTTCCTTCCCTTGTTTGCCTAACATTCTCCCCTCTATTATAGTTTTCAACATCCCACTGCTGATCAATACGTCCTTCATCCATTTTTCCTGCCTCCATAGTTTTTCTCCCAACAAACTCCTCTCCTCACCCACCATACCTAGTACTTCCTCATTCAATGCTCTTCATATTTCATTGTACCTCTCCATTCAGATTCAATTATCCAGTTTGAAGATGAAGAATTTGGACCTTAAGAAACTAAAGTGGAAAAAAGGAGAGAAAAAGCCTGTGGAAGGATTTGAGAACATTTAACTTTATACCTGGCAACTGTTAATTTGAAGAAACATTTGAAGTAAAGATCAAATGAAAGTAAGCCATCTACATATGAGAGTGACTAAGGCTCTTTGGTTAAATAGGTCTTAAAGGGCCATTTCAAAGGGTCACTCAATAACATTCTTCACTGTGGTTACTTTGTTTCAATAAACTCATTGGTATTTGTTTACTGTTTTTCCAGCTTGACTAATTTAACACAATAAATCACACTTCAATTTAATCAACTGAAACTACTCTATTTTCAACCACAGGTACCTACCTACCTACCTACCTGCCTTTCCGTTTAGTTGGTCTATCGGTTGCAGCTGGTCTCTGGCAGTTAAAAAATGAACGACTGCCAGTTAAGTATTTATTAAAATATTTCACTACTGAGAATGGAAAATCTTTATTTATTTGTTTGATGTTAAAGATTGTATTACATCAAATAGGGATAAATCTATTAATTATAAAAACAAAAAGAATGAACAAGTCATGTCATGAAAAACCACTAGATGCTTGGATGCTAGGCACCACTGTGATATACTCATAAACCACAAAAAAATCACAGTAATCAACCCAAAGGTCTGGCTAGTGATGGTAGATTTCACTTAATACTAAGCCCAATTGGGTGTGCCTTTCCCTGTGCCAGTTATGGTTTCCCAGGAGGTTCTGGTACCCAAAAAACAACTTGGGTGGAGCTGGGTAACAAAGTGGCATGACTTCGAATTGAACCCAGGCCCTCCAGTCAGCAGTCCAGCACTACTCCTGGACTACCCTGTCTCCCAATGATATGTTCATTTGATTTCTTCATTTACCATCATAGCAGGTTAAATTTTTTACTCAAATCACAAATGTTGGAAGCAATTAATTTATAAGCTGACACTAAGTTTCTGTAAAGAATACTTTTTATGATGATTAAGAACAAAATTTACCATAACAAATGTGCATAATTGAAAACACTTTCATTCAAAATTGTTCATAGACCGTTAAGGACCGATTGATTACATGTGCGATATGTCAGTTAACCAGGTCTCCCTGGGAAACCAGAGCTGGCTCAGGGAATGGAACTAGCCCTATCTTATTATCCTTTTATGTGAACTTCACACATAGTACTAATTATATTTTTTAATTTAAGGAGATTATATTATAAAATCAGCCTTCAAGTAGAATTGCATTGTTTCGATTTCAGATCAATGAGACAGTTGCTAACACAAAGTAGAAATTACAGGGTCTGACAGGAAAGAAACAGTTTTCAAATCCTTACAGTTCCACCCATCTTCATTCAATTCATTATTGTCTATTATCATTTTCGAATATTTATATTTGAGAATCTCTCCTGGTGGGTACTAGGAACCAATTGGGTTGGACATGGGACTAAGATTAACAGACGAAACTTAGGGGTGCAAGCTACAGTTACCATATTCGCCATTCATCAGGTAGCAAAAATCTACCATTTTAATGACAACGGTGAACTGACTTTCTTGGACAACATGACCAAACAAAACAAGGTAATGAAAAATAGGCAAGTACAGAGAAAAAGGCAAAGATTTGAAAGAAGGATGTGGAGAGAGGGGGTTGGGGCTGATACAGAGGGAAGAAAATAGGTAACAGAAGGGATAAAGGTGTTAATTGCAGTAACAGATGCAATGGCTAGGAAATGACGAATTAGCCTTTGGTCTATCTGATCTGAAAGCAGTTTTTCAATTAACCCAAAGAATTTTATGACCGAAAACATCTCAGGAGGGATATTCAAGGTAAAAGGTTAATGCAGCAAGTCTTACATTGTCCACTCATAAAGAACTCAACTGTCACTTGCAAAAACTCAATAAGAGAGATTGAAAAAACAAGCAATTCTCTTGTGGATGGTTAAATGAATTTGGTCGAGATAAAAATAAGACTAAATTAAGTAAGAAAAGAAAAGATTCTCAAAAACAGATTGATATGATGGGTATGATTAGAGAGTTTTAAATTATTTCTCTAAATTATTCTATACATAACATATGAAAGTAATTTACCATTAAAACTTTTTAATTTTAGAAACAACTAAATGCTGATTCATTTTTTTTAATAACACTATTTTCATTACTATGAATTATTATGAAAATTCATTTAATTTTGTTTTACAGCTTATGATTTGTTAATTGAAATTATTTCCACTAAATCTTTCCCAAGATGACTACCAAATATTTAAACAAGTACAATGAAATACTGCACTCCCCCCAGTTATATTTTGTGTGTGAATCTATATTTGTATTCCTGTACTAGTATGCACTTTTGTCCGCATGTACCTGAAGATGGCATAATGATGTGAAAATACTTTGTATATAGTAATAAAAGGATGGTGGAATGGTACAAACCAGAGTGCAAGCTATCACTCAGTACATGCATTTGGGCTGACAGAGTTCTGGTGAAAAAGAAGCTACTTAACTAGCACAGGAGGCACACTGGATGTGATACATCTCACACCTGATAGAAATATCTGAAATATTTCATTGTAAGCCTCGATGATCATTTGAATAAAAGCAAACATAAGGATCACAGAGTAGTTTCCTCTCCATAACAAATATTTCAGGTTGAAGTTCATGAATCTCATTTGTGCTTGAATAAATACCCAAGGATATCAATCCTGGGGGTGGAGAGAGAACACCATTACCAGCATTAATCTACTTTTCTGGAAATACGCCAAGGGATCACACAATTTAAGGCTCTGTTTGATAGATGGACTACTCCATTACAGCATATGGCAACCAAGTGGGGATCAGGATGTCTTAGAAAAGTTATGGCACCACAGTGATTCAAACCCAAGCCTTCAGCATGGGAAGCCAATGCAATAGCTGCCGCACTAACCTGATCTTTGTTGAAGTCATGCTATTTACCTAGTGTCTAAGAATGAAAAAAAATCTAAGAAAATTGACATTATGTAACGATTGTTTTAAGTTAAAAATTTTTACCAGGTCATAATTACATGGCATCAGTTTTAAATGACATGTATAATTCGACTAGGAGTAATTATCTTCACTTAGAACGAATTTTAACTTAAGTACATGAAAAAAGATAAGAATGAGCAACTTATTATATACCTGGATCTTTCCTTGCCAAGTAACTATGCCAAACATATTATGTAGTATTACATTAATATTCCTCATATAATGATGCGATGTGGTAGTCTAGAAAACAGAAATCTTACATACTGTTAAGTGGACCCCGGAATGAAATCCTGGTCGTTATATTCGGAGAAATCTGAAATTAAAATAGGAATATTATGTTGTGTTCATAAATTGAGGAAAAAGATATTATAGGACAGAGATATCATTTAAAAGTTCTCATTCACTGGATTCTAGAGTGTCACGCGGGCAAGGAGTTCGCGAGTTGAGAAGTCATCGTCATCTTTCAAAAAATCCCTTCGGATCGATTACTGAGATATTAATCGATGGCGACAGTTGGTGAAACTCATTGAAGTGAGCTCAGTGAAGTCACCTGGAATGCGCGGAGTAGCGTCCAGTAATTCCATTGGCCCACCGGAGCGGTTCCATAGTCCTCCCTCCGCAACCACGAACACAATGCTTCCAGAGAGCTCTCAGGCCCCACTCGAGAGAAGGAAAGCTGCCAGGAACAGAAGAAAGCAATGTAGGCAAGAGGGCGAGATGAAGGAATGCATGGAATGAAGAGCTGAAAGATCCGGGCGCGGGAGTGTCGGAGAGTAAGCAAGTGTAATAGGAGACTATGACGCCCGCCTGGGAGAGGGAAGGGATGTGAGGGAGGAGGGTTGGGATGAGAGAGGGGGGGCATGAATGAAAGAGGGGAAAAACACGTCCACACTAGATCACCTGACCGATGAGTGCGTAGGAATTGTGAAGGAGGAGGGGGTGGATAAGTTTGTTTGGGTGGAGGTCCTTGAGCGTTGACCTATCCGATGGCTTCGCACGTGGGAGGGAAAATAAGTGGAGGGGTAGGAGTGGTTTCAATGAGCGCGGGTGCATTCGACCAGGGCAAACGCAGCGACTGCGTGTGATTTAAGCCGAGTCCCAAGTTAGTAGGCTGCCCTTCCAAACGGAGTGAGTAGGGGCTGCTGTACTTATTTTTGAAAAGAGGCTTTTGAGGAACAGTGGTGTGGGCCATTTCATGAAGTCTCCTTATTGTGGACAAGGGTGGGGTGGCCCGTGCCGAGAGTATTTCCTGCGAAGCGAGCCTTCACAGACACAGGTGGGGATGTAGGAAGGATTTCTATCTGCTTCTCGAAGGTAGTCTATGCGAAGAAGGCAACGGTTCCCTTTGTTTTGGTCGCTCAAACAAAGGAAGTTTTGAATTCGAATGAGAGTTTTAGAGAGGGCAGCCTACTAACTTGGGACTCGGCTTGAACCACACGCAGTCGCTGCGTTTGCCCTGGTCGAATGCACCCGCGCTCATTGAAATCACTCCCACCCCTCTCAGTAGTAAGTTCAAGCGATCACGGAAAATAGGTACGAAGACTTAAGGCGACTCTCGGTACGGGCCTAAAATCTTACCATAAATTTATTACTGTATTGTTTCGATAATTTTAATGAAGAAAATCTAAATGAGCTTTTATCACCAAAGAACGATGTTCACGTATGAAAATATCCTTCAGAATTACCCAAGAACTTTATACCTTGAAACCAAGAAAGGTTTGTTCCTTTCAAATGAGTTTTAGAATTCCATATGATTTTTCGATGCCCACTAGAATATACCATCGCTGCTAAATCCAGCAAGGTGACGACCAACAAACCACGACACCCAATCCCATTCCCTCTTCTCCGACCCAGTGGAACAGTGCCCCCGACCAATCCCTCCCCCTCACCCCCGCTCCCAGAGGGTTGGCCCGAGGATTATGACCCGTTTGTTGAGTCTGATTCTAAGATTTTCCGTGGGGGACGGAGGTTGAGGAGGGGGGCTCGTGTGACCCCCTCGTCCTCAACCATGTGCTTGGTAAGTACAAATGCAAACCTAGTCGTCGGAACGGAGAGCTGACCCACGGAAGAAAATAACAAACGTAGTTAGGTTTTTCCAAATGATTTCAGATTCTTAGGGAAGGAAAGACCTAATAGACATTGTGGAACAACATTTAATCTCAGTAAATTCACATTTAGGTAGTCAATGAAATGAATGCGATGACAATGACATGGAAGAGTTTGGTGCACTGTGAAGAACTTCAACGACAGATGCCTATTCATGTGCTCATTTTACAGATCCCCAGATTCCAATATAGATGTTTTACATAAACTAAACGAACAAATGTCCGCATATCCACATCCGGCAACAAACATAAGAACAGTATATTTATAATCGCTGGTGATATTAGCATACTGTCAATTAAATGGGACTCGTACTGCCTAGGAACACTGTAAAAGAAACGTGATTCAAGAATGTCTATGTATTCACAAAGCACCCTTTAGAACAAGTAGTTAAATCAGTAACAAGGGATCTGAGCATACTTGATATTTTTGCGACGAAGCACCTTGTGGTGGGTGTGATTTGTGTCTTATCGGCTTTTGGGTGCCATTATGAACATTTCTCAGGGGAATCCACAACTGCATCATTTTCCATCCAGTGCCCGTGACAGCAGTTCTAGTTGATGATACATTGGCAACACTATTACCTTTCAAAGCATATACCTCTATGAGGAGGAACTGCTTTGAGTGATCTTTCCCATTGGACTATAACGGTTTTTTGGAGAGTTTGACACCGTTGAGGTCGGCTGCATTTCATTTGCGAGTGATTTGATCTAAAAAATATATACTTCATGGTGGTATTAGTTCAGATGACCTCTACATCCCTTTGTATAAAACTTGTGAATATATACTGCTCTCTATTCCCTAGAGCAGGTGTTTGTACAATTACTAGCTAGAATGTTCTGAAGGTGTTAATATATCAGAAGTTATAATTTGTGTACTGATGCACATGATGGATTGGATTCATGAATATTATTATAAGTTCGTCATGGCTATCTTAGACTGAGAGTCAGTTCCCTACATCTTTGTCTTACTGATGTAGCTTGTCAGGTTCTTTGATAGCTGAGCTCCACTGGGTATCAAACTGCGACGGGAAAAAATTTCTCGGCGGCATTCGCATTAATTCGGAGGAAATCAGCATGGACTCAAAAGTTTAGAATCTACTTCAGCGCAGCTCATTGATCAACCTTGCTCATAAATGGCACTTGCCAACTTTGGTTCTAGGTAGTGTTTGTATGTCTAGATAAACCAAATACCCCTGGTTGTCTTTAACATATCCTACTTCTGCAAATATTAGGCATGCTTATTCAGCCAGTATCTCATTTATTGCTCTGCTATTGTATTATTGCTATTACTGCTATTGTTGTATTATTGCTAACAACACTAATCGTCAAAACTCAGTTTCTTGTCTCTGCATTCATATGAAACGATTCTACAGAAGTATGTATCCAACATTAGACAGTATGGTCTTCGGCAAAGTAGAGTACTTTCAGTGAGTAGAACAACTTTGTGAAACTGTGAACCTTAGAGTAATTTGGGGATGTTGATCTCTTCTCTTCGGAGTAATATGGATTTATGTGAAGTGTGAACTTTGCATCATTGAATCATCCAAAATTGGTTAATAGTTTGAGTTCAGAGCTGTGTTGGTAAATTCAACGAGACTAGGATAATCTTACAACTTCTCAACAGACATTAACCTAGTGGTGTAGGAATATTGTCTTGAATTTCTTAATGTCACTCTGTAAGTTTGGCTAGAAGCATTTTCCAAAATGCCAGCCCTGTGGAATACTACCTTGAACAAAAAGTTCCCGGAATAACCACCGTGTGGCGCTCCCATCGTTCCGATTTGAGTTCTGTTTTTTTGTTAAATTGGTACATCTGTTGTTGATTTTTTTTTAGGTAATCTACCGGTTAAGGTAGGTTTTTGGATGGACCCAACTATCAAATAAACATTTTGTGACTCCCCACCTAGCAAACTCATCTATATCAGGTCCCTCTTCATCTCGGTGTACTTCTTTCCTCCCTTCATCTCGTCCAACATCCCTATCCTGTTCCTACCCTTACCTCGCTTGCCCAACATTCTTCCCTCTATTACCCTCTTCAACATTCCACTACCGCTCAATACGCCCTTCATACATTTTTCCTGCCTCCATAGGATTTCTCTCAACAAACCCCTCTCCTCCCCCACCATTTCTAGTACTTCCTCATTTGTTTTCCTTTCGGTCCATTTCACCTTTTCCATTCTTCTCCACACCCACATTTCAAAAGCCTCCAATCTACGTCTATCCTCCTGCTTCAGCGACCACGTTTCCGCGCCGTACATAGCTACGCTCCATATCAGAGTTTTTACGAGTCTTGTCTTAACATCCCTATTCAACGTCCCCGTCATCAACTCCCTCCTCCTTGAGAAAGCCTCCTTGCCTAGCGCAATTCTTCTCCTTACGTCCCTACCACTTTGACCGTGTTGGTCCAAAACACTTCCGAGATATGTAAACTGTTCTACCTGCTCTATTTTTTCCCCGCCTATTTTAATATTTAGCTTAGCCTTTTTCTTTCTGGAAAATCGCATAACCTTTGTTTTATTAATATTTATTCTCATCCCATATTTATCGCACTGAACCTCCAATTCACTCAACAATGCTTGCAACCCCTTGGCTGACTGAGCAACTAATGTTTGGTCATCAGCAAACCTAACCGATTTTACGAATTCCCCTCCGCCTTTCATTCCTACCTCCAGTTCTTCCCATGCCTCTTTAATCATTTCCTCTACACATACGTTGAACAGTACCGGTGACAATGGGCAACCCTGCCTTACACCTCTTCCTAACACTGCCCATCCGGACTCTCCGTTCCCCACTCGCACCTGAGCAGTCTGAGACATGTACAGGTTGCGGATCAGTCTCCTGTCCCTCCAATCCATTCCTATTTTCTGCAATACACGCATTAATTTTTCCCAATTCACTCTATCAAACGCTTTTTCGAAATCTACAAAACAGGCAAAAACGTCCTGATTGTATTCTATATTCCTCTCGACTAGTGATCTCATTACTGCAATGGCATCACGCGTACCTCTTCCTTTCCTGAACCCAAACTGATCATCCCCTAAGTAATCATTTGCCTTACTCTCTATCCTTTTGTTGATGATCCTGAGAATAACTTTAGCTGCGTGGGATATCAAACTTATTGTTCTGTAATCCTCACATGACGAAGCCTTTGCCTTTTTTGGAATAGGAACTAACACCGATCTCACAAAATCTTCCGGCCAGATTCCTTCCTCATAGATACTACGAATCAGTCCATATATGGCCTTCTTCCCACCTTTCCCTAACCATTTCAACATTTCTACAGGAATATTGTCCAGCCCCACAGCCTTATTTGCTTTCATCTCCTTTAATGCCCTTTCTATTTCATCGTCGAGTATGTCTGGACCCAAGCTATCTTCTTCTACGTCATGTTCCTTTTCTATGTCTAACCTTGTCGGCCTAAGTTCTTTACCATACAGTGTTTCTATATATTCCTTCCATCTCTCTTGGATTTTTCCTGGTTCAACTATTATCTTACCCCATTTATCTTTAACTGTTAGCACACATCTTGCCTTCTTACTTCCCGATAATAACTTAACCTTGCTGTATAGAGCACCAATTTCACCCTTCTTCTGTAAAATTTCCATATCCTCGCATTGCGTTTTCCACCATTCTTCTTTTGCTTTATTTGTGGCCCTTCTCAATTTATTGTTTAACTCTTTGTACTTCATTTTGCCTAACTCTGTGTTTACATTTTTCCATCTTCTTCTCTTATCCATCTTTGCAATCATCTCATCCGTTACCCATGGTTTCCTTATCCTTTTCCCGTTAACGGTTCCTATAGTGTCTTTAGCGGCTTCCAATATCCCTTTCTTGATACATTCCCATTTTTCTTCGATAGTACTCAGTTCTTTACCGTCATCCATCATTTTCTCTACAGCCTCCTGATACTCCTTCCTCGTTAATTCATTTACTGCTTCTAAATTCCATTTTTTAGCCCGCCGCCCTTGCCTTATCTTCTTGAAACGAACATTACATTTCATAACAACTAAATTGTGGTCAGAGTCCGCATCCGCTCCTGGGAAACTGTGCGAATTTATCACACTGTTCCTAAACATGTGCCTAACCATAATATAATCTAACTGATACCTTTCTGAGTCACCTGGCATTTTCCATGTATACCTACGTCTTTTGTGGTGTCTAAACCATGTGTTAGTGATGACTAACCCCTGTCTCCTGCAGAATTCAATTGCTTTCTCCCCGCTTTCATTCCTCGTGCCTAACCCATAGTCCCCCACCTCACCACCATCTCTTCCTTCGCCTACCGTCGCATTCCAATCCCCCATCACTATCAAATGTTTCCCTGCAGGAACACTCGCGATGATATCCTCTAACTCATCATACATCCTATCGACTTCTTCCTCCTTGTGGTTGCTCGGTGGCATGTATACCTGAATAATGACCAAGTTCGTCGGCTCTGCTTTAATCTCTACGAGTAAAATTCTATCTGTCGCTTGCTCTATGTTGACTACGCTTCTTCCTACCCCTTTATTTAAAATTACGGCAACCCCTCGTTGGCTCTCGTCCCCGCCGCTGTATATTACTCTATAATTGTCACTCCAGTAATCCCCGCTATCCTTCCATCTCACCTCGCAGAGGCCTAAAACATCTATGTTACCTCTTTCCATCTCTCTGTTGTTGATATTCCCTTTAAATCTTAGTGTCATAACTTGACATTTGCAAAAGTTACGTAGCCAAGAGTACATCTATCTCTGTGTGTGTTGGCGATTTTTTACAATTGCAGAAATGGATTTAAATTTGCAACAACGAACTTGTATTAAATTTTGCGTAAAAAACGGATTTAGTGGCGCACGGACGTTGGAAATGTTGGAAAAGTGTTTCGGCAACGATTCTCTAAAAAAAAAAAAACGGTCGTTTACCAGTGGCACGAGCGGTTCAGAAGTGGTCGTGAGTCAATCGAAGATGATGAACGCAGTGGCAGACCATCGATATCGAAAGTCGGTGAAAAAATTGATAAAGTAAAAGAAATGTTGGTCAATAACCGCAAATTAACCATCAGAGAAATAGCGGAGGACTTGAACATTGCCTATGGATCCGCCCAAGACATTGTGGTTAATGATTTGGGTTTCCGTCGTGTAGCAGCAAAGTTGGTGCCAAAAGACCTCAATTTCATGCAAAAAAGAGACCGTGTTGACGTCGCAAAAGACATGATTTGCGAGGCTGAATCCGATCCCACATTCATCAAAAGGATCATTACTGGAGACGAGACGTGGGTTTATGAGTACGACACGCAATCCAGACATCAGGCAAGTGAATGGCGTTCACCAAATGAGCCGAGACCAAAAAAACCACGTCGTTTTCAGTCAAAAAAGAAGGCAATGCTGACGGTTTTCATGGATTACAACGGTGTAGTGCATCATGAATTTTTGCCAGAAGGCCAGACTGTAAACAAAGAGTATTATTTGGGCGTTATGAGACGTTTGCGTAAGGCAATTCGCCGAAAGAGACCAGAGACCGTCGCACAGTGCTATCATTATTCGTAATTTTTTGACGAAAAATGCAACAAATACCATCCAAAAGCCACCGAATTCACCTCATTTGGCTCCCTGTGACTTCTTTCTGTTCAATCGAGTGAAAAAAACCATTACGGGGAACGCGTTTTAGCAGCCGAGAGGAAGTAATGGAAAAATCGCAGGACATACCGAAAACCGAATATAAAAAAATGTTTCGAGGATTGGATCAAGCGCTGGCATAAGTGTGTTGCAGTCGATGGGGATTACTTTGAAGGGGACAATATAGATTTAGATGAATAAACTTGTATTTTTAATTTTCTGAATAAATTCCGGGAACTTTTTGATCAAGGTAGTATACTTCCGGATCACTCATGTTATTGTTTAAGTCTTTTAAGGTTAATAAACATCACTTAACTGAATTTGGCCCACGAAGAGCTAGCCCACGACTACTTAGTAGCCGGTGATGCTATAGATTTTTCAGTCATACCAACATACACATTTTTGCACGAAGTAACTAAGTAAATCTCCTAAAACATTGCATTGGACTCATCTCACTACATTGGACATAACATACTCAGTAATCTCCCTGTAATCACTAGCAATTGTAACACCGATATTAATGACATAGTATATGATATACGACCCTAGAAAGATAACTAAACTTAAGTTAGCCCAAGCGGTAATTCATCTTATAAATCAAACAAAATGACTACTCGATAGACTTTGAAGTGAAGGTGACAGTGAAATACAGTTTAAAAGTATGTCTCCTCGATTACTTGCTCTGGAGAATAAACATAATCTGTAATGTTCTAGAAGTGTTTAGAGAAGCGACTCTCCATATGGAGTTATTCCTTAATCATATGCATTTCCCATTCACCATGGGCACGATGATAGTGCCCTCATGCACTCTCCCTGAGTGATGGGAGACAAATATTTTATCCGTTTAGATACTCTTGTGGCTTTGAAATGGACATATTTTCTACAGGAGTGAAGTCACCTTTGACAGTGGTGAAGTTGACGGTGGTGAAAAATGACCATAGCCGTCGATGCACCCTAATAACCCCCAATACTACTACTATTGTTTTGATATCCGAAAGGGGGATGTATGGGAGGAGGGTTAAGAGGACCGTGCCCCCACATCTTCTGCACCCTCCATTCGTACCCATATCGCCCCTCCCGCCTCACTCGCATGCAGCTCACGTCGGCCGCCATCCCACCGCCCAATTACTGCATCAACTGCCCCATTGATGTGTTTTCAACGTCCATTATTTTGCGGCCAAGGTCACGCGCTGACCCAAGGTCAACCCCGCCCAGCGGTGGTAGGTGATCCAGGGCCGGCGGGTGCGGGGGCGATCATCCAGCGAACATTCGTTCCTCGACCCGCGCCCCACCGACACCTATAAGGGTGCCCCTCATTCGTCGTTGCTATGGCCACACAGATTCACTCCCGCATTCTGCATCCACTCGAGTCATTCCCTGCCGGAGCCGGGTGAAATGTAAATTTAACTAGGTTTCGCTTCACTGCTTGAAGTAATGGTATCCATGGTATTTTGAGTACAGATCTTCATTCAATTAAATCTATGAAAAAATATAGTTTATCAGGTATTCTGACAATTTAGCATGTTTCATTGTGGCTTTCAGTGATATGAAATAACATGATTTGTTTGCATATGATGCCATTTTGGAGAACAATACAAATTTTTCAGATAATATATAGATATAATACCCCAGAACCAAAACAGCAGTTAAAATGATTGAAACATTTTGATTCACCGTCTACAAAGAAAACAATGGCAATACGGTTGGTCGGAAAGGTGATGGCATAAGTTTTCTGGGATGCGAAAGGGATTCTGCTGGTAGATTAATTATCTTCCCACTGTTCAAACAATTGCTGAACAATACTACGCCAACCTCCTGGACTAACTACAGCAAAAGATATACGAAAAAAGTCCAGATTTGGCGAGGAAGAAAGTCATCTTTCACCAAGACAATGCACGCCCACACACAAGTGTCGTTGCGATGGTAAAAATACTTGAACTAAGGTACGAATTTTTCCCACACCCGCCTTATTCACCAGATATGGCTCCATCAGATTTCCGTCTCTTCCCGAACCTCAAAATTTTCCCCGGAGGATGGAGATTCTCTTAAAAAAAAAAGAACTAACAACCGAAGTAGACGGGTAGTTCGCAGGAAAGCAGGAATCTAATTTTCGTGATTGGATCAAGACATTGTAACATCGCTGGACCAAGTGCATCAGTATACATGGAGACTACCTGTACATTGAATATTAAAAACGTTTCACCGAGGTAAGTCGTTTATTTCTATTCCATACCAAGAACTTTTTAAATTACCCTCGTAGGCATAGTATTGGACAGACCAAGCCCAGATTGGGCGATTTACTCCAAAAGGTCCCAGCCAGCCCTGAGATTTTTGGTGGGATCCATGACTTGACAAGCACAAGGAAGAAAGGATTCAGGGGCCTCCACCGTGGATACCCTGCATCGTTGATTGGCTTAGTTCATAAATACACGAATACATGGCCCGATAAAGGAGATATATGCGGGTATAGCATTAAAAATGCATACCCTATTTAATGTGATTGCCTAGTCAATATATTTATACTTAATACTCGTATTTATTCTTTCAGAATATTGATTTAATTTATATCATTTTTGATGTTCCTTTAGTAGACTATCGGTTATAGTAACAACATTAAATGACCATCCACATGAAATTCAACCCTGACGAGGCGGGTAGGATAGTGCGTTCTGATGGTCCCTGCAGTGGTGCGGTAGCACTGATAATTTCTCTTCATAGGGTCATCCATGTCAAGAAGGACGAGGTGTATGAGCCAAACGAAAGGCAATAGTACACGCAGCATCTGTTCCCCCGTGAGGCGGCTAAAAAGGCGTCTGACCCCAGTGGGGCGCCCATTGAGTGATGGTGTCACGTTAAAAACACTATTGAGGGAGGAAACAGGAAACCACCTCAATTATTATTCCCAAGACAATAATTATGGACAATATAAGGAATATGAGTCCTGGCAACTACGGGACTCGGCAAAATCGGGGAGAGACAAGGCTTCCGCAGTCGTTGTCTCACAAAACCCTTGCATAAGAAAACCGACAGCAAGAGAACAGAAGACGCAGAAGAAGATGACCAATTTAGTTAGAATAGGAACTTGGAATGTTAGGACAATGTTGAGGACAGGAAAATTAGAGAATATTAAGCGAGAGATGGAAAGAGGAAATCTAGATATTTTAGGCTTATGCGAGGTGAGATGGAAGGATAGCGGGGATTACTGGAGTGATAATTATAGAGTGATATACAGCGGCGGGGACGAGAGCCAACGAGGGGTTGCCATAATATTAAATAAAGAGGTAGGAAGAAGCGTAGTCAACATATAACAAGCAACCGATAGAATATAACTATCAGAAATATAAGCGACTCATACTTTTTATGGAATCAATCCCCACAACTATGGGATTCGTCTCGCTGGGCCGTTTGTCGTGCCCGGTGTCGAGAGAGGTAAAGCTTCTGCAGTCGTCATATTACGACATCTTTGCAAAGATAAATGAGCATCAGCAGCAACAAATGCAAAACAGGATTGAGCCATTTAATAGCTGAACTTAGTATGTTAGGTCGAAAACAGAGGAAGTGGAAATATAAAGCAGGAGGTAGAAAGAGAACGTAAAGATACGAGTATTTTAGGGTTGGGTGAGGTGATGGGTAGGGATTGGGGGGATTACTGGAGCGATAATTATAGATTCATATACAGCATAGGAAAAGAGGGCCAGCGGCATGGCGATAGTATAGACAAAAGGATATAAGAAGTGTATAGCATAAAACCAGTGAGAGATAGAATTATTATTAGGTAATCTACCGGTTAAGGTAGGTTTTTGGATGGACACAGCTATCAAATAAACATTTTGTAACTCCAATCAAAACCCAATCCAGCAACCTACTCCACATCAGAGATAGAATATTGAAGGAAAAGTAGTAGTAGATAGTAATTGAAATAAAATCTAAACCAGCTGATCTTGATCATTCTTAGGCATACGATATGTGCTACCCTACAACTTAGTTCCTTATTTAACGACTTCATTGGGGCGAGATTAAAACTTTATAGTCCCTTCTTCCACCTTTTACATATTACATTAAAGACAATTACAAACACCCAAGCCCTAGGTCGAGGAAAACGAACCTAGGCGGGAATCGAACCCGCGACCTCTGGGTTGGCAGACGAGGGCGTTCCCCCACCCCACGCCACCGATGCCAGCAAAGCCAACAGGCCAACATTCATAGGGAGGAAGACGTCTATAGGGTATACGATCAATTAGTGGAAATAATTGTGGGTGTTTTGTAAGGAAACGGCATTGAGTTAAGGGGTAACAGTTTAAGATGGAGCGAACGCGGAGAGGAAGCAATTTACGTAGTTCCACAGGAAACGTGTTAGTCACAACGAATATTTGGCTCAAACTCATAAACTCAACATTAACGTATAAACTGCTGCAAAATGAATAGCAGAAAAATGTATTTCCAATTTTCGATATTGATTCATATCTGCGCATCCAATTATGTTTTGGCAAAAACACTTTTTACATAGCATTTAAGATTTCAACTCTTGACCGATCAATTTTTTTCAAGCATTCAAGTGCTCATCATTGACCTTGAATACACAAATTTTCTTTTGCCCGGAGTAAGTTTGAGTTCAAAAAATCTTATACCATAAACTTTTTTTACCCTTATCGAGTAACAAAATATGGTAATATGGAGCAGTCATGCCAGAATACACTAGCTTCTAAATGTCCAAACTTGCTAGTAATTGCAGACATACATTGAAACATATAAATTGTCCTTTTTAATCAATTCTTGCTTTTCAGTTAAAAACAAAGCTTGTTCAAGAAACACATATTTATCTTTTTACAGTTTCACTTCTGCTTGTGAAGCATAGCTAATTATTGCTCTTTTGCTTTCAAAATGGGTTGAACAGAATCTAAATACTGCCAAAGACATTTATGCGTTCAAGAAAAAGTATTATTCCGAGAACAGAATATTTAAATGCACCCGAAAATGTATTTTTTTAGTTCACTGTTACGACCATCTCTTTACATACACGATGCTTCTCTGTTAAAAACATCGGAATCACGACAAATTTACTTCACGCATACGTGAATATTGTAGTTTCCTCCAAGCATAATGCCGTGGGACTGGTCACGCGCTTTTCGTATGATACCATGGAATTGATGTGCTGTATACATAACAGAAAGTATAAGTGAATTTTAATATACTAGAATGCTACCGAGGAGGGTTGATCGAGTGCCGATCGAGTGCGAATCATTTAAATTGTTAAGAAAAATTGCTGAATTGACGTAGAACCGAGATGGAGAAGTCACCCTTCTAGGAACGTATTGGAACGCGACCAATAAAGCGAACCGACCATAAAGCCAATCATTTAAATTTAAAGCCTAAGAGGACGACTTACGAAGATCGTGGCCATCTTTTTCGTAAAATGTTACGCAAATGTAGGTTTGTTTCTTTCTAAATTATTTTTTCGCTTCAATTACTGCTCGGAGCACGGAGTTTTTTTGCGTTACTTGTCCTAGTTGTGCTGCAGAACTGCTTATTAATTTATTCGCAATCGAAAAAATTCGGATTCCCTATTTTAAAAAGCACTGTGTTATAAAATGATTAATAATTTAGAATAATCAAATATCGATGCGTGCGTGAGTTGAGACTTTTTTCAAATTAGTAATGAAAATAAAAGTTGAATTATTATTGTATAGGTGTTTCCACTTGGTTGATATCAATAAAGATTGTGGAAGTTTTTGTGAGTTCCGAGAAATTGGTCGTAAATGCTAAAATTTCAATAATTAGAGGATAACAAAATCGTTTAGAATACCAAGTTTTCCATTTAATCAAAACGCTACTTAAGCTTATCACCGAGGCAGTGAAAGGCTATAAAGAAGTTTAATTTTCTTCCCAAGAAGAAGACACCATGGGTTATCGCAGCTCAAATGCATTGCGCAATACTGAGTGAAAGGAAAGTTAGATGAGTCGAATGCAGAGGACAGGAGAAGTATTAAATAACAATTGTGATTAATAGGTTGGCTCTGTAACACATACCTCGTCATACCTATCTGGTTTTCGCTCTAATTTTTTTTGTTCTTGAAAATGTTTCTCGTTAGCTTTATTTGTGAATTAATTCCGCCAATTTATGCAGTATGTTAAGAAAAATATATGTAGTATGATTTGTTTGTTCCCGGATAGACGGACGGGCGGGCTGCGATTTCTCTGGCTGGGTTCGAGGGATGGGTGTCTCAGGAAAGTCTGGAGGTCGGTGACATTCGGCACTTAGCCTTTGCGGAGGGAAGATCGATCGTTCGTTGAGATACCTCTATAATGTGTCCTCGTTACGCTCCGTCATGAACCAGTTGTTGGAACAGCGCTACGCTGTCTCATTTTGCGTGAAACTGGGAAAGAGACTCATGGCATGCCCAAGGTAGCTTATGGTGATAACACCATGAGAATAATAGGTGTTTTTGAGTGGCACAAGTTTTCACGGGGAGGTAGAGAAGATGTTGAAGACGCCGAACGTTCAGGACACACTTCAACCTCAAAAGGTGACCAAAATCTGGCAAGAGTGAGGTAAAGGCTTTGCTGCACAGGGATCGCAGAATAAGTCTTCGCATCGTCTCTGATAGGATTGCCACCGAATCCACGGGGACGACACTATTCGCGAAACCATTCCTCGCTCACAAGCCCCCTATTGCGGATTCCCTTGGTAAGGGTGGTACGGCGTCGAAGTGTCGTACGGGGTAGACGTCAAGTTGACCCACGGACGGTTGATCTCGGGTCGCGATTCTGAAGCAGCGAGAGCCTTCATAAGAGGAGATTGCGTAGCGAGAGGTCAAGAGGTCAGATTATTTATCTTTGGGACCGTAGTGGCAGTGGGCGCCACTTCCTCCCTTAGGCCTCCTATGCCGCGCAGTCGCCGCCGTCAACAGTCGCTCGGCAATATCCAGTGCAGACAGACGGTCGTCCACAGAGATGACGGCGCACATTTGGTCTCGACTCCTCTTCCTGGTGTCCCTCGTCTGCCTCTGCGGCGGCCTCTCCCAGGAGTCCCTCACCCCAAGCGGCGCCAAGGACGACGGAATACAAGGTGGGCACTGACTAATTTCTAACAATCGATTTGCGAAAACACGGAGGGGAGTTAATGAGGACGATGGGTGGGGTATTCCTAAGCTCGGGACTGTTGTTTGAATTCCCAACTCTGAATGCATTAAATACTTTAACGTATTTTGCTGCCACTAGCACGAAATGAACTTCAATCAAACTGGTCCGCATGACAGGGAAATTTATTTTGGGCATTAGAAACATTATCCATAGTAGTACCTCTAGCAATATACAGTGTAACATAAACATTGTGAAGCACAAAAAATGACTAATGAAACCTTTTTTGATGGCGTGTATTATAATCAGCCCTCCATCCCTTCTTCTTTATGATTGGATATACCTTTAACTTGCTAGAATAGTTAGATAGAAGAATATCCATCCTGAGTCTTCATCATCCACTCGAAATTGGAAATCAAATAGTGTAATTATTTCATTATCAGAGGAAGATGCGTTCTTTGAGTTATTCTTTAGAGTGGCTAAAAGAAACAGAATGTAATGAAATTACTTCAGATTTTAAGATATACCCTATGCAAATCGTGTAATGAAAAAATGAATTTTCAAATATTAAAGTTTAACATATATCCATTTCAGGTGATGAGGGGTCCAATACAGTTATAAAGGAGTCTGTGACTGAAACTCACAAGAAACCATCTTGTTACGAAGGTAAATAAGTAAAAACAATAAGTACTTAATTTAAATATATATTGCGTAAATACGAATTCACACGTGTCAATGCCTAGGTTAGAAAGTTAAATCTCATTACCTGAAACTTTATTAAAATATCCTAACAATTATTTTCTCTGAAATTATTTACTTTTCTTCATTTTGGATATTTTAGAAATTTATGATTCGGAACGGATATATTTTTCTCTGCAGACATTGCAAAATACGTATTGAAGAATACTAAGTTTTGAGCCTGAATTTGGCATTAATTTTCCAATCTATCGTAAAATAGGAATATGAAATCTATTTCTCCTAGCCGGAAAATTTGGTGGCTACCTAGGTCCATGGATCAATTTTCAGCATTTTTCGTGGTGCTCACGATTATTAACGTAGATATACTAGCATGTTAATTATATTTTTATTATGACTTGAAATTCATAGTGGGTCTCATAGTACGTTCTGTAGACCGCGAAGTATGGTATATCTTTATTCTTACTCGCGATGGTTATTTATTATCAATTATACATTTGCAACACAAAACCATTTTTTCTTTTCACTTTTGAATGAAACGCGTAAACAATATTCAAAATTATCAATTCAGGTAAATATTCTAAAACAAACTTGACCTCGTTGATCTCTGGTCACTCGTATACAAGGTCTGTCCAATAAGTAGTATGACTGACTCGATTGAAAAGATTTATTGCCAGAATTTATACATTCACTTAAAAGTCTTCTAAGTAACACCCTTGTGCGCCCACGCACCGCTGCCAGCGGGTTTGCCACACTTCGTACGCCTTCTGGAAGTCGGCACCCGGAATGCTGGTAAGCTCCCTCGTCACGGCCTGTTGTAACACTTCCATCGAGCCGTGGTGACGTCCTTTAAGCCCGGATTTTAGGGGTCTGGTGGGATATTTACTAAAAAATTTGGCTTCCTCACCCACATGATCGAGAAGCTCTCCCTCTCTCTCTCTCTCTCTCTCTCTCTCTCTCTCTCTCTCTCTCTCTCTCTCTCTCTCTATATATATATATATATATATATATATATATATATATATATATATATAGAGGCCGTGCCGTCGAAACGTAAATATCTACCGTAAGTGTCCTTCTTTTATGTTTCTGTGTGTGTAATATTTATTATCTTAGTGTTTGTGCGTCGCCGGAGAGCGTCATTTTCAAGAGTATATATATATATATATATATATCATCGCGAGTGTTCCTGCAGGGAAACATTTGATAGTGATGGAGAATTGGAATGCGACGGTAGGCGAAGGAAGAGATGGGGGTGAGTTGGGAGACTATGGGTTAGGCACGAGGAATGAATGCGGGGAGAAAGCAATTGAATTCTGCAGGAGACAGGGGTTAGTCATCACCAACACATGGTTTAGACACCACAAAAGGCGTAGGTATACATGGAAAATGCCAGGTGACTCAGAAAGGTATCAGTTAGATTATATTATGGTTAGGCACATGTTTAGGAACAGTGTGATAAATTCGCACAGTTTCCCAGGAGCGGATGCGGACTCTGACCACAATTTAGTTGTTATGAAATGTAATGTTCGTTTCAAGAAGATAAGGCAAGGGCGGCGGGCTAAAAAATGGAATTTAGAAGCAGTAAATGAATTAACGAGGAAGGAGTATCAGGAGGCTGTAGAGAAAATGATGGATGACGGTAAAGAACTGAGTACTATCGAAGAAAAATGGGAATGTATCAAGAAAGGGATATTGGAAGCCGCTAAAGACACTATAGGAACCGTTAACGGGAAAAGGATAAGGAAACCATGGGTAACGGATGAGATGATTGCAAAGATGGATAAGAGAAGAAGATGGAAAAATGTAAACACAGAGTTAGGCAAAATGAAGTACAAAGAGTTAAACAATAAATTGAGAAGGGCCACAAATAAAGCAAAAGAAGAATGGCGGAAAACGCAATGCGAGGATATGGAAAATTTACAGAAGAAGGGTGAAATTGGTGCTCTATACAGCAAGGTTAAGTTATTATCGGGAAGTAAGATGGCAAGATCTGTGCTAAAAGTTAAAGATAAGTGGGGTAAGATAATAGTTGAACCAGGAAAAATCCAAGAGAGATGGAAGGAATATATAGAAACACTGTATGGTAAAGAACTTAGGCCGACAAGGTTAGACATAGAAAAGGAATATGACGTAGAAGAAGATAGCTTAGGTCCAGGCATACTCGACGATGAAATAGAAAGGGCATTAAAGGAGATGAAAGCAAATAAGGCTGTGGGGGTGGACAACATTCCTGTAGAAATGTTGAAATGGTTAGGAAAAGATGGGAAGAAGGCCATATATTGACTGATTCGTAGTATCTATGAGGAAGGAATCTGGCCGGAAGATTTTGTGAGATCGGTGTTAGTTCCTATTCCAAAAAAGGCAAAGGCTACGTCATGTGAGGATTACACAACAATAAGTTTGATATCCCACGCAGCTAAAGTTATTCTCAGGATCATCAACAAAAGGATAGAGAGTAAGGCAAATGATTACTTAGGGGAGGATCAGTTTGGGCTTAGGAAAGGAAGAGGTACGCGTGATGCCATTGCAGTAATGAGATCACTAATCGAGAGGAATATAGAATACAATCAGGACGTTTTTTCCTGTTTTGTAGATTTCGAAAAAGCGTTTGATAGAGTGAATTGGGAAAAATTAATGCGTGTATTGTAGAGAATAGGAATGGATTGGAGGGACAGGAGACTGATCCGCAACCTGTACATGTCTCAGACTGCTCAGGTGCGAGTGGGGAACGGAGAGTCAGGATGGGCAGTGTTAGGAAGAGGGGTTAAGGCAGGGTTGCCCATTGTCACCGGTGCTGTTCAACGTATATGTAGAGGAAATGATTAAAGAGACATGGGAAGAACTGGAGGTAGGAATGAGAGTCGGAGGGGAGTTCGTAAAATCGGTTAGGTTTGCTGATGACCAAGCATTAGTTGCTCAGTCAGCCAAGGGGTTGCAAGCATTGCTGAGTGAATTGGAGGTTCAGTGCGATAGATATGGGATGAGAATCAATATTAATAAAACAAAGGTTATGCGATTTTCCAGAAAGAAAAAGGCTAAGCTAAATATTAAAATAGGCGGGGAAAAATAGAGCAGGTAGAACAGTTTACATATCTCGGAAGTGTTTTGGACCAATACGGTCAAAGTGGTAGAGACGTAAGGAGAAGAATTGCGCTAGGCAAGGAGGCTTTCTCAAGGAGGAGGGAGTTGATGACGGGGACGTTGAGTAGAGATGTTAAGACAAGACTCGTAAAAACTCTGATATGGAGCGTAGCTATGTACGGCGCGGAAACGTGGTCGCTGAAGCAGGAGGATAGACGTAGATTGGAGGCTTTTGAAATGTGGGTGTGGAGAAGAATGGAGAAGGTGAATTGGACCGAAAGGAAAACAAATGAGGAAGTACTGGAGATGGTGGGTGAGGAGAGGGGTTTGTTGAGAGAAATCCTATGGAGGCAGGAAAGATGGATGAAAGGCGTATTGAGCGGTAGTGGAATGTTGAAGAAGGTAATAGAGGGGAGAATGTTGGGCAAGCGAGGAAAGGGTAGGAACAGGATAGGGATGTTGGATGGGATGAAGGGAGGAAAGAAGTACACAGAGATGAAGAGGGACCGTAGAGAGAGCAACCGTATTAGGTTGCTGGATTGGGTTTTGTTTGGGTTTACAAAATATTTATTTGATAGTTGTGTCCATCCAAAAACCTACCTTAACCGGTAGATTACCTAATAATATATATATATATAATATATATATATATATATATATATATATATATATATATGGGTTGCGGTGGTCTAGTGGGTAGAGCGTTGAACTACTGACCGGAGGGTCCCGGGTTCGATTCTCGGGCAAGGCACTTTGGGCATCTGCAGCTCAACTCAAGCTATGTGATTTTTCGGGTACCAGATCTTCCTGGGAAACCATAATCGGCACAGGGAAAGGAACTGGCCCCCCTACTCTGATGTGTGAATATTCACACGCCGTCGGGCTTGGTACATGGGTGAGCTCTACCATCACCTACTAAACCGACCTTCGGGTTGGTTACTGTGTTTATGGTTTATGTATACAAACATTTATACATTGGTAATCTACCAGTTTAGGTAGGCTTTGGATGGCCACAACTACCAAATAAATATCCTGTGACTCCTAACAAAACCCAATCCAGCCCCTACTCTATCTTAGGGCCCTCTTCGACTCTGTTCACTTCCTTCCTCCCTTCATCCCGTCCAACATCCCTATCCTGTTCCTGCCCTTTCCTCGTTTGCCCAACGTTCTTCCCTCTAATACAGTCTTCAACATCCCACTGCCGATCAATATGCCAGGTGCTATCACCATAAGCTGCCTTGAGCACGTCATGAGTCTTTTTTCCGGTTTTGCCCAGTTTCACGCAAATTTTGATTGAGTAGCGCTCTTCCAACAACCGTTCCACGGCGGAGCGTTACAAGGGCACGTTATAGAGGTATCGCGCACTCCGTAAGTCTGGGAGTGACTAGCCACTGGCCTCGAGCCTTTCCTGTGACTCTCTCCGTCGAACCCAGCCAGCTAAACCGCCGCCTTTCCGTCTATCCGGGAAAAAATAAGCCATATCGCTTTTGGGACAGACCTTGAATGCCGTAGTTATTATGCTAAAATTGAAAATAATATCATTCAAATGAAGAATGCAACACACCTTATGATAGACAGTTTTATGTTCAAAGTTTTGGCAGGTATTGGTATTAATATTAGTTCAGAAACTAGTCCTATTACAACACAAACAGTACTATTAATATTAGTATTAGTTACGGGAATTCTAATCATATTTATTTTACAGTTAAATAGCCTCTGGAAAATGTTAAACTTAAGCCGAAGGGGAGGCCTGCATCCCTCGCTCGGATCTGGATTCGCCTTTGCACTGATCGTCGACCGCCATTCACAGATGACCGCAGATTCTCCGCAATCATATCGAGGGACGCGTGGAACGAGAAGAAGACGAAGCTGTACACGATCCAGCCAATGCAGTACATCGTGGTGCGGGATGGCGGGAAACGCTGCAAGACCCACGCGGAGTGCCTCGTCTCCCTGTCGGAGGAGATGCGCCAGGCGGACGACCCCGAGTGCCGGCTCGCGGACAACTTTTACATCGGAGGCAACGGCGAGGTGTACGAGGGTCGCGGGTGGGATGCCGCACCCTTCTGGCACTTGCACGGCATGCGGAGGAGGGCGATCACGGTCAAGTTCCTGGGGTCCCATGAGTCGGAGGCTCCCAGCAAGAAGGCCCTGCGCGCCTTCTGGAGCAGCGCTTTGACAGGGGTGTCGGGCGGGAAGCTGTCGGCCAACTACCGAATCCTCTCCATGGGGCAGATGTACAATGACAGCACTCTTGTGGGCGCCGCCCTCGAAAGAGTTTTCCGGGAGTCGAACGTGTGAGTAGATATATACCCTTCCAATACCTGCGGTTGTGGGTCTCCCTTCCATAGGGTCCTTGTAAGTCTCTCACTGACAGATAAAAAAAATATTCCCCATCGAACGACATATTTCGCCGCCGGTTCTCGATACAAATTAATATACTCATTTAAATAATAATGCGATAAAAAAATTTTGAAAATGGCTCGTGATAAAAACTATTGCATATATTCTGGAATCCCGGTCAGGGCGAATGATATTCTCCGCCGAGAGGTAGCAGAAAACGTTTTTTAATTCAGTTATCTCTATTCTTTTAAACAAAACTTTAAGATTTAAATGAATGCTTTTGAAAAAACCAAGTTAAAAAAATGTTAAATAATAGAATGTTGTCTTGAGGAAGGCAACGGGAAACCACCGCATTAGTCTCCCGAGGAGATGCAGCCTTGCTCTCCACCTGTTTATAAAGTGATGGCATCCTTCCCGATAAAATATTCCGGAGGTAAAATAGTCCCCCAATCCCCGGGTGGGGACTACTGGGAAGGGTACATCGGTCAGCAAACATTACAATGAAACAATTCATGCATGGAAAAACAGATGCAGGATAGGGACATGGAATGTAAGATGCTTAGGGGTGAACAGAAAGCTGGAGAATGCCAAGATAGAAATGGAGAGGCTGGGTATAGACATCCTGGGATTTAGCAAGATCAAGTGGACGGGAGCAGACGATTACTGGAGCGACGGATATCGAGTTATATACTCGGGAGACGACCGGAGGATCGCAGGCGTTGGCATCATACTGAAGAAAGAATGGGGCAGAAGAGTAAAAGCAATATTGCCGTACAATGAGAGAATTCTGATAGTGAAGCTGGAAGGAGAGCCCACGGACACCGCAATCGTGCAAGTATCCTAGCCATACTGAAGAAGAAATGGAAGAAACCCTCGGACAGGTGAGGGGAAACGAAAATCTCATCATGATGGGAGACTGGAACGCAATCGTGGGAGAAGGAAAAGGAGAACGAAGAGTCGGAAATTTCGGGATGAGAAAACGGAACGCCAAAGGAGAAAGACTAGCCGAGTTCTGCAATGAGAAGAATGTGGTATTAGATAACACCCTCTTCGAACAACATCGACGAAGGAGATACACATGGAAGATGCCAGGGGATATTGCAAGATTAGTGAGGAGGAGACACAAGAAGCAGGTGAAGCAGTGCAAGAGCTACCCCGGTGCCGATATAAATAGAGATGACAACCTAGTAATAATGGAGAGCCAAGTTCGCTACAAGAAAATTAAGAAGACGAAACCTTCCCCCAAGGTGGAACTCAAAATCGCCGGTGAGAAAAGTCAACAGAGAAAGATTCGCTACGGCCATTGACAGCAAACTATATGATGAAGGAGAAAGGAGCACCGAAGAGGGATGGGATGAACTGAAGAAGGCAATCGCCGAAGTTGCAGAAGAGTCACTGGTGAGAAAGAGAGCCGACACGGAGTAACCATGGATCGTGATGGAGATAAGGGAACTAATAGAAGAAAGAATAAAATACAAGAACGCCAGAAATGATGACGAGGAAAGGCTCTACAAGAAGCTTAAGAACCAAGTCAGCCGTGAATGCAAAGAGGCTAGGGAGAATTGGATAGAAGGCTGCTGCAAGGAAATCAACGAAAATATGAGGTAGGGGAATACCGACACAGCATAAAAACTGGTGAAGAAACGTTTCAGAGAAAGGAAAATATGAAGCAACAACATCAGGAATGTAAACAGGGATATACTGATAGAAGGAGAAGATATTGGTAATAGATGAAATCAATACATAGAAGAACTCTACCAAGGTCCGAAGCCGCTGGAAGAAAACCTAATGAAGGACGAGAGTGAAACGGATGACGAAAACCAGGGCCCATACACACTGAGGAGCGAATTCGATAGAGCAGTAGAAGACCTTAAGAAAAAAAGCTCCTGGAGAAGACAAAATAGACGGAGACATCATTAAGGCACTCGGAAACAAATCCAAGGACAATCTGTATGGAATAATCAAAGATTGCTACAAAGACGGAAGACTTCCTGAAGACTTTCAAAGGAGTGTGGTGATCGCGATAACAAAGAAGGCGTGGACAGAGAAATGTGAGGAACACCGAACTTTGAGTCTTGTATCACAAGCACCAAAAATACTTATACGTATACACTTAGACGAAGGATGGATAGGAAAATTGAAGATAAGCTATCGGAAAACCAATTTGGCTTTAGGAAGAACAGAGAAACCAGAGAAGCCATACTCTGTCTGAGACTCATGATAGAGAAAACAACACATGTGAACAAGCAACTTTATGAGGTATTCCTGGACTTGGAGAAAGCCTTCGACAATGTGTAATGGAACATGACGTTTGGACTGCTGAAAAACTCGGAATAGATTAAACCGACAGAAGAATAATCTATCAGCCATACAAGAAGCAAGTAGCCATAATGCGAATGTGAGATGGAAGAGGTCAAAATTAACAATTGAGTGAGACAAGGATGCAACCTCTCACCTGCATTGTTCAACATGTACCAGGAGGAGGCAATCAGGGAAGCACAAGATATCGGATCAAACAGAATTAGGATCAATGGAGAAGAGATAAACATGCTACGCTTCCCCGACGATATTGCAATGATAGCAGAAAACAAGGAGGATCAAAGGTCACTAAGCGTATTGGATCAAGTTCTACAAAGATACAACGTGAACGTATGCAAGATGAAGACTAGTGTGCTAGCTTCCACATACTAGTATAAAATCCTAGTATGTGGAAGAGAGAAGCGGAATACAGAAGTCACACTGAAAGGACAAAAATTAGAGCAAGTGGATTCCTTCACCTATCTCGGAAGTACCATCACATGGGACGTAGGAAGTACTAAAGACATCAAGTGAAGAAAAACTCAAGCTAAGAGAGCATTCACAATGAAAAGACAACTGCTGTACTCAAAGAAGAAAGAACTACAGACGAGGAAACAATACGTGAAAACATTCGTAAGGAGCGTGGCACTCCATGGATTAGAAACATGGACCATCGGAAAAGTAGGCCAGAAAATACTAGAAGCCGTCAAAACCTGGTGCTGGAGGAGGATGCTTAAGATCAAATGGACTGATAAAATAAGAGATGAAGAGGTATACGGAAGAATAGACGAAGAAAGGACCTTATGGAACACCATAGAGAAAAGAAGAACCCAATGAATCGGCCACACCCTGAGGCAAAATGGATTCCTGAAGAATATAATAGAAGGAAAAGTCCCAAGAGGAAGGCCTAGGGATAAATAAATGAGAAAAATGAAGAAAGTACATTGCAAAAAATACCAGGAAGTAAGCCAATTAGCATCAGATAGGGTAGGTTGGAGTCAACCAATCTTAGGATTAGGAACGACCAATGATGATGATTATGTTGTCTAAAAATTAATGTTCAATAGATATAACATTTCCAGAGAAGAGTTAACTAATAGATATTAAGTGGATTAATTTTAATAGTAGGCTCTTGGAAAAAATTGCGGCATATTTATTTTTTAAATGAACTTATTAAGCGCAATATTTCGGTTTTCAATATCTAACAATTCGTATATGTATATTAAGAGTAATTCCTTCAATAAAATGAGTCATTAGATTTACTTCTTAATCGCAATATACCAACACTTCGTCGAAAAATTTATTAAATAAATGAAGGCACATAGAAGTCCCTAAGTTTTTCAATCATCTTTTTTTCTTGAAACAAATTTATCAAAATATTTCACAAAACACCTAACAATCAAAATATTTCTTAACAAAAACTTGCCATCGCGTAGTAAAATTTCTCTGTTAAGGATAAAGATTTGATGTTGATAATCTAATATGTTACTTACAATCACGATTTGCATTTTTTCCACATAAAATCCATCTTCTTCAGTGACAATAGTTCTAAGTATGTTACTGGAATTGTGCCACTCTTTTCATAGATTTTAACTCCAAAATAATTAGGGTAAATTACGTTACCATTTTTTTGTGAATACCCTTTTCGTGAATATCCGTGACATGGGAGAAATATATTTAATAAAACGATCCATGCAGCTAACCTTTCTTGAACGACTGGTCATGTTTCCACAGGAATTAGTTTCTATTCAAACTATATTAAGGAGTTAGGCAAAGTGGTAAGAGCATGGAATCTTCCAGTTTTGGCCTCATTTCTACTGGTATATTTTTTTCCGATGCCAACAGTTGCTTCAGTTCTCAATTCGAGGCCGTCTACAAGGAGAGTGAAGCCCGTGATCGGAGTAATTTTCACGCCAAACTCGGGACTCGTGCGTCGAATTCCATTTGAATGCAGCTTCCCTTACGCGCTCTAGCAATCTTAGTAAATTTGGAAATAGCACCCAAGGTTCTTTGTATGGCACCATTTTGTTGAAAGTTTTAAAATCATTGTTTGCTCAGCGAGACTAAATTCTGGGACTTTAAGCTCCGAGCATAAAACAACTGGAGAGTAAGGCGCATTGACGCACTTCCAGGGACAACTTGATTGTATTTAATGCAGCCAGGCAGTCAACGGAATTCCCCTGATCAGGCACTTCAATGCTTGGCAATCTCTCAACTCACGAGCCAAGTGAAAAATTGAAGGCTCGATACAATTACGGTCATTTTTGTGTTAATAAGGAAATGTAGAAAGAAATTAGATAACTGGGAGTTAAAAAAATGAATCGTTATTTTTAATTTTTGGGTCTCGATTTACTTCTTTACTGAGCAAAGACTCGTGAAAAAAGAAGAGAAAAAAAGGAATAAATATTAAAATGGTCACTCAATCTTAAGTGGAGGACTCTTTTCACTAATTCCGCATTATTGCCTTCATATTCGAAACAACATTGAAGTTCTGTCGGACATTTTAATATCTTGTATCGACATTTCCAATGTATTCCATTTAAATGCATGTTCCTTAATATAAGAAAATCCATAGCTCGCAACAGTAAAAAAAACGTTATTTTTGGGCATTAGGAGACAGATAACATATTTTCAAAACATTATCGTTTTAAATAATGAACATTCTTTCGCAGTCGTATTTTAGTCGCATTGTGTTTTCACTCATAATTCCACCTAAAAAATACACAAAAAATGCTTAATATTTCTTATATTCTTAGTATATAACTACTTTAATTTCCACTTGTACAAAAATATTTGGGATTCTGAGCATGGTATTCGCTACAAAAGTGCGACCAGTTAAACATAAGCACATTTGCGAATCGGAGATTGTGTCACTCTCTTTTTGAACGAAGAAATTTGCATTATGAAGTATTGTGTCCACAATTACGCATTGCCGCAACAGATTTACAAAATTCTAAAAGCCCAATACATTTAATAATTGTTACGGATAAATAAATAATTTAGAGTGCTCAATTTCTTTAAATTCGTGGTGCATACTTTAAATCAAAAGGGGCCCTTAAACGTGTACTTGTTAAAGAACTTTAATGAAATATTGCAACAACTGTTTTCATTATATAGCATATAAAAAACACCCTGTTCCTCTTAGCTATTTCTAAGTTAAAAAAGATTGATCTTGTGAAACCAAAGTGAATATACTTATGCACATAAATACAATGAAAACCATGTTTAATGTATTGCATGAGCAAATAGTGATCTTGAACCACTAGTAAATATGGCTGTATAGGAAAGAGATATTAATGGTTTTAACAAGGACTATTTTGGCCATTCAACTGATTTTATCGAGGATACTTAACTGACATATCACACTAATATTCAGGCTCAATAGTTATCGTCACGCTTTGTGAGTTTTTATCATCATAGTTTGTGACTTTTTAATTTCTTCGTAGGGGAGTCAGCGAAGTCAATATGGTGGAAACATGGGAAATAACTCCGGACAAAGGTCTGCCTCTGATTACGAGAGAGGAGTGGGGAGCGAAGAAACCAACAAAACCGCTGCCCAAAATTGAATTCAGAGCAACATACATAATCATTTACGAAGGAGGAGAGCGCTGCTTCAACCCGGAAGACTGCGAGTCTCGTGTCAGGGCCGAGCAAGAACAACAGCTGCCGACCTACGGGGATGTCATCGACAACTTCTACATCGGGGACGACGGTTACGTATACGAAGGAAGGGGGTTCAATACAAAGCCTCTGTGGGACATTGACGTAAGAAACGACCACCGCGACGCATTTGGGACGGAAATAGTGACCGTAAAGTTCTTCGGAAGCTTCCAGTCCGATCGCCCCTCCGAGAAAGCTATCGGTGCATTCAAACTCCTAGCAAATAGTGGCTATTTGTGGAACGATAATTATAAACTATACTCCTTGCGAGATATATACAATAATAGCCAATTCCTTGGCGATGGATTTTACGAAATTGCAAGGAAATGGAATGCATGGGCGTCCGAGCTGGATGATCGTTTCGCGGGAGAATCACCGAAAGAAGATTTTAGCGGATTGGTTAAACGAAGTGATTGGGAAGCCAGCGAAACCACGAAAGATATCCGAAGCATCAGCCATCCCGTTGACTACGTCATCATTACAGGGCAATCCGAAAGTGGTAGTTGCCTCAACTCAAAGGAATGTACAACCCTTCTGAAAAAAATACAGGAAAACGAACGGGAGAGTTACGGCGACCTCAAGGATAACTTTTACGTGTCGGATAATGGGAAGGTTTACGAAGGGAGAGGGTGGAATAATGAACCGCACTTCCAAACAAAGTATTTCAATAATTCCTTGATCACGATAAACTTCCTTGGAAGTCACAAAGAGGGTGGCGCATCGATAGCGTCGCTTGCCGCTTTCGAAAATTTGATCAGAATCGGGGTGGAACTTGGCAAGATAGCACCAAACTACCAAATCTACTCCTCCCGTAACGTATATGATGCTCCCGATATGTTAGGAGATGGTCTGAACGATTACTTCGTGAACACCGAACAATGGTCGAAAGGATTGGACACTCTGACGGAAAACGAACGATGGGACTCTGAAGTGCTTCCGATAGTTCGTCAGGGAGAATGGACGGGAGTATCTGCTAATGTAACATATCACCCATATTCGGTTCCCGTACTTTACGTCGTCATCGGAAGCACAGGGGATCGCTGTTTCACCCACGATGAATGCAGTGATATCATGAAAGAAGGACCGACAAGGAACTTAACCAATGCCAGAGGCTTCTTGGACAACTTTTATATCGGCGACGACGGACTGGCTTACGAGGGTAGAGGCTGGAATTTCGCACCCGCCAGTTATATTGAAGGATTCAAGTCCCAGTTCTACTATGTTACTTTCTTCAGGCAGTATGGAGAAGTGGCACCTCCATCTACACTCTCCATCGCTGCTTTCAGCCGTTTGATGGAGAACGGAGTGAGGACGCAGAAGCTCTCTCCCGACTTCAAAATCATCTCGATCCACCAGCTATTTCACAGTGACGTCGCATCGGAGGACATATTGTACAAAACAATTAAGACCTGGGGTCGTTGGAGTTCAGAATTTAGCGCAATTCCTGAGGACATGCCTTCAGGTCATGATGTATTCGTTAGCCGAGTCGGGTGGCATGCGGAGAAACCTGCCCGACAAGTCCCCATAATGGGTCATCCCCTTGGCTACATCATAGTCCACAATGTGGGAGACCACTGTAGTGACTTGTCTACTTGCACAAAGAGCTTGCAGACGATCCAGAAAAGCACTCCGGCTAAACATTGGGACGTTCCTGATAATTTCTACGTTGGGGACGATGGCCACATTTACGAGGGGAGAGGCTGGGATCATATATCCTTGTGGGGTGTTAAGGGGATAGATAATAATTTCATCTCGGTTGGATTTCTCGGCTCATTCGAGAGTAATCCCCCATCTCAGAAGGCCCTGATCGCGTTTCACTCTCTCCAACAAATCGGAATCATTTTGGGTAAACTGAATCCTACACACAAAGTGATTTCTTTGGGAGAAATACTGAAGGAAAAAATTGTGGTGTCTGAGAAAGTAGTCGGCGCACTTCATGGAACAGAGTATTGGTCCAACGACGTCGATTTGGAATACGACAGTGCACAATTAAAATCACTCTCCAGCCCATTCATATTGTCGACTGAGTGGAACCTCTCCGGACTACCAATCAGGAGAAGCTCGAAATTATCTTTTCCATTAAAATATGTTGCTATTTGCAATGGAGGAGCTTCCTGTAACTCTTCGGAGGCATGTGCCAAACGTATCGTGAAAGAACATAAGGACAGGTATGACCTCGAGAAGGGTATTACAGAAAACTTCTACGTTGGGGATGATGGGAACGTGTATGAAGGCACAGGTTGGAATTGGGACATGACTTGGGGTTTTGATGGTTGGCTACAGACCGTCTCCGTGCAGTTTTTCGGCGACTACGAAAGTGATTTACCGTCTGCAAAAGCAATTGAAGCATTCAATGCTGTAATCATTAGGGACGGAATAGAGACTGGAAAACTAACAACTGATTATAAAATCGTCCCAATTCCGGAAAATATTGGAATATCTATCGGGAAGAGGCTGAAGGAAGAGATTCTGACTTGGAAGAATTCGATGGAACACATTGTGTAGATGTATTTACGAAAAATTTTTATTTCTACGATTCACCTTTTAACACTTCTGTCCTGAAAATGAGCAACTGCCTCTCGCTATCACTTCAAAATAATGTATGGACTCCAATTTTATTCACTGCATATTATGCAAGGAAACTTTTAAAATGTAATTTTTTTAGCCGGTTTAAAGAATAAATGAATATGAATAAAATGTACAGTTTGAATTTTTCCGTGTTTTATGATTAAGACAATAAAATTAATTTATTATACTGGATGTTCTCATTTCATTTGCCTGTTTTGATTACTGCTTCTAAGCACAAGGACGGTTCGGCTTACCACATCAAAGAAAGGTAATCCTTGAAGGAATCGAAGGGAATATCAAGGTGGCGTCATGAAACTGGAGCGAAAAAACTTATTTTAAACGAGAATCTTGTTCATGAGTTTTATTTTATGATGATCACCGCGATTTCTGCAGGTGCAGGTGCCCAGAGTGCCTTGGCCGGGAATCGAACCCGGGACCCTCCGTCAGTCCAACGGGTCAGTAGTCCAACACTCTACCCCCTGGACTACCGCGACCCACCACAGAGATAAATGACCTCTTAACGAGTACAAGTTGTGTGAGGCAAATACTACGTAGTAAGTGTAAGAGCATAAGAACTACTTAGTAGTTATGTAATACTAATTGACTTCGACTTACCCGAGCTGCTAAACACGAATAGCGAACAGATGGCGGTTGAGACTGATAACGGAGAAGAGGGCGATCTTCTTCCGCAAACGAGCAGCAGGCGGTGGCAGGTAGGCAGCAGTCGGAGGTAGACCTTCTCCGTCTTTGAGACCGTCTGGCATCGGATGGTTGTTTCCTTTAGTCACCTTCGAATATTTTCAATCCTTTCCTCAAAAGTGTAATTAGTAAAAAAGGGTCCTTTTGCATCCCATCCTCAGTCTCTCCAACACTTCGTGTACCTCGGTATCTCTATGCGCACGCTTCCACAAGCACGATAACGCACGCCAGCACTCTCTAAGAACAAGGGAATGCATGGGCGTTTCTCCTCCGTGGCACTCACCACACACGACTGATCCAATGGAGTTTGCCCGGGGAAACTTCACGAGGCAGTTCCCCCGGACAAACTCCACTCAGGAAGTGGATTTACAGTCCGCTTTGACCAGCGCCGCGCAAACGCCTGGAAGTTCCGCCAAATGGCCTCCTTAGGGCAGTCATTTTTCAAGGTCCTACTTTGCCTTTGCTGACATGAAAACATGCGCTCCTTCGGTTTCCTCTGCCACGCAGTTGTCCCTGAGCTCTACGAGTCCTGGAAGATATCCCAGGGGAACCAAGTGTGTGCGTGGCTAAATGCCTTTCATTTCATGTTGAGAGGTAACCATCTATTTGATTTATTTCCGTTTTTTTTGTTTTTCCTGCCTCTTCTAATTCGCTGGAACCAACACATTGATCACTTATGAATAAGGCTGAGTTCAACATTCAAAAAACTTCCCTGAATAGGGTGAAAATACCTAGTTATCATGTCCCTAACAGCAGAGCAGAGTAATCACCCTAAACCCATTCCTATGTGCATAGAGCTGAGGGATATCTCAATCCATGGAACAGCTGTATAGCATGCAAAGGGGGCAGCCAGAGCATTCAAGGACAATTGGCTCTCTCTCGTTCCATGCCGATAGGGGATTCTGAACTCTCCGATAACGATCAGAACACCAAGGGATAATGATGAGACACTGAGAAGCATCTCTCGAGCACCTACCTGTAGCTCGTCCGTCGTTGAAGATTTTGTGTCAATAAACCAAGGCGTCTGAAAAAATACAAATGTGACACCGCGAACATCATCCAATCAAAAAAAATGAATATTGTTAGTGAACAGCTCACGATCATTCAGAGTGAATCGTTCGCCCTAAAAAATTAAATCTTAAAAATCTAACTGCCTACTCTTAAAACAAGCCGTTGGTATAATCCTCACACGAGAAGACTTCATATAGGACAACCGAAATTTTACCAAGTGAGGAGCGTCATCGTCGCGAGTCAAATTTCCGCAGTAGCGATCCCTGCATATTTTTTCTTCTCGCCGCAATATGCAGTTTCACTAGCAATTGGACTTGCGAAGGATTACTAACGAATCTGTTAACAGAAACAAACGATCGATGCGAGAACCCGGAAATAAGCAAGGACCAAGTAAAGCGAATCAGTATATTTAGAAAAATACATATGCGGGTCGCGGTCTAGTGGGTAGAGCTGGTTGGACTACTGACCGGAGGGTCCCGGGTTCGATTCCCGGGCAAGGCACTTTGGGCACCTGCAGCTCCACCCAAGCTAGTTGATTTTTTGGGTACCAGATCTTCCTGGGAAACCATAACCGGCACAGGGAAAGGAACTGGCCCCCCTACCCTGATGTGTGAATATTCACACGCCGTCGGGCTTGGTACATGGGTGAGCTCTACCATCACCTACTAAACCGACCTTTGGGTTAATCCATGATATTTTGCCGGCCCCGGTGGCGGTGGGATAACGTCCTCATTTAAACAAAACTTCGGTCGCGGGTTCGGTTCCCGCCTGGGTGAGGTTTTTTCCACCTAGGGCTTGGGTGTTTGTATCTTTATTACTGTTGTGTTGTCATTCTTGTCCGATGTAAAGGCCAAAAAGTGCTGTTTTCGGGCCATAACAAAAATAAATAAATAAACATACGCCACGACACGCATAAAATTTTCAAGAGGTTAAAATTAGAATCCGAACTCTTCGGAATGCATTTTTCTCCACCTTGACAAGTAGTGAATAAGCGAAGCCCCGTTTTACGTTTCATGACGTCTCATCAATCATTTACCAAGTGTTTAATTAGTTCACAACTTACAGACCACAATAAAACCCAAATTTTCTCTATAAAATCGGTTATTATCGGATAATTTCTCGGTAAATCCATCCATTTACCATTTTACGAATTGAGAAAAAACAATTCCATACGTAACCCCCAAGGCAGCCAATCAAATGAACATTTTCACTGCTGGCTTCCTGAAACAATAATAATCGTACAAGTGCTAATGCTCATTAAATTAATTAATTAATTTAGTAATACACTCATCGCAAGTAACAAGAATTTTCATGGCCTGAATTGCTCGCATGAAAGGGGCGATCTCCTATGTTGCATCGGCGACTGTAGTTCATCCCACGAAAGACATTCAACATTAATGAATCTAACCGACGGTACGCGTCGGCCACAAAGCGGAGAGTGAAACGATTGGCCAGTAGGGAACGTTTTAGAGAAGGCGCTCGCGCGTCAACCGAGACAGACCTGGAGGGTTCAGAAATGGGAGAGGGGGAAGAGGGTGGGTTTTCGAGGAAGGGGATGGACATGACCTTTCAGAGGGAGGGGGACTAGGGTTGAAGCACAAACATTCGGCGAAGGAGGTAGCATAAACGATAAAAAGGGAGGAGGATGGGAATAGCGGACGAGTTGAATAAGATTCCTGGAAGGCGGCTATTCGCAAAAAAATAAAATTCCCGTAATGATTTGCAAACCATATGACCAAGCAGATACCAGTTGAGCTTCTAATTCTATCACCAATTGACCTTTGGGTTAAAGACAGACATTGACTGTTTGGCAGCAGGTAGCAGAAAAGGTTTCACTTCAGAAATTGCAAACAAATTTGACACTTCATCCATAGGTGATTGAATAAAATAACAAGTTTGCAAAAAATTTTTTTATTTCTCTGACTTTCACATGATTTTCCATTGTAGTAGAACAGTTGAGAGTATTGTCTCTGCACAAATATCATCAATAAACTCAATTCATTTAAATATATAAAGAGAAATTTGAGACAAGTGCATCACAATGACCGTTTCTTAATATGGCTTCTGGATTCCCAAAATTACAATGGCAGTGTTCGCTCCTCCCAAATATTACCTTGGCGTGATTTCTACCTTTGTCTTGCTTTACACAAAAAATACTCTTTTAAATATCACAGTCAATAGTTCCTAGCAAACTTTGCATAATATCAGAGACTGTACAAAAGCAAGTACTCTGATAGATTTTCACAATATTTTTGGATGATGGAACACTCCTTAACAGAATGAAATGATCCGCTTGAATGATGACATACACTAGGGTTTGTGTCAGAGAAGTAGTAATGAATTCCAATAAAATATTGAAAATGATTTCTGGTATATCAAACTTCACAATAACCACTGCACTATATAGAACATGCATATTTAGAACAGCAGCTGCTGTGTACACATGCAGTAGCTTAATTGAAAAGATAATTCAGATCCTGGTGCAATATTACCTATTAAAGTCCAAATTACACTTGGGGATAGTTTTGCTACCATTAAGTGCTCATCTCTCCATGACTTAATGGTTCAACAATCATAGCATTTTCATTACACAGGACATTAAGTGGTGCAATAATAGTGCCGAGATTTTTGGACAAGTGAACTTTTGCTCTTATTTGTCATTGATGGATTATTTCTTCACAATATTGGTATTAAGACAAATGGATACATGAAGAAAACATATTTTTACAGCTTACTGGCAAAAGAATCACCAGAGAGTTTTATAAAATTTTATTCTGATAAATGTTTTTCATGGCTGCCACTAAATGTGTACAAATTAGGCAATGGATAATTCACTTTTGCCATGACTTTTCATGTGGTTTCAATCAGATATTCTGGAAGAGAATTTTCACCTCTATATTTTGGTAAATGAAGAAACTCATGGCATTGTTATAAAGATTCAGTTCATGAGACTTGAATGAAGGCAAGTTCTTGTGATGAGGGAAAACGGGTAGAATACTGCATTTAGGCTCACATCACCATCCTTAGTACAATGTAATAACCTCATAATTCATTGTTAAACACAAAAATAAAGCACACTATCTGCTGTAGCATTTTCAATCTTCTTAATAATGTAATTTCTCTAGCACTCTTGAAAAATTAACTCCATGGTTAGATCATATGAATGTTTTTGCATATCTCTTGACAGTTTAAACTAAGAACCAATAATTTCCCTGGCTCATAATGACAATGTTCATACCAACAGAGTATCCCAGTGGAGTTTTTGGAACAATTGGAACAATTTGTTTGGAACAATTTGCTGCCCTGGGTAAAATCTCTATCAATTCCAAGAATTGACCCTAACCAAGTTCTTACCATGTGGATCTCATAGAAATCTGAATCTCTTCTCATTACATTCTTGCACTATCAAATATGACATAAATGAAAAATAAACATTTGGGCAGTGATAACATTAAAGTACGTTTACTGTGAATTACCAAAGAAAATTAAATTATATTTGTTTTTCCAAAATTTCAAATTATGAAGAATAGTTCATTTAATATAATGAGAGATAAGTATGGTGCACTACCTTTCAAAATCTTGGTGGGAGTTCTTGCCTACTGTAGTATTTTGTCTAGCCCCCGAATTCCATAGGATTTGGCATCACCTATACATTCTGCCGCCATTCCTTGTCTCCCATTCTTGGCCATCCCAATTCCTCTGATCTGATCACACACCAATCTGAATTCTTGTACTCAATGTCTTTTGATGACAAGATTATGAAATATTATCAAAAGTTTTACCTGCCTTGGTGGAGGCCTGAGGCCAACATCACCAAATTTTAGCAGCAAAGCTCAAGGGAACTTGAGATGGATATTTAGATGTCAAATGGAAATAACAATTCCTGCTAAGGCCAAAAACAATATGTACTTCCATCACCTCTTCTTATTTCGGTCTGGAGTGGTTTATTCAGTTCAGAAATAAGGAGTCACTGGTGAACCATTAGTATAAAACACAAAAGCACTATTTAGGTGTTTTGCACTGAAATAAGAATTGGGTAATCCTCAGTAATTTGAAGAAGCATTCTACAATAATACTTTGTTGCTTCACAACATCAATTTTTCACATAAATACAAGCAAATAAAATTTTTTAATGCCTGTTTACCAGATGTCAGTATCTGGTTGAGCTAAACATAAATCATTTTTTCCCTGATTGCAAATAAAAATAATAGTAATGCCTTTGGTTGGAGGTCTGTATGTTTTTCCATGATCTGATTAGCCCAATTATATTTTTTTAAATTTGAAAAGTCTTTACTAAGCATTATCAGAAGATCTCTCACAGGTTTTATCCTTACCATCCTTATATTTTATGCTGTTAGTTACATCACAGATGGGATATATCTATTAATACAAACAGTACAAACAGTGCAAATACCATAATTGCCATTCATTTTCCAAATTGTTACCAGAACCCTGGAAATACCTAGTATGCATATGTACCTATAAACAGTTGAATTGTGCAATTCAAGAGAATATTAATTCTCGATTTTTCATGTAACTAACATTTTGCAGCATCTAGCAATCTCATTCCAGGAGTGTAATATGTTATTACATAACACAAATAATTATCCATCACACATGCCTCATTAAAAGTCTTTCACATGTACTATATCCAATAGGAAAACCATTTTTATCATAAAACAACGCCATAAGTATGCACTTAGTCCAACCATTATCATGGTGTAATCACAAAGTTATAATCATTTAATATAAGCATAATAACAATTTTACTAAGTGTAATGACTGAATGGATTTAAAATCACAAGAGACCTTTTCTTCAGATGGTCAGCCTAATAGCACCAGAATCCGCCATCCACTTTCACAGCAATCCATTTACAAAAATATTTGTGCCTTTCTCTATCACTTCACAAAGGAAATTATCCGCACAGTCCTGAGCTGGCACTGGTGGAACTGAGTTGCAAACAATGAACGCTGTACCAAACTACTCAAAGTATCCTTAATATCAACAGTTCATCCTCACTTTGGAAAGTCATAAACAATCGACTGACATGGCACTTATGGATATTAATAGAAACCCCTCTCCAGTGGTTTTAAGAAATCCTTGATTTCAATAGTTCCCTAAAAATTTGAACTCATATCACCACCTGAATTGTCTTTGTCACTCCTTTTCGGCTACATATGCAAAGGGAATCTTCTATGGAAATTTCACGAGTACGCAAAGTCATGTCACTTGTGAAGAGAACAGGAGATCTCACATCACAATAAATACGAATTTTAAAAAATCCAAGTTTTATACTGAAAGTGAGTATGGCCTTTCCAAATTTCACTATTAAGCCAATAGTCTCCCCTAAGATAAGCTATCAATATAAATTGATGAGTCACAAAACACAGCTGAATAATTCCTAGCCTATATGGTATTCGGCACTGTTGATGTTGTAAAATGACCAATAATAAGCTGGGACATTGATGGCCAAAACCTATAAAAAAAATTCAGGCATGAGTCGAAATAAAATAAGATTGTGATTAATACTGTTATGTGGATGCATATTTCAAATACATTAAAAGATATCTGCTCATTTTAATTATTCATTTGGTGTTGACAATGTTTTGAGAACATAGTAGAGGAATATTTTCAAGCCAGCTGCACTCTCCACACCATTGATTCATCTCCACCAAGAAGTTTGGCAAATGTGATATTGAATAAATATATAAAGTTTACATGCCCAAAAGTGACAGTGAACTTTAAAGTTGGAGCTTTTAAAAATAAAAGCATTACTACAATAACTATAATTGTACTTTGAATAGAGGACATGAACTTACAAATAGCAGAATCAGTCAAACTAGGATTGCATATCTATGGTAAGAACTCCTATTGAGCAAGAATCATGGCAAACCCTTCCTCATGAAATACTACACAACGGGAACAGTACTGAAGCACTTGAAGAGCTGAGTGAATCCCTTAAGCCTGAGATATGATCTACCAGGGACTCACAGTTATTTTTATTTAAAAAAGCATGCATGTTATTAATGAATTACCGATTAAAGGGGAATAGCATCTCGTGGTCAAAGCACTCAGCTACAGATTGGAAGGCACACATTGGAATTCAGATGACTCTAGGCAACCTCAGCTTCACCCAAGCCATGTGATTTTTTGGGTATCAGACCCCCCTGGGTTGCACACGAGAGGAACTGCCTCCCCTCACCCTACCTTGATATGCATGAATTTTGCAGGCAATGGGATCTCAGTAAGAAGTGAACTCTACCCTCAGCTATCAAATCCACCTTGAGAATGAGTTTTTAGGTAGAAGAAGAGCATTTGATCATCAATATCAGTTATTTTCAGCAAGCAGTGCTTTGTGACATTGTAGGGCCCCAAATAACAGGCACTCTTACCACAGCGCACAAAAAGGGCTAGGACTGCCTCCCTTGAAATCACCACAACCCAAATTTATCAAACCAAAGTTTGATTTGATAAATGATGCCCACACAATACTAATTCCTCAATGGTGTTTGAAATTCATACATCAGTGTAATAAGGGGAGCCAGTCCAGTCCAGAACCAGAGAATATAAGGTATCTGAGCCATAAGTTTAAGACATGAATGACATCCTAGTTTGAGGCAAAAATTACGATACAGTTGATTCCATGGGCTCATTTCTCTAAGCCACAAGTTGATTTGCAAGTCCTACAACCATAGACTAAAATATGATGCACATTAATCTTTCAAAGTCCTTTTCTGTGTAATAAGTAACAGTTTATAAATATCAATACCAGAGTTCACACAAGTACATTTCAAGGACTTGTAAATTGACTTGGGGCTTTCAGAAATGGACCTCATAAAGTTTACACTGAAAACTGGAAAACTAGAATAGAACATTGTGTTACTTACAATTGTCAGGCTCAACTTCTACTTCATCCAGTTGTTGAACAAATCACACTGGGAATATCCACTTGGACGCCACTGGATTTTGAAGGTTATTATAGACTCTTTGGGCCACAATGGAAGTGGCTCCAAAGGCATGACAAAGAGTTCAAGGGAATAAAATAAAAGTTCCGATGGTGGTTGAGAACGTGGAATTCCCCCAAGCGTGCTCATGTGATGACTTCCAGGAGACGGTCAAGTCATGAGCGTGAGCGGCAGTGGCGGTAACAATGCTCTGGGGTGATGTCAGGAGCTGGGACATTGTCTTCAATCATATGTGGGAGAAGGGGGTTCCCTTTTGACGAGGGCCACAGGGACAGTGGCAATGATTCCTGAGTCGGCTGGAGGAGAATGTATGGCTGGAGACATGGACAGTGCTGGGTTAGCCACAGCAATAATATTGTTCCCACTTGAGGCTATCACCTGAAATGACATATGACAGCAATTTCATTTATGAAACTCATTGAACCTAGAACTATTTCAGTGCACATTTCAATATGGATTAACTTACAAGTTTTTAAACAGGTATTGAAAAAGAACAATCACACCTGATGATGACATAAAACAGTAAAACATTTGACGTTATTAAACTTTCAGTGAAGTGCTTTGCTTGTTCCTTTTTAGCCAATTTTCAATATGCATTTGTTTGTTATTACTGTCACATTTGTTTAAATTATTTGGTGGCATCCCAATCTCTAGGGTGTCAAGTGGAGTGATGACACTTCAAATTCTATACTCAATCCATCAAAACAAGCCGCAGTCTACTGACAATGAAATACTTCTTCCTTGACTTCCCTCCACTCCTATGAGCTCTGCCAAAAGCTACCCATTTACAGGGCAAAGATTGTATATGAGACAGCTAAATTACAAATGGTACTGGTTATTCAATCACTTTTGGATTTCATTCCACTCACCCCACAATTTTCATTACACATATGCATTTTCATAAGCAAGCACATCACTATGATTTACCTACATTAAATAAAGAAACACAATGTATGCATCCACTGTTTACCAAACAGTGGATGCATACATTGTGTTTCTTTATTTAATGAACATGAACTTCCACAAAGTTGAGCTTAAAACAATAGAAAGCATAATTTATCTAATTTCAGCATCTGAGGTGTACAACTCCATTAAAAAGCCTCTGGTGCAAACCTTGTTCTCATGAAAGAATGAATCCTGAGTTGGAGACGCAGCACCCGTATCCACACCACCATCTCGTCCTCTTCCAGACACCAGCTCCCTCACGACCCTCAAGCCTTCGTCCATAAGAGTTTCGCGCACCATCTGTTGTACCTCAGGATGAAGAAGAAGGGGAGATATGTAATAGGTTTACTCAATTCTTTAAACAAACCGGATACCTTCAATAAATTTCTTAGCTAAGGTATGTATGTACATGGATATGAAGTTATAAAAATAAATAGTACCAAATGCAAGAAAAAAATTGAATGAATTTGAAACTGAATAGAAAATTTTAATCTACTGTTGCATAATTAAAAATATTTCACAAGCATATCTCTTGTTATCTTTAATTATTAATGAAATGGACATGTACACATTTCATTGAAAAGCAAAAAGTGGTACAATGCAATCATTAAACATCTCAAACTTATATATGTTAGTTCTTCACTTGGTACTTCCAAATTATTGGACTAATATACCATTACATGTCATATATGTATACAATTATGCAGTCAATAAAACTCTAGGAAGAATAAATTGGGCAAAATTCACTTAAAAAGATCAGGAAGACTCATAGAACTCATTTCTCTTTACCAGGAAAGGTGATCAGTGCCACCCTTAGGGAGTGTTTTTGGACTTAATTCACTCACGGTTCACCCTCCTGTCCCACCGGCGTCAAACCTGGAGCTCCAGCAAGACTGCACTGGCCACTGGGGTTAGTCCCCACCACCCAAAGCGTTTGTGATGGGGGTGCCAACATCAAAAGAGGCTCCAAGATTTTGCTGCGTGCAACATTAATGTCAAAAGCAGAGCAGGGGCACAAAAGTGGATGGGTTACAGGGTGCAGCACTAGGGTGGGATGCCATGCGGGAAGGGTAAGGGGGAGCGGAATTATGGAGAAGAGCATGTAAAATAAGGCAGGGGGTCACTGGGGGACAGCGAGAAGAAATCACAGTCCTGGCAAAAAGGTGCTGAATGTGTAACACCATGAATTACCCTTGAAGCTAGTTGGAAGGTGTACACATGTAATTGTTATGGTGTAGCAGTGACATATTTCTCATATTTGTATTTGATGGCTCATAAACACTCCTACTACTGCTTATCAGGAGGCATGTTGAAAAAGAAATTGATACATGTAAAGGTAAACATTTATCATGAGAACTAGAGGATAAAATGGTCTAAATAAGGGCAATAGGAAAAAGTTTTAAACAATTACAATTATAATAATCTTTTGATTTAAAAGAGACAACACAAGCTATGGCAGACAACATTTTATAAAACAAACACAAGAAAAATCAGGAAATCTGACTGTAAGAATAGTCCAGACCAAAAAATTATGGACATGGTTTGGGCAAAATTTAGCCAAACAAAAACCTCAACTTAACATATGAGGACTAGGCAAAATTTTTTTTAGCCATTTATTGGGGAAAATGTTAATTTTATAATCCATCAAATGCAGTGGGTGTTTTAAAGCCTCATTTTTTGAAAATAAAATGTTTCTCAATAGATCATTATTGTTGCCAGATACTACGTTCTTTCCCATGGCATCATTCTGTGCTGTGAGACATTGAAATCTAATTCCACAAAATAATTACTTCGTTGTATAAGGATAGACCACCACTGTGAATTATTTCTCATTATTAAAAATAAACATGACAACAGGCAAGTGGATATTTAGTCGCTAACCAGAAAGCCTGTAGTTAAAATCTAAATGACCACAGTAAGAGTAGCTGTGTAAATTTCCATAGCTATGAGTATATGCCACATCATATTCATTAGAGAAACTACATGTCACTGGTCTCACACACTACTCTAAACATGTACCAATTCTGACTGTTGGTTTTGCTATGAATTAAGTTCTAACCTCATTCATGGGTGAACAACTGATTACCAACCATTACATGGGTGGTAATCAGTAATTCTAAAAACATAGCACTGACAAATTCTGATGAAATACTTTAAATAAAGATGAAATGAAATATGTTAAATCTAGAAACATTTACAGTCACTTGAAATCCAGCTTCATTATATGTTGTTTCAATTTCCTTAGCAGAACCTAAATATGTGAATTGTAAATTAAAACAATATTGGCTCACTCAAATCTATTTCTGTAAGATGGGATTCATATGGGTAATTCAAGGTACCATTAAGAAATGAATTTTAATTTTCCCGTTAAAGCATGATTTAAGTCAAAACAAGAAAATTAGGTGACTTCACAGAGGGATCAAGACACCAATATTCATTCCAGATCAATTGACATAACCCTCCCTCTCAAACAGGAGGTATTTTTGATTCCAGAAAGGCCTCAAAAAGCATTAAAAGGCAAGTAGGAGTGCAAGGAAGTCTTAAAAGATGGGATGAGGGGAAAATAAGCTTCATTTAGCACATGATTTTCAGATCAAGGGATCTTATGGAACTTTTTTCGTCAATAGCTATCAAGTAAAATAGCACCATCTACTGTCATGATGTAGCTCTTTGAACATTTATCAGTTTTTTGAGCTTAAGTCCAAACTTAAGCAAAATTTGTCAACAATTTTCTTCAACATAGGATTTTTTGCTTGAAGCCTATATGCATAAAATGCTTTGTAATCCCAACTTTTAGCGTGGAAACAAAATGGAAACTTTAAGTCTGGAAAAGTTTTATGACGGAGATAGATAGGTGTAGTATATTTGATGTGACTGGTTGATTGGAGAGGGTTAAACATTGGGAAGGTTGAACAGTTCATGCAAAACACACAAAAAACATTGAAAAAAATCCAAATTTTTAGAAAACACATGCCACAGACATTTTTCAAAATAAATTAATTCTATCACGCTATGCTTTTCTTTTTTCAAATTAATGAAGGCCAAGAACACAGTGCAATATGTTAATGAATATGCACCAATGTCAAAGCGAAAATTAGTACACCTTGAACAACAAATGGACACTAGCTTCCTAAAGTAATGGAACTGAATATGTTCCCATTTCATTTCAACATTTGACCATGTTTACTCAGCAAGATTTATGGGAGTGATGAAATATACTTCATTCAGCATTGGAGCAATTTCTTACTTAACACTGAAGAATACTTGTTGTGCAGCCTACTTCAATTTTCTTTGCTTATAGTGGGTACCTACTTATGTTATGCATATATTTTCCACAGCAAGTTACTGAAAAACATTAACGATAAATAACATTGAATTACTTTGAGGGCAACTCTAGAGTAAAACATGATTAAATTGAATGACCGTAAAATATTTTGAAGACCTAAAAGAAATTTTTTTTTAAATCTTAACAGACCTATAGATTTACTCAGTAATATTTGGCAAAAGTAGGATCTAATGCCCTCCCAGATCATCATCAGAGGTGGCAAGATCATAAAATATTTTTGCTAGTTTGCAAAAATGTGATTTAACAGTGGTTGCAACTAGATATTTGAGTGGACCACAGTACATTAATTAAAAAACAATTCAGTAAAATCATTTCAAGTTTAAATTAAATGTATGTTGTATGTTGGTAAAGGATAAAGGATTGGCATGGTAACTCAGCGAGCTTGGTTTTCAGCTTTGGCAAAAGTAGGATCTAATGCCCTCCCAGATCATCATCAGAGGTGGCAAGATCATAAAATATTTTTGCTAGTTTGCAAAAATGTGATTTAACAGTGGTTGCAACTAGATATTTGAGTGGACCACAGTACATTAATTAAAAAACAATTCAGTAAAATCATTTCAAGTTTAAATTAAATGTATGTTGTATGTTGGTAAAGGATAAAGGATTGGCATGGTAACTCAGCGAGCTTGGTTTTCAGCTCCTAATTGGAGAGTGTCATGTTTAAAAATTTATGGTAATGTCTTGAACAACTCCATCTAAGAATCCAAATGATGCAATTTTCTTGTTGCCATGAAATTGTGGGAAGCTAAGTGGTGATACAGAGAAAAGAACTTGCTCCATTGCCTTGAATGTTTCAATTTCACATGACTTAAGGTTCATTTTACGTGGGCTCTACACTCATCTATGAAAATCAACATACACTGATTAATGTAGTTAAAGAGCAAGGGTCAAAGTGAATAGGAAAATAAACTGAAGAAGCAAAATATTTATTTAATTCAGTGGTTATTTATTTTTTGCACCAATCATAGAATTTCAGACGTTTGAGCTTATTACTAGCAGCCTTCATGATTGTGAACTTAGCAAAAGCATAGATAGATGACTCATTAGAAACCAAAGTCAGCCTTTGAACGTTAATGAACTACCACAGGGGCACCTACGATGGGTACACCTTATATAAGGATGTCATAGCAATACTGGCACAGTTATTTACCTAATTCAAACTTTGGCAATAATATCATGATGTTCTGGTAATAGCAACAGCATGATGAAGATGAACAAATTTTAGAAAGATGTACAAACATACTCGTAGGAAATGTTTTTCTACAGCTATTTGAATCAAAACCACAAACAATTAGTGAAGTGAAAAGTTATGTAATTCCAAAAATTTTATTTTGACTTTATCCAAGTGACACCTACCTATTCAATAAAAATCAAATAAAAAGAAAAGTAATAACTAAACTATAAATATCACTATTAACTTTTCTCACCTACCCTCAACTAATATGAAAATTCTTGCATGAATAACTTACCTAAGTTATGGAAACATTGCAAGGTATTGGGAATAAAATTGAATGGCTACTTATATCTCCTGAGGTGTCCTTTAACATGAAATATCAAATATCTTAATCCATTTGTGCCAAACCAATTTTTGTATCATAGAAAATTCCAAAAGTTCACATATTGGAGAATGTTTATACTGTCTTTGAATCTTTATGTGGAACGTGGGGGTGACGACTACTTAATGATAGCTTAACAGACTTATAAATGACCCTAGGGAAAGAAAGATGTAGGAATTAATCTGAATGGCTGGATGGTAGGGAAATGTTCCTGAATCTTCCATACCAATATGACTTGTATAAAATATTTGTAAGTAACACATTTAAACCATATTGGAAAGCCTTGAGATGACGAGTTAAAAATTGACTCTGCCATGAACTCTGGCAAAGAAACTTTCCTCCTGTAAGCTCATGATCTGACACTGCATTGGTGCACCTCTGTGTTGCACTGGCTATAATGGTTTTAAGCACTCTTTGCATTCAAATAAACTGGATGATTTAGGTCAAATCCACCAAAATAACTGTGCCATTAATCTGCCTTAATAAATTCCAAGAAACTGCGGGAGATGCCACGACAGTAACTTTTAACAGAGGCATCTGCTAATATGTATTTCAATGCAACAATTTCAGAGTGTAAAAACAATTCACCTAGACCACAATCCCGGTCAAGGGGAATGATTTTTAAACTCTGAAATTGTTGCATTGAACTGCTTTAATAACCCTAGTGTGGGAAAGCTCCTTACATTGCATTGGTTAAGAGACACCACAAAAAATCAAAGGGTAAAGAGAAAACACAGAGAGAGCCTTAAAAGTAAATGCTGCCACTTACCCAATGAAAGATGGGCTACCGTTATGGGTGGAGGACCAAGTCGTTCCCCACCCCTCCCCAAAATCTGAAACCAACGTTCACCTTTGAAAAACCAACAGCACCCCAGCCGAGACCAATCAACCCACGCACACCAACGAGCCAAAGGAGAGAAAAAATTGTGTGCGCACTCACACCCCAACCACCATCACCCCACCCCCCGATTAAAGTGAAAGGTACACCAGTAGGCCAAGACGATCACACACAAGCACGCTTCCACACACACACACACACACACACCCTCAGTCACACCCGTCTCTCTCACTCTTTGCCTTTATGACTTCAATAGCACGCCCCGTCGGATGCAGCCGCCTCCTCCTTCACCACGACCCCTCCTCCACCCACACCCACCTGCTTGGAGATGATCTTGGTCGACGGGCTCCCCCCCTTACCACCCCCACACCTCTGCCCCTCGACACCCTCAACCCCTCCGCCCACAGACTCCCTTGAGTCGCCACCTCCAACGCCCTCCTGCAACGACCAACGAAGTTAACATGAGCTGTGCACGTTCAGCAAGTAAGGGAATCACCCGGGCCACCACCAATGTGTCACATTGGTAGGTCAGGCAAGTGGTCTCCAAACTCTATGTGGAAACTTTTGAACGGGTGTGATCCATGAACCAGAAGCTAATATCTTGAATCACTTTCTTTGTGGAATGGTACTGGCCCTTGTGCCAAAATTGGGGAAACTCTAGGTTATTGACTTTGAGATTAATTGATGGGGTGAAGCTTTATAAAAAACTGAAATTCATCAGGACCTATCACAAGTCCTGCGTTAACACACTCAACCTGTGTTAGGTACAGAATATTGATCAACCATTTTTAAACATTTTTTTGTTTTGCAAATTCTAGTCATAACAAAAAACATATGCGGAATCTTGTTAAATGTTAAAACCAGGGCTCCAAACATTTCTAAAATGGAATAGAAATTATATATATATATATATATATATATATATATATATATATATATATATATATATATATATATATATATATATGCTGCAATTCAGAGTCACGTCTCTGGATATTTGCTACATGTTATGATACTGCATAAGAACTTGCCTGGGAATGCTACCGAACTTTTCTTAATATTCTATTTTCACCATAGATTGGTAACCGTCTCCAAGTCAAACTATTTTCTAATATAAAATTCGTTTGACATCTCTTAAGTTTCTTGAGTTACATATTCTCTCGATAAATCATCATGGCCCTAGTGTATTAATTGGGGAAATTTTACATCCGTAAGTTTCGACTGAAAGAGCGTCTCCTGCGGTTAAATAAACATTTCGAGTCCAATAGTTCAAGGATGGATAGCTACTTTCGGAGCAATTCGACAATAAAGGACCACATTCCCCTATACTATATTATGATGAAAATGTCCGTAATAAACTCCCAAATGATGTTGAAATTCAATGAACCCATTGCAACGAAAGTAAACTCTAAAAAACTGTAATTATGAGGTACGTTCGTACACTTCTTGATTCAAGACTTTCCTACACAATCTATGCTTTCCGGGGACACCGTTACGTACATCTTATGTACTCTTAGTACTTCGTCACTGGGTTCCCCGCGGACTGAAAACACCCGAGTTACATATCACCCATGCCCAAGGAGGTAACAGACCCTCTGAATAAGCGATTGCCTACACATCTGACTATTACCGATTAATTCTTCTGCTACATCTACAAATTAACTTCTGGTATTCCATGATTTTAAAAGGACATTTGCGTACGAAAATGTTCTTAAACAATTTTAAGGATGAAATGCATTTTTACGACCAATGGCCAAAGATTACCCTGTCTCCTATGGGAAAACACTGCGATCGTTCTCAGCTAGTGCTTCTCAATAATAATGACGGATTAGGCACTTAAACTAAACTAATAGGCAACTCCCTGGATGGGCTTTGTTTACTACTGCCCTAGAAAGTACAAATAGGCGACATATGCGAATATGCCTCACTGAAGCAGGGAAAATATTCCTTGCTAAGAACGACCAACCAACGCCCTTGATGGATTTCCCCGTTTCCATTCAATTCAGTCGCCAGAGATACTCGGAGAAAAATTCTTCAAACTTTTATGAGGCAGTATTGTCGTTTTCATAACCCATGTGGTTACCAAGCGCCAAGTCGACGGTTTATCAAGATTTTACGCGAGGCGTCAGCACGGGCAGCAGATAACCATACTACCGAGAATCTCGAGAATCGGTCCACAGACTTCCCCGCTGAAAGCCAATTAAACCATCCCCTGCAGGTTGATTGCCCTCTTGGACACCGCCTCACAGTCGGTGTCGTTGTCCCTTATTTCTGATCCAGGCTTGTTTGTCATTTTCTCACTCGACGTACTTTTCCCACAAAAAGAATAGACAAGCCTGGATGAAGGGGTAGAGATACTGGCCAGACTAGTCTGACATGTCCCGCTGCAGAAAGTTTTTTTTTTATCAACTAGTAAATCAAATGCCTTTGCAGCGTTACCTCCTAAAAAGGAAATTATCTCCTCGGCACTACAACTTTTAATTGAGAGAAATCAAGCTTAATGCAATAGAAAAACCCAACAACCTGCGCTCAAGATGACTCAATGATTCTGACATTAAAAACAAAAATATAAAAGGAGACATAATTTACACCAGTAAGAAAAACCCTGACAGATGGCTTTAGGTTTATACAGTAGATATTACCTGGTAGGGTGAGCTTCCTCCAGAATCGGTGTCATCAGTGTCTGGTCTCTCTGGGTCGAGGCAGGACGAGGAAGAAGAAACGCGGCCGCTACGACGATGGCACCATCTGGCGGAAAGAACCATTAAAATTAAATTAACCCAGTCTTCGAAATGGTATGTTTTGCATTAATTTTCATTTTCATGAATTCCAACCCACACGCTGGAAATTAGAAATGCGGAAATTTGGATAGTGTCTCTAATGTTATTTTTGAGTAGCAGACATTTTCAGCAACATATATTTTCATTTTCAGTAACTACATGTATAGTTTCATATATTATACCCAATCATCGTAAGCCGATTATGATGCAATACGCTGAAGCATTTATCGGCACGCATCATTTCATCCGGCGTAAAAGTTCAATTATTTTTCGTGCAGCATGCTTATTTCGAGTGTTCGATCAGCATAAAGATTGAAACAGCCGAAATTTTGATAGCTCTAAGAAAAATTTCAGGTTTCTAGCGACGGCCACTGGCGGATAATTTACAAATTATGCCTTCGAGGATTTTTCTCGATCCTTGAGTAAATTAAACTATTTAGTTTTGAAGAATAAATAGAATAAGTGAGAAGTGAATACAAAGTTATCAATTCGAAAGATTCATATCGCATGAAATAATTGATTCACATGTGTTATTCAGCTCTTTTTATTTTCGTGAGCCCTAGTCCGCACACTGGAAATTAATTTTGTAATGTAATTAGAGTCCTAAGACAGCCACTACGACTCTTTATTGAAAAATAATTAAAAGAGAATGTGGCATCCAGGAAACGCAAATACGTATTTCTTTGAGCATTCCGCCATCCTCAAGCAAGTCCGCGACACGTGAGTGCATCCGGGGCACTGAAGTGGAAGCCTCATCACTTCTTGCAGCCCTTCTTGGGTTTTCATATTAGGGGAGGAGAAATCGCTATTTGGAAATTGGAAATCATAAAACTTTTCTGTGGGTCAATTTTTTATGCTGAAATAATACTACATCAAACGAGAAGGATGTTCAAAAATGCTCTTGACCTGTAAGGATAGTAATAATGTAAACATGAGGTAAGGCTTTCTCTGAGAAAATAACGAACGCAGAGTAACTAGTCTCAGCATTTACACTTTTACACGGAAAGGAAAGCGGATGTGATTTATGTTCACTTAAATTACAAACTCGGGCTACAAACTCAAAACTAAATTAATATTCAATTGTTAAATAAATTGTTGAAATTGCGGGAAGAAATGTTTGTTGCCTTGTCAAATATTGCGGCCCTGTAAAAACGTCGCTTTCATTCAATAATGGTGGTCAAATTTTCAAATCGCCATCTGGATAGTGGGGCATCTGAAATTGAACTATTGGTCGAAGAAAGATAGTATTAAATTATTAATATTAAATAAAAAAAGACCGGAAGGGTTTAAAACAAATATCCTCGGAAAAACTGCGGAAAGAGCTACAAACATTCTATCCCCCTGATTTATACCTATGTCACGAGTAATGGCGTCGAAAATAGGTGGATCCGAAAGAATTAAATGTTTTCTTATGGAGAGCCAACCTTCAGTTAACATGTAGGGGCTGAAATGTAGGTCTTTTCGAATTAAATCTCTCCATGCAACAATTGTATAGTTCTCGAGACTGTTGAATTGGACGTCCAAAAATGAACATGGGTTATTACTTGTGCTCCAAAACTCGCTATTGAGCAATAACAACCACGGATGTATTTTTTAAAATTTTATGGGCATTATTTCGAAGAATTACGACGCGTCAGAAGAGACAACCTAAAACGACAATCATTCTAACGCAATTCCGACGTTTGTCAATTTTTGTCTTCCACCATGAATTTGCTTCCTGTTCACCAGACACAGCAACATTTCGAGCACAGAAGAAGACGGCAAGTAACATAAGAACTCCTTCAAAATTTGCAGTGTGAAAATCTTGGAAGTTTGGACCACAAAGTTGGAAGCCAACTTTGGCCGACAAGGCAGGGACACATTTCGACGCTCGAAAAAGGATGACAGAAAGGCATTTTACTCGTACCCCTTTCCAGCTGTGAAAGTCGGACGGATAGACTAGGGGAGCTTGCTTGTGTTGAAGCACCCGATCGTAAAACGGAAGATGACGCAAATCGCCTCCCGGGGTCAAATCAAATGATTCCCCGCCTAAAACATTCATTCCATCTTGTACGCGCATTACGCTTCGGTTTCGATCGCTGCGAGTCGTCCACGCGATGAATGACATGCAGTTGAGGGCAACGGTGCGCCGGGCGGGGAGCAATGATTCATCATACCGACTCGCGGAGGGCCGCACTGGGAGAGACGGTTGGTTCGCCAGCGGCCGCGGGGGCCGATCCCTGGCGCGGAAGGGAGGGGGGCGGACGGCGCGCGAGCGGCAGTGGGGGGGAGGTCTGCCGGGCTGCGGCGGGGGTAGGTGGGGTGTCCCGGGGGAGAAAAAAAATGGACACGGGGTGGGGACAGGCAGGGATAGATGAGGGGAGGGGAGCCTGGGTGGGGGCCTGTGGGTGGGTCCCCGTCAACGAGGAGGCCGTGCTGCCTGGCCATTCTAAAATTAGTCGCTGCACTGAGAATAAATACCACATGCGGGAGTGGAATAAGGCAAGAGATGGCGAACGGAGTGGTGGGGGTGAGGATGAAGTGGGGTGGGAAAGGGGGAAGGGTTGGGATGGTGGAGGGAGGGACCGCTTGAGGGGAGGGGGAGAGGAGAGAGACCTCATGGGGGGGTTTGGCGGGGGTTCGTGGGGGACTCGGCGTTGATATTGTATGTGTGAGGGGGGAGGAGGAGGAAGGGGGAGCTACCAGTGCAACCCACCTCCGCTCAACAATGCCAAAGCCACTAGCGCACTCGCAAGGGACCCTGGGGCTGCCAAGTTATTTTTTATGGTGTTTCTTGTTCTCAAGTCGGCAAGGCTCTGGCGGCACGTCTCCCGAGCGCGTGTCGTCATTGCCGCGGCGGACGCAAGAACTCCGAAGCCCGAGTGGGGAGGGTGGAGGTGAGGAGTAGGGCGAGAGCCGCCGTGTCGCGGCATGCAGGCCGTCGGCGGGCTGATTTGGTGCCCGTGATGGAAAATAAGATTGATACGCGGGCCGAGCTCACTGAATACACCGGCGTCATTGATATTCTTATTGATTGAGATTATATTCTTTCCTGGAAAGGGGGATCTTTGTGTACAATTTGTTTTACGGACTCAACCCTTTTGATACGTATCCAGCCAAAAAACATAATGGGAGTGACAGAATCCCTCTCCAAAATAAATGCGATGGTGTGTATCAATATGTTATGGACTGAAATAGTCGGAAACTCGGTAATGAAATATATTTTCGGTGTTAGAAGAAATATAAACTATTTTACGAAGGGTGGTAAAGAGCCCTCCCGATGAGAAAATGTTTCATAGATTTGAAAACCAGATTTTGTGCAAGCAATTTTAAATAAGAGATAACAAATCTTCCTGTTTTTAAATTTTGGCTACGGAAAAGTAAATCGATGTTAAATGCAATTCCGTATTTGCGATAAATGATTTGACCTCAATTACTTACAGCTAGTAATTTTGCCGGAGGGGTACCGAATACAAGAGGACATTCATTGGAATAGACTATGACTTTAGGGGAGTTGAGATAGTCCAGGAAGGAAGCTATTTTTGTAGTGAGACTAAATTAGACGAGGAAATCGAAAGAACAATTTCGTTCCGTGTTTCTTCCCTAATAATACTTCTTGATAAATCAAAGCACCAAAAATTCAACTTGAAAAATGTTTCTTGTAGGGACTACCTGTTTAACTATTAACTATTTTTCCATTTCGTGCTATTTTAAACGCTCGTTTTTTGTTTCATAATATTTTTACCAATTAATGCTTCACAATTCACCGTTTTCGTGAAATGACAGAATTCAATATGGAGCGTCTCCGTATACGGATCCAGAAGCGGGTGTTTGATGCAAGAAGATGAAGGTGGAGGCTTTTGAGATGTGGGTATGAGGAAGAATGGAGAGAGTAAGCTGGCCGGAAGGGAAGGCCAACGACGAGTTGTTGAGATATAAAAAGAGTAAGAAATAGTCGTGGAATAAGAGGGGAAAGAAGGGAAGTTGCCGAGTGAAATCCGAAGAAGACAAACAAGGTGGGCGGAGAAAATGTTGAAGGCCGCGATAGAAGAATGTTAGGTTAGAAGGGCAGAGGAATTAAGAGATTTGGGTAATTAGGCAACAAGAAGAGAGGTAGCATATAAGAAGACATAAATATGGAAATAATGCAAGGAAAACAAAAGGAAGTTTATGCGATATGTAGTACATACGTAGTAGTTATTGGGGACTAAAAAATACCATAAATGGGTAGATGACTTTTGATCATGGTAATTAAAGAAATACATAGAATTTAGCTTAAAATGAATAATATTTTCATGTATTTAAGTGGATACGATAAGATTTATCATAATGGATCCATTACCATGCACTCATATTCAGGGACGTAATACACTACATAAGCAGTTGTGATTTATTAATTTATCATAAGGCGCCTTAGTGAGGTTTTTCCGGGTTTCCTCACTCCCTCGCGTGAATGCCAGGCCATATGCCACCCCCGGAGCGTTAAACGTTAAACCCTACATTTCATATGACCGCACATTTTTTAATCAATAAAAAAATAGTCATTCTCTTAACCGAAGAGGCCACAGCCAATAACGGGATTTGTCAGGCATCTTTTATATTGTATTCTTATATATTGCAATGTACTATTGACTAATATAAACCTTTGAAACTGAAAAATTAATTTATTAGATTGATTAAAGAGTACATTTTTTATGTGGAAGCAAAGATCAAGTGCGTACCTCTAAACCCGAAGATCCTAAAGTCTTTAACTTTTCACGAAAAATATCTTTATAAAGTTCAATCGTTGAGAATACCATAATAACAAGATGCACGGCGTACGACGAGAATTCCAGGGTAAAAATGAATACGGAAAGAAGAAGATAAAAATTCGGAACATAGCATAAATGAAGATAATTACTAATTGCCAACTAAGAATCTTGCTAATCCTCCTCGTGACTCTTACCTAGAAAACGGTTTGCACCGCAAAGTTGATTTCTCATAATAAAATGCAATATATCTTTATTATTTGCTTTTAAACATTTATGCTAACACGTGCTCTTCGGTAACACTTTCAGTTATATCATATTTACAAATTGAGATCTTCAAGATATTATGAATTGACACTTCGTAGCCTTTCTTAGTTGGAGCGTTACCTTGTAGGCATGCCTTTCATCCCAACCACGACATAAAATGTGGAGAAAATAAAAAAAAGTGGGATTCGTCATGCTCTATCGCCCCTCGTCGGAAGAAACGATGCACGAAGTACGGTGAGAGTCCGGGTGCCACTTAGGTATCGTCTACTGCCCATAAAAATCACATTGATCGCCTTCAGAAATCAAGGAAAAAACCTGTTTGTGGTCGCTGATTCCCATACGTTTACATCACGTTTACGTTATCCAGTTTAACTTTATTACACGTAATTAATTTATAAGTCGTCCATTCTCTATGAGTGTGACGTAAAGAACTTCCTAGTAAAACTGCCCACCTTCAACCACCAGATGCATGAGCTGAACTACTGCACAGAGCAAGAACCTTTATACCCATCATGGGGGAACTGCACGAGAACGAGTAATTCTGCTGAAAAGACTGGAACGTGACTAATTATTTCCGGAAGAAAATATTGAAAACAATTTACGCAATTCAAATTCATATTTTCTTACTCCGGAACTATTTTTCACTGAGGGGAAAGCATAAAATGTTCTCGCTCGATTGATTTGAAATTACCATTTCGCCATAATTTGCCAACTCTGGTTGCGAAAAAAAACGTCGAACATAGTAGTCAATTTAGCAGTTAATGTCATCTAGCGGAAATGTTGTGCACCACACACTCTTAAGGGTGGACACGGCTAAAATTCTAGCGTCATATTGATCTTATTGCATACTTTCTTTTGCGGCATCCAAAATAATTAAGTATCCATGATATAGAGGTTTTTAAGGGACTAATTACACTTTTCGTTTGCAATTTAAAGGAAACAGTGAATTTGTGTTCCCGGCCGATAACATTTGGTTTGTTCTACACATACGGATTCCCACCAAGCGCGGTACTGGAGATGGTTTGGCAGGTGAGTGATGAGATTACCCAGTGCTAAAGCCCAACGGCGTTTGAAAATGACACACATTAGCTTAGCGGGGTCAGTTCCTTCTCATGTGCTACCTACAGTTTCCCTGAAGGATTGATGATCGAAAAATCACCCAGATTGGGCGAAGTTTGAGGATAATCAAGAGTCCAATCCAGATCGGAACTCGGGTCCTTCGATCAAAACCCGAACGCTCCATTGCCAAGTTTTGTGGGAGGCTGAGTCGAACTTTCCATTTTTCCGATTACCTTTCCTGTCCTAAATGCATACAAACTACCGTCATACTATGTGTCCCATCGCAGAAACATTGACAAGACTAGCCGCTCGACGACAGACCAGCTCCCGGCTGAAGGCCTCATCTCCTGAATTTTACGTACCAACTTTATATAAATTGAAAGACTCCATGAGTGAACCGAGCGAAAACGAAATAACATTTCATGCTCAATAATTACATCGGCTTCGAAATTATTTCATGACGGTAGTGAGAGTATGCTTCGCTACTGAAGAAAGATGGTACCCACTCACTGCGGGTTCGCGTGTAATTTCCAGAGAACTGACAGGACGTGTTGGACAATTTCAACAATAAATGCACTGTGAAAAAGTAGCTAGGATTATATTGTCTAAGTGATTTGATAAAAGTACCTCTACCTTCACTTTCGAGCGTCTTCGGTTCCGGGTGTTCTCGACCATTATCGATCGACATACAGGGATCGATATACATGTAGTATCTCCCAATGGCTGCGTTTAGTTTCATGCACCACACGAATTCCGTGCCCCAAGTGGAAATCGAACTCACGGCATTATAGTTAACCAAAAGATACCTTGTGGGAATGGCTCGGCCCCCGAGGTCACTTAATGCATATGGTGAGTTTGTGTGAGCTGATAATTCCATGCTAGGAGGGGTAGTTTAACGTGGATGTTATAACGATCAGTTCCACCCAACTCCCAACTTCCAATCTACATACAGGTATGGAGAAAAATTGAGTTGGATGGAAATGAAGACTAACGACGAAGTTTTTAATGTTCTGGGAGAAAGTAGGAAGTTGCTACATGAAATCCGAAGAAGGTAGAAAAGGTGGGTGGGTAATAGTGAGGAGGTAAAAGATGGGTGATAGTAAGGGGATAATAAGATGTTGAAAGCCATGAGAGAAAGCGGAATGCCATGTCAGAGGAAAGAAGAGGAGTGGCCTTTTAGACGGCATTATAAGTACGTAGAAATGAAGAAGGAGGTAACGGTGGCTAACAGAAGGGAAATAAGGAGAGAAGTAGTACAAAATACATGTTAAGGACGTCAAATTCACACAAGGGCGCCATTCACACAGGTCCACATGCTACGTTACTAAAGCATATTCAATTGGAATCCTTTCTGCTCAACATGGCATGCTCAAGTCACGCCTGGCATTAAAATGCGCACCTGCCATCTTTCACAGGAAGGACTGTTGATTATACCAACTTCCCCACGAGACCCTCCAGAGGAAAAATTAATGTCCCAGCATCGTCATCCATGCCCCGAAGTCCGTTAAAAATTCTGTTGCGACGAACGTGATCATTCATGGTTCCTTCAAATTCGTGCAGACTAGGATCTGCTCTGCACAAAACAACAAACTATCAACTTATGTTTCCAAACCAAGGGGCGTGAACCCAGATGGACGCGGCCGTGGAGGACCAGTTCCCTGCACACCCTGAACGGGCCCTCCACGCCCCTCCAAGTTCCAGTGCTTACCCTATCGGCGTGCGATGGTGCTCCGAGGGTGCTGGTGCTCGTGGTGTGCTTCTGCTGCCCGCTTCCGCCGCGACGACGGCGCCCGAGCGCAGGGGGGATCTCCCGCGGGAGGCAACGGCTGACGAGGACGAAGATGTCGCAGCCTCTGCGGCTGCCGCTCCCACCTCGCCGACGCATTCCTGCTCGCGGGGGACGAGAAGGGAGAGCACCGCTGGACACCGGGCGTCGGCCGGCGCCATTGCACGAAACAATGACGCCTGCTTTGCTAAGTAACGGCATTTAGCGGTCGCCAAAACACAACGACCACTGCCTTCCAGGTTTGAGCGTGACTGTATCCCACACAATCAACTCAAATTTCTCCTGCTTTCGGCAGACACCTTCATCAGAGCCCAACGGCCACTCGATATATGGCCGATAAGTAATAAGTATCTTTACAAATTATTCTACGAATAAGTAATTATATGATAATAAATAATTACAACTGCTTAGGGCCGTGTCGTCAGTCGTCACTGAAGTGTAAGTGCGCTCTTGTTGGAGATCATGCCCGAGTAGCTCATTTTTAAGCCTTCGGCGACTTTTTTCTGTTCGTATTTAAATGTTCAGGAAACCTGCAAGGTTAAATCTCGTCTTGAGGCAAATGCGAAGCATTCGTCCTAAATTGTGACACATTTCGTATTAGAGTGAACTCGGTGACGTCTGACGATAAGGCCCTTGGGCACAACACCCTTCGGCTGAGGAGAAAAGAGCTCGTCTGTTTCCTACCTCAGGGAGTGCAATACAAATAAATGTTTGCACTTCAAACATTATCTGTAAAAGATTATTATGTTAATGCACACAGAATTTTGTGAATAAATTACATATTTTGGATGCACGAGACCAAAACATTATTGAAAACCGTCCATTCCTTATACTAGTTCTTCTCGAAACAACTTCTCCTCCATAAAAAGGGCACCTCTTCAAGTTGCCATCATATGTTGGGCCCAATATTGACTGCTTAAGACAGGTTTCATTTTATATGCCAACATCCATTCCAAAAACTAGACCATCAATAGGCTCACTCAACAAGTATGTACGATATATCTCTCGACGACGCACACGCTAATGCGTAGCGGCAACCACCGAAAATATACCGACATGTCCGTCATTCGGTTGACGTTTCCCGAGACCCGGTTGGTAAAAGAATCCTTTGCAAAAAATTTTTTTTCTTACTCCCGACCTTATTTTATACGACCAGCATCTCAAAGCTGCCAATCATATTTCGACTCGTCCGAAGGCAATACTAAATTCAGTATAAGCCATTTATAGTCGCATTACGTGATATGAAAACAAGTGACAAAGGTCAAAACAGAGGTCATAACAATGTCTTGCAAATTGATCACCAGCTTCCAGATACTAGCCCTGGGTTGTGGAAAATAGAAAAACACGTTTTAAGGGTGCAGATTACGTATCAATCAAATAACAATTTCAATATTCACTCAATTAAAAACCGTACTTATTTCCATTTTTAATACCTCTAGAAACACGTTGTGTCCAATTCCATAGTATGACATGCACATGAAAATTTCCGTGAGAAATTCCATTGTTTTAAACCAAATTTCTCAACCATATGAAAGCATTCCATAGCTATGCACTTTCACTCCAGTCCTACATGATTGATTGCTATAACATGTATTTCGGTCTTTTATCAATTCTACCTTCCCCGTTAGAATTTCGTCAAAATTTTCAAAAAAGGTATTTCAATTGCCACCTTTTCTCTATTTTTGTCTGGCCAAGAAGATAACAATGTTTTCTACTGGAATGCCATTTTTTTACACCTGGCATAACTTTTTTTCAAATATTCGACATCGGTGAGCTTGGTCATACCCCCAAGGACCCTCACACTCCACAATTCGTGCTACGGATTTCTTGGATACAATGGAAAAACATTAAAAATAAATCGAAACAGATGAACTTTAAAATGGCTGACTTACATTCAATATCCAAATATTTCCCTTTATTTACCTGATTGTACGTTCCACGAGTCGCTTGAGTCCTTGTTATGTTACTCTAATTGGTGTTAGAGTAAATTCACTGTGTAATGCTCGTAATGTTCCTAAGAAGTCGTTTAAAAATGTAATTTTGACTTTTAAATGGCAATTGAGAACTTAAATTGCCAATGAATGCCATTTACAACGAGTGAGAAAACGTTTAAAAAATGTAATTAATTTTTTAAAGAGAAGGATGTTCTTTTCTCGAGCGTATTGTCCTCAAAATGAGGTAAAATCAAATTTTAACGGGTAAAATGAGAATGAAATTTTGGTAATGCCTTTTCCGAATCATCATATGTACAGCAAAATATTTTTAAGGGTAAAAGTTTCCAAACCACAGAGAGTAATAGCGATGGAGAGCCTTAACTTACCTAATATTTCGTGCAGTTGCGGGAAAACTAGATAAACCACAAGTAGACTAGTTGTCATGGCAAAACTTTTGCGAAAAGATTTTTCATTTTTTCTTAAAGTGAAGCTTTATACCATCCGTACAAATACCATCAGTACGTATTTATATGTATCTATACTTGCATGTGTGTGTAAATATATATATATATATATATATATATATATATATATATATATATATATATATATATATATATATATATATATATATAGATGATGCGGAAGTACTCACGAGAGCAATATAACTTTTGGACGGCACAATAGAACACAGAATAAAACAGATAACACGTAAAAGGACACTCACACTGTAGATGATTTAAGCTTTCGGCCTACTCCGAGGCCTTCTTCAGGACAGTCTGACCTGAAGCTAATATATATATATATATATATATATATATATATATATATATATATATATATATATATATATATATATATATATTAGTGCATGTACTTATCTGTGTGTATGTCTATATATATATATATATATATATATATATATATATATATATATTTATACATATATATATTTGTGCAAACATATATTTTCATTGTCCTTTGGGTGGCTACCTTAGCTAACACTGAACTACTTTTGAAGTCGTCACTGTAGTTTTATTTAAGTAGTCGAGGCTATATTTAATATTAAACACATCAATCTGGTTGCATGATTTTACTAGAAATTGTGGTTGTCATTGTGGTGCTCACATCACCCCTGTACATTCCTCTGGAATCCGATTAGTGGAAGGTAAATTGATTTGCACGTCACCAATGTTCTCTGAAGTTATGTCTCATGTATGGTGCGTGACTTTATCTGTTCGTGTGCTGTGCATTCCTGACGTAGATACTCCCATTGCCGTGAGTACAGGTTATTATGTAAATATAGATGATCTAGATATACTACGCCGCTAAACTCATCGACAATTGAAGTAGAGAACGCAGCGTCTTTGCTCCAGGGAAATACTCCGTAAATAGTTATTTAGAGTTTGGAAGAATTGCCTTCCTGGTCTTCAGTGTCCAATATGCACCTATTACTACTCCTGGTATATCTCCCCATTGGTGGGGCGCGCGTCCCAATTTATTAGGGCCCCACCCGGAATATTTTCCTGGCCGCCGTGCGGGCGACGTGTAGTTGCGAGGACTACCAGCGGGCAGGGATCGCTGGAGAGGAGCCAAGAGACCCCTGCATAAACGTCCCGAGGTTTTTTCGCCGAGTTGCCATAAATCACCACACCCTCGCAATCCTTCACAACTCCACTTCCCAGACACAAAGTAGTATTCTCTGACCCAGCTTTTGGATCGCGAAGATATACTATTAAAAATACTACTCTCGGAGTTTAGAGGCAATTTAAGGACAAAAAGAGTTCATTGTGTATTTAGTGAACAGGAAAAAAAACTCGACGAGTGTCTTTCTCAAAAATTATGTTTTTGATCGTCTGAGTATTCACCATCTTGCAAGTCTAACCCAGAAAGCTAATCAAGTAGCAAGACGATGATACGAATTCATTTGATTTTTTAACAGGAGGTGCAGATTAATCCTGCACGTTAAAAATTAATTTAAAACAATTTTAATGATAAACGAAAATTTATTTTTTCTTATTACCGAACATAATAAAATCACAGTGCATTTATTATATATTACAAATCAAATGCATTTCAATGCTATACAAAAGCGTCAAGTCGCTTGAATCTCACTGCTGAGTGACATTTTCTGTGAGGTGGCTAATGAATCGAGTCATTTACAATATCTCGCTCCACGTATACCTCGATCGAGTGATGCTTACGGCCAACTACCCTGCCATAAAATCAATCAGCTCAACAGAAAGATACAATTATGATTTGGACAACGTAATATCCATCCTGAGGGCAGGAAACCGAATAATTCGTCGTCCGAAAGCCTTTTTCCGAAGTCGGCAACAGTGACCTCGATTTTTTAATTAAGACTAGTGGCCCTCGAGTTCAACAATATATTTTTACATATTATACATTACATACAATGAAAGGCTGATTAGCCTAACAAGAGTAATCTGACCAAATCAGATATTTTCACAACCATCTAAAGAGTAGAACCTACACATACTCTGCTAAGGCCTAAGTTCAACGACTGTGTTCAGTCTCGGCCTAAGGCATATTTTACCTAAATCACAACATTAAGCATTCAGTATCGAGTACCGATTTTTGTCCAAACATTTCACACCTTTAAACTGAATCGCAAATCTGAGGGCTTATTAATAATTTATAAAAATATATTAATTCTTGAAATTGTAATGAATTGCAAAAGCAAACTTAATGGACCACCGAACATCAAAGTACTCAATGCCAACACACTGGGTAATTTCATTATCTGTGGTCATTTAATTTTTTCTGTGACAACACGTCATAATTTCCTTTATAAAAACAATTTAATTAACATTCTCAACATTAACACACAGGAGCCTTTATAATTAGGACTTAATGGCAACCATAAAATAATAACCAATCCTAATATTGGCCTAATATATTACTATACTAATTCGACTCGAGTATTATGGCGTTTAACAACAAAACTGCCCAAAGATTCCGGATATCACTCATCTAGGATACTGTGTTGGAAGGGCAGAAGCCCACCGTCGTTCCGATGACCGCTCTCCTGATATATCTGCCGACGAGAATAATTAAAGACCCCGCACCCGGCAGATACGCCAACGGGATTCGATCCCGGGAGCCTCGGGTTCGACGAATCGGCCCGCTCCTCTCGAGCCGATAAGCCGGTCCTCTGCCCCGTCGACCTCTCCGCCGCCGGCAAGAGGCGGGGGCGGAGATGTCGACGGGGCAGGGGGCGAGAATGCCGTGTGTGTGGGAGGGAGGGGTGTCAATGGGGTGGGGGGCGGGGGCGGTCACCTTCCCTTGGCCGCCCCTCCCGCCCACGCCGCCGCACCCACCTGCAGTCTCTTGGCCACGCGGGTGGGGGAACCCTCCCCGATGTCCGACCGCGGCCTCTTGCCGCCGAGGAGGGCGGGGGCGCCGTGGTGCGAGGCCAGGGCGGAGAGCTCGTCGGGGGCAGGGAGGGTGGTCCCGTTGGCACCGGAGGACATGCAGAGGCCGCCGCGGCCACCGGAGCAAGCCTCCGAGGGGCAGACGGCCGACGAGGGGCTGTGGAAACGGAAAGGGGAGGAAACAATCAGTGTCATTACAACAGCAGTCAATCGCACACAAACGCCCTACGGGCGGGTGGTGGGGATCGTCTCTCGGGGACATCCCCCCGCTGAAGCTGGGGGACACCTTCGCGATAGACCCCCACAAGTGTTACGCTTTGTGCGAGAGTAACCCGTATATGCTTAACTTTAACTTGTACTTGACGCCGCTGTACATCATAAAATAGCAAATTTTGCGGGTGCATCACTGATTATTCAGGGTAAGTTTTCGTTTACATCTCGTGGAAATCATAATGACTGTGAAAGGACACATAAGTCCCTTGAAAATAACAGAAGACAAAGTATGCACTGCCCACAAATTCACACACACGCACACATAGATACACACACACACAACCATATCTACACTTTTTTGAAGTCCAAACTGTTATTCTGTTTATTTGAAACACCAATCCGAATTTTTTAATCACTTTTATCAAAAAATGTAACATTTCCTTTGGAATTTAAATGCTTATTTGCCACGGCACAGAACACCTCCATTGCGTAATTTATGACCCCAAAAAAATAGAACTGCAATATTTCTCCGCGATATATCGCCGCGATTTTTGGAGCACCTTCAATTTATTCACTACACTTTTTTATATGATTGGCGATATTCCCTCTTACCCAAGATCACAAAAACTTCGAAACAACTCGGGTCCACAAATGCCAAATAATATTTCCGCAAAAAAATATATTCATGAACGAGGTTGCCTTTTGCATTGCTAGTATGTTAGGGTAAATTATGAGGCTATTAGCAGAACTACACAATACTTATCATTGGAGAATATAATGAAAATAGTTCATCGGTACGGCATATTGCAAAGTATACTGATTGTAATCAAATAAATGAATGGCGGGGATAGCTACAAGTTACTCCACCTTCGTCGAACGCGAGATGCGCGGCACTAACGAACAACGGGTGACTAATAACGGTAAAACTATATGAAAAATAAAAACTAAAAATTTACCCCGTTGAGGATATGCATGAAGGCTAGCTTATCATTAGGAAATACATAATCATAATTTGACGTTATTGCGGGGCGTGACAGCTACAAGCACGTACTAGGGTCTGCCGAAGTAAAATACGGTTCAATGAAATATTTATTGTTAGTGAACGGCGATTTTCCTTAATCATATTAATCTAGCCAAAATATGTCTCATCTTCTATTTATACAAATCAGTGTGTCCGATATTTACTTGTAGATTATTGAGCAGTTCGACCAATCTTACGGAAATTATTGATGGGCACATTTTAGGATCTTTAGAGGGCGCCATCGCATCATGCATATATTCATCTACCTACTTTTGCCTACACATGGTGAGATATTGAATTGAAATATTGGACAAACTCACTTTAAATGTGTCAATTTTGGAGGCACAACTCAAAGGTCCTCGCTGGAAGCCGACAGTAACGATTTTGATGGCCAGGACACTTCTAAATCGCACAAAAAGCCTAGCAACCTCAGCAGGGAATATCCTCGAAACTTTCCCACCCCGCCCTACCCTCTTAACTTGGCTACCCACATTTTAATAGAGTGATTACTAAATCAAAATACAGACGTCTACGCTAGACTGTAGCATCTGCGTGGAATGTCATCGGATAGAAGATTTGGCCACTGACCGGAGAGTCCCGAGGCCATATTCCGGGTGATATCTTCGGAACTTTCCCGTAAAATAATTGTGATTTTATTGTCACTACAACTTCATGGGAAACCGGATGGTTAAAAATAGAAATGGAAAATGAATGAACCCACTATCCCGAATGCATGACTCTCTTACGAAAGTGATAATAATATGAGGTGAGCCAAGGCCTCACTTATCAAAACAAACCTTCAGGTTGATTAATGCGCTGATAATGAACGTGGAAATTATTAAAATAAAAAACTTGAATTTGAACCAAAAACAGACAATTATATATTAAAAATCACAAGCAAGCAGAACTGAGAACTTCAGATAGAATGCGTCAGTATTGGTAAACCTAAAGCGTCGATCCTTGGGGTCACCTCATCACACGCATTGATGATATTTCGTTAGAGAGAACACTTGCTCAAATCTGTGGCGTGGCCAATCTGGTCTGTAATGGGACCATTATGCAATGGCAGGGAGGCAGTCGGATCTCTGAAACACAGTTACCGCTGCCCTCTTCGCCAGGTAACTTCGGATCCAAGTCGGTGGAATGAAATCCTTCGGAGAGCGAATGGATACTCACTGTGAAGCGCCCTTGGAGTACTGATAGCCGGAATCTCGGACAACTTGCCTGGCCAAGGGGAAGAGTTCGTCCCGCCTGCTCAGCAGGGCGGGGACCAGCCGGCATATCTGCGCCGCGGCCTCGTTCACCGAAACCTGCAAGCAATGCGCAATAGGGGAATCCATGACAAAAACGTAATGTTTATTGAAGGAAGATAACGCTAACGAAACATAGCAATGCACACAGAAATACGCTCGAGGCCACTTCTGGTATCGACGGTATGACGTGCCAAAATCGCATAGATTACGTTCAGAACAGAAGAGATTTGTAACAACAAACCTTACTAATCAAGGTAGCAAACATAGAAAATGCAGTTTGAGAAATTAGGAATTTCCTCCCTTGCGATAATGGTTATTTAGATTTTGAGGAAATTTGAACTACTACGAATACTCTAAACTTTCATAAACATTCAACTCTTAAAACCCAAAAATATACATATATCTGCATATACTAACTGTTCCCAGGAGCTTTAGCATTGATTGGAATTTCCCCAATGCGTAGGGGCAACATTTTTTTCGGGAAATTTAAGCAATTACACAATAAATACATTTGAATATTTAAATTACACAATGAAAGAATAAAGGCGTGTAAAAATTGTTCGATCTTCAACGATATGTCTCAAGGGTGCGACTGAATTTCCCAGACTTTTAAAATATAAGGCAAAACTGACATACTGTGTGATTTAAGGCTATTTGGGTTCAGATCTGGAAAGATCAAAAGTACCAGGGATAATGATGTCGATTGGGTGTATTTCGTGCCGAGGCCGAATTATAACTTTTGATGAAACATTAATCATAGCCAAGCTTATTTCAAATTCAGTGATCGTACGGATATCACAAAATAATTTAATGAACAACATATTTTACTGACAACACCTGTTGATGACCACTGATGATGAATCCTTAGCCGATGTTTAGCTAGGAAAAGTTGGAGGAGATTTGAATGACCGAATGGGAAAGAAAGTTGTAACGACTGCAAAAGCATAAAAAATTCGATACAGGAGTGAAAGTCGGCGTTGAACTTTATGATAAAGGCAATATATGACAAATTTAGGTGAATTATTTCCATTTCTCCGATGATAACCAGAGTATGTGACAAGCTGAGTCATCGTCATTAAGGAGTGTGGTAATCACTAATTATGAAATTGAATAATATGGTAAAAAAAATTACATGCAAAATCTGATGTTTCCCCTCGCACTTTAGAGAGCAAAAAAAGTAAATAAAATCAATTTCACGATGAGGACCACAGGATATAATTTGTTTTTCACGCATATTAATTGGTATAGGCAACAGCTGGCCTAACTTAATTGGAAAAGTTAATGGTGACGTGAAAATGATATATTCATTGATGATGGTAATCACTCTCTCTGTCTCTCCCTCTTTTGACCACTCACCTCGTGCAGAGTCAGCGGCTTCTCGGGCTTCCTCTTGCAGTCAAATCGGCCGTAAATGGCGGCGTATTTCCGGATCTCATCCATGCGCCTGGGGTCGTCTTCCGACATTGCCATCACAGCCTGCAAACATTGATTATGGTACATTAGGAGATGTTGTTGCAAATTAGGACCAAACAGCGTCGGAATAAGTTGATCAAATTTCGTACAGCCATTTACAGCATTTCAACCTTCAGCGTTCTGAACCTATGTCACCATGGGAGAAATTTTAAGGAAAAATATGGCAACATTTTGTTCACATTTTGAATTCCTACGTTTTATATCCAAAGTTCAACCATCTCATATGAAATATCTTTCATGTATTAAGTTTATAATTACTGATTACCTCCAATATGTTCGCTTAAATTAGGTGGGCATATATCCACAAAAATTTTTCGAACAAGAGATGTAATAAAAAATTGATTTACCGAAATATTTGTGTGCACAATTTTGAAGGGCTCCCATCTCCTTTTTCAATTTTAGGAAGTTATCGTTGAATTAAACTAATAGCATTAAGTTAAAAATACAAAATAAATAAAAGTTCATGTGTACTATTAGTAAAATATTTAAAAGTACAAAGGATCATTCGTCGGAACATTTTTGAATCAAGCTGAAATATCAAATTTTAACGAAATTTTAGACCCTTAAACGAATCTGGAGAGGCTCTCCAAAAAATCACGTTTATTAACAGTATTAATATTACGTATTATTATTAAGAGTATCAATATTACACTTCCCATGCCCAAAAAGAGTTATCAACTAATAATAGAATCTGAGGATATCCGAGGGCTCTCTCCATCGAAGTGCTTCCCTTCCAGTTGACACCTCCTCCATATGCATTTTTATATGATCTTTTCAATCTTTCCAACTCAAAGCAACGCTCCCTTGGCAAACTTATAGTAATTAGAAATACGTTCAACATTTAATTGAAGTAAACAACACTGAAAACTTTCAAATTCCTGAATCGTTGACTACGCGGGACAGATAATCGAATACGAATCATATAAGGGTAGGAATTCCGGTCGACGTCTTCATTTCCGCTGCGAAATTGACTGAAAATTGGATTCCAACTAGATTCGACTCGGGAGTGAACTCCCCGCTCTTGGCACGCCTCTGAGCGGGTTCCACCGAGTGCGGCCCTTTCCGGTCCGTGGTGCACCCACCTCGAGATCCCTGCAGATCCTCTTCTTGGCGTTGTGCGGCCGGGGCTCGAAGGGCGGCAGGCAGCGGGAGAGGCGTTCCGCCGCCTCCGCGAGGCGGGCCACCTGGGCGTCGAGGAGCACGGGCTGTCCGCCGGGGGGAGGGGACTCGGGGCTGCAGGGTGGGGGCCAGCCGCCGCCTCCGCACCCCCCGTCCCCCGACGACTCCTCGGAGCCGAACCAGCAGCCCTGCGAGGAGGCGGCGGGCGGGAGGTGGTGTCGGGGCGGGGCGGTGCGGGGGGAGGAGGGGGCGTCGGGAGGCGAGGGGGGGCCGCCCTCGCCGCACGAGGACCCGGGGGACGCGTGGGAGGGCGAGGGGCCGGAGGTGGAGGGGGCCGCGGAGGAGGCGGGGCAGGCGGACGAGGGGCAGGGGGCGGCGGCGTCGGGGGCCTGCGACTGGGGGGTGGCGGCGGCGGGGGACACGGGGGGCCGCGGGGACTGCGGGAGGACGTGGACGGCAGGTGGGGGCGGCGGGGGGCACGGGGGCGGCGGTGTGGGATTCGCCGCTTGGACTGCAACCTGCGGTGGGGGAGGAAACGGGACATCACGCCCAGTGTTAAAACATGTTCAATGCCAAAAATAAGTAATCACTGATGCAGACTCACTACCAAACATGAAATAGAACATGCAGAAGTGGGCTAAATGCCATCCGAGTTGCACCTAACCACAAACCATTTTTTATTATTAAGTTGCCTGGTTAACTGAATTGGGTTCAGGCCACCCATTATTTCATGCAGGTACATCAAAATTAATCTTATCTTCTGGAACGTACGTAGAATTAAGTAGTTTATATCCAACTTAGGAGCAATACTCATGATCTCCAGGAGCCAAACTAACTAGAGTAAATTCTATTTTATTAGAACAATATTCCCGGAATCTAAGAGGAGGAAATCGCCTTAGGGAAATGACTATTACAATAAAGGTAGCAAGATAATACAAAATTGAAGAATTTCGCACCGGCTTACGCAGTGCACTTTAGCACTGCCTTTATATTAGCTATCCTACCCATTAACATGGAACCACATAGTTTAGGCTTTGAGAGTCAACTTGAGTTCTAAAATCCATTGGAAGTGAATTACTATACAATGGCTCTACTGGAAATTCATGAGTTCCATGATGGAAGAAAAATTTAAAGAAACTTCATACAAATATCCTTCAAAATCGATATATTTGTGATTCATTGTAGAATAATTGAAACAAATGTATATAACGTGCCTCTCAGAAGCTTGGATATTGATTATTATTGATGTGATATCATCACTTATATGCTTCTATTATATCCATAATATGTTCTATAGACGAAAGAATCCACAAGAATCCACGACGAAAAAGCTTAATAGTCTCAAGAAGTAATTTATAGCCTAGGAGAAATTTATCCTTTTGCAATCTGAAGGGTATTAATTGTCATGCTATGTGAATGTATCATCCCATTTTTTTAATTTTGACAATCCTAACCCAATTAATCCAAAAAGTCGACTACTAATAAAATTTTTTCACTGATTCTCAATGAAAAATATGGTTCAATGAAAACGGAACGTATTAGGTCTCAGCGCATACGCCACGTAATGATGAAATATACCTTAGATTTAAAACAGCAATCTCAGAATTAACACATATTCGAATTGATAAAAGATTATTACTTAAAAAAAAGAATTTTATCATTAACTTGCAGATCAGTCGAAAAGTAAAAATCTATTTGATAACTAACAAAAGAAGAGAGCCGATCAATCCGACTAAATCACACCAAAGGAACTCCCAATTGGTTCTTCTGGGGAGGGTAAGACTATCGGGCGATCAATAGGACATGAGTTTGTGCAGGAAAAACGCATTCGTGAAAATTCGCGGCATCCGATCTTCGCAATGAAGGCTATCAAGCGGGATGTGACCACGCTAAAGAGAATTGCCGAACATTAATGATGATGTCAGTGTTGTTTAATACAAGAAAATGCCGTCGTTTGAGTCCAAGAAAGAATTGTGTATGTACGCCGTATCAATTCTTGAGGGTTGAAAATAATATTTATCCTTTGCGATAAACATTATGCCAAGTGAAACATTCCGGAGAAGCGAATTTATAGGTTGATGAAATTTAGGATGGAAACTTGAGTCGGGAGATTTAATTTCTCATTGGGTGATATTTCGCTTGGAACTTTTATTATTTTGACAGCTATGAGACCAAAAGGAGACACTTTTCGCAGTCCTGTAGCCCGTATTAAAAAAATAAATTTAAGGTTACACTTACAGAAAACTTTAAGGGGAGTTACGAATCAATTGAAGAAACATTTGAATCATAAAACTAATTTAAACCCGAAAAATGTTAACATTGTCACCCGGTAAAAGTTTTTTCGGGAAACTAAAAGGACTGATCAACCAACTCGCGTCGCTTTGACTCAGCGAGGTTCCCCGCGCCTCTTGAGACAAGCGGGCGGGCGGACGGGGATGACCACTACCCACCTGAGGCGCCGCAACGACGAGGAAGGGGTGCCCCCGGAGGGCCTGGTGTCCGGGCGAGGTGGGCGGGGGTGGGGCGGAGTGCGTGGCCAGGGGCGGCGGGGCCACCGCACCCGACATGGACCGAGGCCCCGTAGCCGGGGGCGGGAACACGAGAGGCCCTGAGGGCCCACCCGGCACCAGCGGAGTCTGGAACGGCGCTGCAAGCAAAGAGAAGGATGGGAGAGGTTAGTTGTGCGACTAATTTTATTCAATGAGGATGAGAGGTACCCAATAAAGTATTATTAGTACAGGAGGTATTTTAAAATGAGTACACATATAACTGTAATTTTACTGCTCACTCGGTACTCCCACAGTAAAAAAAATCGCCCATATTTCAGGGCATTCATACATGCGAAATTATAAACTGTCTAAATATGCAGTATAAATTTCTATTTTAGATGGGTAAACACCAATAAAATGTCGGAACTATTCACAATTTCCAAAAACTCAAATTCCGTAACCCAAAAAAGCGCGTCGGGAAGGATGGCTACAGGTAACATGAACAGCAGGTACTATGATCGAAGTATATGACGCATTAGTAAAACCAGCAACTGCCGTAAAATCACTACTTTACCTGAAATTATATTTTTATAAGACGTACCGATACGCTATAAAAGTCCGAAAATATTTTCAATGATAACAGAAAAATGTTATTAAGAATTTGGTACCAAATGAATGCAGCAGGATATGCTAAAGTTCAAACGAGTCAAACGTACTCAAGTTTGAATGGAGTACACGTATGCCATTCGTGTGTTAATTTAGTTGGGTACACAGTTAAGCGTACCATCTAAGCACTCCTCAATATATGCATATCAAGTATTTTGTTTAAATTAGATATGCATTTCGGTAGACAAAATTAAAGGTAAACCATACTTAAAAAATTAGCCAAATTTTTTGCCCGTGCATGAATTTGTATGGTCCTCATTTGAACACCAAAATTCTAACGGAATTAAGAGCGCGAGAATTTGTTGGACCACGGAGAAGTTTGCATAGAATCCAACAATGAAACTGGACCCTCTTGACCTTGGACCTCCAACAAAGCTCCCCAAAAAGATACGAAATATATGAAGGCGAGTTTAAGTTTTGAGTTACGTTTTGCTTACCCTAAATTAGATGGTTCAGGACTATTTTTCCTTTCTTTTATTCGCTGTAATCCAACTTTTTTGACCATTAATCAATTTAAATTGATTTTGCATTTCCCAGACTGTACTCGTGTATAGTAGACGTCATAAATAATAAAGCGGGACTAAATATATAAAATTCGATTAGATGAGTTAAGTTTTGAATTTATTGGTGAATTATTATTTAGTTACATTTAACACATACAGTAACAAAATACAAAACAGTAGCGGTTTCGCCTAATACCTCGAAGCAAAGCTTTCATTGAAAAATGACGCTAAATATCGAATGAATACAAAGATTTATTGCTTATGAAAGGAAATGATGCTTTCCCAGATTTATAGTTCAATAAATTATATTTAATAGGCTGTTTGTAACTACAGAAAAGAGGAAAAAGAAATATGTGAAGCAGTAATGGGAGATATGAAATGTTGGGAGATACGAAGACATGGTTAAGTGAGCTCATATGGTTTTTATTTTCAGAAGAATCGAGAAATAAACCTCAGTCACAATCATATCCCGTAAACTCTTTCCCCCAAGGAAGGACAATAATTTCAATTACTGTACTCTATGGATTAGAATGACGTAACTAAAACAAATACAGAAATTCAATGGGGAATTGTTCATTTCGCATCAAATTAATTCTTCAACTTAATACGAAATGACTATTGCGGGAGAGTCGTGGAAGTAACATCCATACAAAGCCCTGTATTTGATCTCCCCTTACACTAGGCCCACAGATCAGACATTACTGGGAGACTTGGTACCAATAATTATTGATGGTAAGATTTTGTTCTGTTGGCAACGCAGTAAACATATTAGACGCACTGAAATTATGTAGTAGAAGGAAAAATTCAATTATTTCGATCAATAAAATAACAATATGTGACGGAATTGATTGGTCGGAATCCACATCGCACGCTGCTCTTGAGCTGTGCTCTTAATCACTGAAATGAAAGAATACAAAGGAGTTCAAATGTTGGACTACTCAAATTCAGTATTAATAAAAATATAGTCTCCTGGAAGATATAGATCCTACATATATATATATATATATATATATATATATATATATATATATATATATATATATATATATATATATATATAGCTAGAAGATATAGATGTACGATACAGATGCCTTTTACACTGACCACCCCATTAAAATTCAAATAAAATCTGTAACATTATCCGATGATAAACAACCTAAAACTTTACAAGCACAAAAATATTGGTATAAGTACACATTTAGACACGTCCCTAACTTTAGAGAGACATACTACAAATAATACCTTTTCCTCGATTCAGAGAAAAAAATATGAATTTCTCGAAAGGAATTTGTCATGCCAGATAAAGTGTAAATTTTACGGGATGTAAAATATTCGGATGCAAACGAAATTGTGTTCCGAGGGCAACTAAGAGCAGAATTAATTCACTCACGTTTTTTCTTTGTTTCTTTGACTCTCATTTTTACCGCCCACAAAGAGGGCGAGACAATAATTACAACCGATGGGTATCATTTTTAAACGGTGTGCATCAACCGGGACCGCGTCCGCCTCCGACCCGGCACTCCCGGCGTCACTCAAAGAGACAACGAAAGCCACATAATTCCATCCGCCCTTTGATAAACTCCATTGTCTCCACGCCCACTCTCTCTCTCGCTCCCCTCCCAGCCCTCTCCCACCCCCTCATCCCCAACCCAGCTACGTCACGAGCAGAATCGTCCATCGCCTTGGTTGGGCTCCTCAAGGAAGAAAGTATTGATCCTGTCAGCCACCCCGTTTCTCCCCCCCCTCAAGAAATCTCCCTCCCCTGCACTCATCTACCCTCCCACCACTTCCTCTTCCCCCATCCAACCGCCTTTGCTATCGCTATCCCTTCCCATTAGGGTCGACCCGAAGGACGGATGCGCAGGGCCAATGTCCCTAGGAGAACGGATTCTGGTCGGAGTTTCGAGGCGATTAATTCTCTCGGGAGACGGCGGACGATACGCGGACCAAAGCCGGGAGACCAAAGTTACCCCCTATCGATGCCATCATCCATTCCCTTTCGAGGGCTCCTAACTTTCGATTAGACAGTACCCCGCGAGTGAGTTGTGTGACCGAGCAAGTTAAGTATTAATTTTGATACATTAAAGAGATATTACTATGGTTTTCTTCTTTCACTGTTTCAGTAGTGGTACCAGGTTGCGATGAAGGGCTCGATTACATAAAAATTTCAAGTTTTCTAATAAACTGCCAAACCATACTAACCAATGCTGCATAACCTCAGGTCAAATTTGTCAAAGAGACAAGGAAGTAGAAGAGTACAAAAGTCGAAGATTCTGATCTCACCCCATCCATCCAACTTCATTGGATGATCGAATCGAAAAAGTCCCGCTTATGTTCAATGATCTGCGGCACTAATGTTAATGATGCTGTTCATTTACGTGAAAAAGTGATGACTATTGACAAATCTGACATTCACCAAACGCATCTATCTCATATGTTAGTATTATGGAGCATGAAATGCGTTATGTTACTTACGTTGTTCTGAAATTCCTAAACTACACGACCGATCCCAAATTAGACATTAGACGTAATTTCCAAATGAGGCCATCCTATACAGCACATTAATAGATGAAATGGCACGAATAAACACACAAAGTTCAACTGATCAAAATCAAATCTTTGACAAGAACACTGTCTCGAATTAGAAGCTGCGGATTTCAGAATACAGAAATCACCAGAATATTAATTGTCCGCAGAACCTATAAAGACCTAACAGCTTACGTTAAAACTTTATTAAAATAGTAAAACTGTCTTTCTTGAAGTCTATTGGGGCAAAATAAATGTGCGTCGTATGGCCTATTTTCCTAACACCCACGCTGGCGATCACTTGATACGGAAAGAAAGTCAAATAGGCAAAATTTACACTAGCAAAACTATATCTCAGGTAAAAATACTGGGCGTACGCACCGGTGTGATTTTATCCACTCCTTTTAATTTCCGGATGACTACATTTTGCTATTTAAATAAAAAATTGAAAACAGTTGATCCACAAGAAAAGCATTTAAAGCACCCAGAGAAAATTGGTGAGACAAGCTTTAGTGTGAGATTCTATTTTTGTCTGCAAATAACTTTCTCTGCATCACGTTTACACTCGGCAATTAACTTTAATTTCTGTGATTTTCATCACTTGGAAACCATCCCGCAACTTTCAATGAAGAGCACAAAACGTGTTTATGGAGCTATCCAGCAAGGTAAGATTTGAAAACCAAAAATGGATTAACGGGGAATTAATTTAAAAAATGGAGTCAGCTTCGGCAGTTTAGAAAATTTATTCTTGACGGTAAATCATAAGGGGGTGGGCAGTTCGGTGAGTAGAGCGCTGGGATATTGACTGGAGACCCCGGATTCGATTCCGGATGACACCTCGGGACATTCTCATATTCAACCTAACTGTGCAATTTTTCAGGTTCAAGTTCTTTTTGGGAAGCCGTAGGCGGCACAGGGGATAAGAAACTGCGCACCCCCCCGTTACCGTTATGAGTGTAAATTCTACACCAGTGCAGGGGTTACATGAGGTCAGATCGATCCACCAAACTTCATGTTAATTACTATTTGTACGGGAAATTTTCAGTCTAAACAATGCATTATAATATATTCCGCAGGGCTAGGACAAGAAAGACGGACGATCAGCGAAAGCCAACTGGAATTCTCTATAATGCCAAGAAAAGCACCTTTTTCTTTGTTGTAAAGGCGTGGTGGTATTATGGTTGTTACAGAACAGTTATTTGTTCAGAGAGTATACTTTTGACTTTCTTCACGCAAATTATAAAACTACCTCGCAAGAATAGACATTTCTCCTTCTCAATGAACCTGGTCAATTGAAACCCACAACTAACGTTCAACAATCATCTGGGAGATTCAAACGGCCTACCCGAAGCAACGTGAAAGGCCATTAGAAGAGGAAAAGCAGCCAACAAGAGGGCCGAACACATCCGCGGAGCTCAGTTCCGATACACTACAAGTGGTGGATACCAACACCCCATTTATATAGTATTTCCACGTGATGCACGATCAGCTACTTGATTTCAACATGGCGTGGCTTCCGAACGGGATGGAGGGAAAAGCTTAATCCGGCGGGCGTGGTGCGGAGAAGGGGGGAGTGGCAATCGCCTCGCGGGAAAGGGAAGTTGCGAGCGCTGAAACAAAGCTTGGGGAGAAGCTGCCAACAATGAGTTGGCCAACAATGACAGACCCTGTTGCGAGTGAGTCTGCACAATGAGGAGGGGCACGACCCATTGTTTGGCCAAGTCCAGAGGAAAGAATTGAAGGGTAAGAGCACGGTTAAGTGAGGGGACAGGAGGAAAGAGGGGGACGCGTGGTGGACCCGTAAGGGGAGGGGGGGAATCGGGGGAGACTGGAAGGGTGCTGCAGGAGCGAGGGGCCTCGAAGACAGGCCATGGGAGGGGCTGAAGGGACGAAAGACGGAAAAAAAGAGGGCTTCCCCCACGCACACACGATATTCTTCACTGGTTGGACCAAGGGAGGGGAGGACGGGACTCCTTTGAAACCATAAGGGCGAGGAAGGAAAGAAGGGCCCTGGGGAGATGAATGGGCCCGGGACGTAAAGGGGGTGGGGGAGTGGTGGAGGTGGGCTGGAGGGGCTCGCGTTACGGCCTTTGCTGGAAGGGGAAAAGGGTACGACGAGTGATCCTTGCGCGAAGGGGTGTGTGTGGGGGGGGGGGAGGGATTTTTATTCGACCGATGGGCGCGTGTCGCATTAATTCCTACGGCTGCCGCAAGGGTTCACCGTGGAGGGCGATTGTCTTGCCTACACCACGGCCCTTCCTGGCCCCGGCCCTCCGATGGGACGAATGGCTTAACGAGGCCGTGAGCCGGGCAATGAGTGTTTGTTTGCGGCCCTCTCCATTCTCCTCCGGTCGACGGCGCAACATCGACCCCACGCGAGGCGTGGCACGCGCGCTGGGCGTGCCGCGTGATTTTTGGCAAAGGTCATCATTGACGCCATGCTGACCGACCCGACGCTATGGGATCGGGACGGTAATCGAATGGCACTCTGCCCGCGTATCGAGGTTTAGTGATTCAAACGAATCCGTTTAGCATTTACATTTGCATCGAACACACCAAGCCGTCTTGAGGTCCCGTGGCAGGGTGCGTCAGGTCACACAAGTCATTTGGAGTAAATGACGACTGGTGATAAATAACAGCCGAAAAGTTCCGATTGCCGTACGTAATGGTCACGAATTGTACGAGGAAAAAAATTATTTGCACTCGCAATTATCGGTTCGGGAGCCAATTGCTTTTGAATTTTCAATACGGTCTCGCAAATAATGCAATGAAAAGGTATTCCTTCTGTATCAGCACTAAACTCGAATGATTTTAATTAATTCAAAATATTAATAAGTGAATGTCATCTTCGCGCTTCCAGTCTCCTCACTCAGGCTTTAAGATAGTTCGAAAGGGGAGCATCCAGTGAAATATCGGAAATACAATGCTCCTCATAAAGTGTCCCAGATTCTCGACGTTTATTCAAGGCTACATCTAATTACTACAATTTACATTTCGTTATAATTTGATATATGGCACGAAATAATCAAAACGAAACAACACCTCTCCTTAAGGTTTTCATTTGAATATTTATCCTCTATTTCATAAAACTCAATTTTCATAACGTAGCCCCTCGGATGCTTCTAACATGATTTCCCCTTGTCATTAATTTACCGGTTCATCAGAGCGGTCACGGGGAGCTTTTGCTCAGTGTGGAGACTGTTCGGCAGCTGACTGAATGACATATGATTCAAGTCCGGGTGAGCCTTTAGACTGGCTCCTGTGGTTAGGGCTTTTGGAGACTGTCCAGAGGGCACCAGTTCCACTATGGATGATGCCTCTGGGTACCCTCTTCATCACCATAGCAGTGCGAATTTTCGCGTTCCTTCCAGATACTATATTCCTGGACCATTGTAAGGCGGCACAGAGAAACGAAATTCCCCCATTGAATATATGCGAATTTCATTCGCTGTTGGGCTTACTATGAGGTGAGGTCTAACCTTTGCCAAGCAAACCAAACTTCGGGTTTAGCATTTCTGCACCGATAATGATTTGGATATCCTCTCTAGCGAGTGGTTTTATTTGAGTTCCAAATATTATTACTGGCAAGCCCCAGGCAGCACAGGGGAAGAAATTGACCTCTCAAATGAATACATTCGATAAATGTATATGTACGATCTGGTAAGCTCCACCTCTAGGAAACGAACCAGCTGCTTCACCAAATTCTCCGCTGAGTTTTACCGAGTATTTTAGGAACAAAGTACGCTTAGCATTGCAATCAAATCCAAAAGAAACCACAATAGCCTACCTGGCTATTATTTTAATTTGTCAAATATTATAGTTAACTATGAAGAAATATGTTCCCATTCTCCCGATCCCTCTTTTATATAAACTGCTGCTTCCTCTTCAGGTAGAAACTTTAATTGCTCCACTTTGAGGGCGGACGGTTAGTGCCCGCCAGGGACACCCTAATTGACGGAGCAGTCCCTGATTCTCAAAAGGGCCGAAGATGAAGACACATTCGCCACAAGGAGAATGGGCGAAATTACACCAAAAATGAAGGAAGGCCTTTCCGATGAAAAACGACTGAACATATTATCTTGGGGATGAAATCGCAGACACCATCAGTTGGAAGCAAACCACAGTGACATTCGTGAAAGGTAATCGCGTGACTTTAAAGGTTGCCTATACCCACCCACCTGGCTCTTTGCGCGGCCCTTTTTTTTTTGAATCATATAATAATGCCCACTGGGGGCTTTCATTCCTACCCACCCCGGATCGCTTCCGAATAACAACTTGGTGCCTTCGTGTTTTGATGCCCCTCATACTTCCCTACCTCGTTTCTCGCCAGTCCTCCACCTTGCCGTGCGCCTCTTTGAAAATTCTCAATCGCTTCCCCACACATGCACAGAACAATACATTGTCTGTTTGAAACTTCCCGCTAAATTGAGAAATTAAATAGAAACGGTAAACCCTTCCAATTGACAGTGCTGCAGAATGTCGACAGGAAACGGATGGAATCATCCGAATAGGCAATTCCGCCTTCGCAAAATTAAACGAATCTTAAGATAAAGCATATTGTATGGGTTGTGAACCAGACCGTGTCCCGAGTGTTTTTTCACCCACTTCAACGCATTTCTCTTCGCATCGTGAGTCGTGACGAGCATACCACTGCATTCACGTCAATCACCGACTCTGCTCAAGCGTCCAACACCCCACACTAATATCGTTTGCGTACTTTACTCTCATCAGTAATCTGAGTTCACATTAAAACGGTTAGTCACTCGTAAAAGAAAATCAAAATGCTTATCAATAACACATGGTCACTTATACACGTGTAAGGCATCTATTTATTTATTTATTTCTTTAAGAATTTATCGTTGCAATTAGGCAATTGCCCTGGTGGCAACGGTCAAGTCTGATCAGCTGTCACTCATGACATGGACATGCATGCATCACAAATATATATAATATAAATAAATAAATATATATATATACATTTTATGTATACACACACGAGAATATTATTGCGCTTGTGATCTGCTCGATTCCGCCTTGACCACCTCTCCTGTGATCCTCCTTTATATGTGTTCCTATCCCTTTTCCTTATTCTATTTTTACGTGAATGAATATATATACGAGTGAGTATTTTTACGTGAATGAGTATATACTCGTATATATAGGCATGTGCATATATATATATATATATATATATATATATATATATATATATATATATATATATATATATATATATATGTATACACATGCGCAAGAGTTCCTCCTCTCACTTGAGAAAGATGGTTTGACCACGGAAAATTCGGAATACGCGTGAGTTTCTTTTTTGTGTATTTCAGTGTTTTTGTTTTTACTCACTAGTGCTATCATGGTGTACATTATTATTCATATCCGTGAGACTTTCACATAAGTTATATATACTATACATATATGTGTACATACATACATACAAACATGTGGGTGTGTATACATAACTCACGTGTGTGTATATACACACACACACTTTAATATTTCTTTATAGGGTAGCAAAAGATATTTTTGAAGAAACGTGAAATCTATTCAACGGAAACCCTACCGATTTAGACCGAATAATCACCAGAGTGTTACATAAATTGAAAAATGACTTCTTCACTCATTCTACTATCACAGCTGTGAGTTAAAGCTCACAAATCAAAAGAAATAAGATCAGAATCATGCACTCTCCACGAGTAGATATAAGAAAACGCCGAACGATTCATAGGTATCCAACATAGTAAGCAAGTCGATACTAGCTCTTGACTTAAACACTGCTTCATCCGCTATTTTCCCAGTCGTAAGTGACATGAGGCCTTTGATATATCGACAAGAAGCACTCAAACATGTGCATGTAATACTGAAGATGTACATGTGCCGTCGATTCCGTTTCGCGTTCCTACCAGATATATGCATAGGCCCCTAAATCCCCGATCCCGACCATATAAGGGGTTTTGTAAAAATCGCTCTCCAGCCCTTGGGACGACGGGAATGGCTCGCCCCCCTCAACAAAGAGAAGGGTATGTGAGGGCCCCCCATTCCACCAAACAGAGAGAGAAAGAAGACGGAACTTCCGCACGGGTTGGGTGAAGGGATAGGCGGGTATATACATATGTAAGACAGGGGTGGCCGGTTTGTGGCCGCTGACATGCTTTCACTCGATACGCATCTGAACATGAATATTTGGCCAAATGTATTCAGCGCTTCTCTCTGGAGAGCACTTGAAGATTGCGGGGCGATGACTGGGTGACCAGCGGTTACGTTTTTGCCTGGTATAAGCACTTTGCTAATGATATTCTGTGTCTCCGACTGAGGGGTAGGTACCTAGAAGTGATTTTCATTACCATGTGACCATGCGAATTGAGACTTCTAACCTCCACATCATTTGCTGTTTTTCTTAACCCCAATACTCCTTGAATATTAAATTTCATATGGAGAGCTACCACGTGGGAATGATGAAAAGCATGCTCTTAGTCAGACGGACATAAGTCAAACAACACTATGAGTAAACTATTTGCTGTCAAACATTCAGTTTAATGTGCAGATAACAGGCGCTGAAATCCGTGAAAGACAAAATTCAGTATCGTAGTGATGGAGAGTTTTTGTCAAATCATATCAGCGGGTTTCTGGGGTTATATTTGAAGGTATCAGCGGATTTCATAGGTATATTAGTGTCATCAGTTAGTAAGAATTTTTGTCAGTTTGGGAAGTGTGGTTCACGGCCAATCAACGACCAAATTCCACAGGGCACATAATGCCATCCGATTTAATCGCCTAATAACTGGGGACCGCGACTTCAAATCACCAGTCACAACAGAAAAACCGGAGGTACAATTTTGGACAAAACCAACCTTACATGCGTAGACGAATAATCCAGACACTTCACTTTGTCCTCTTCAGAAGTGAAAAAAAGCCGGATTTTAGATTGAATCAGGAAACTCATTTCCCTTCTAATAATTTCTTTCACAATACCCTACCCGTGGATTTCTCTTTCTACTATTTCGGAATTCATGCATTTTATGGTTCAATCTCTTTTGGTTTGAGTTTCCTAATATTCCCCTTTCAGAGAGTCTCCTCGAGCACATTCGCCATTCATGATTTTCTCGGTCTACCCCTTCCACTCTCATTCAAACCATTGGCGACCTCTTCGGTTCGGTGATTCCACTCTCACCCATTCTCACAACACGGTCGAACCAGCACACTTCTTTCTTGCTTATCTAGTATCATCATCATATTTAGCCTTTTTTTATCGACCAAAAACACTCCTCAAGGGTCCAAATAAACAAGGCATTTATTCTACATTTATTCTTAACACACCAAAATTTCACTCCCAAAAAATAATGATGGCAGGGAAGCACAAATATTTTTCATTTATTTTCGCTTCGGATATCATTCGGTTTTCATTTACTCCTCATATTTACAACAGAATTTTAATTCTTTTTGCACTTCTTTGTAGCTTCATACGACATACTTTGCCGTCACCATCCTCATTCTTCTCATAACATACCTATCGTAGCTGTCGTTCGTGAAAATTTGAAAATAAAATCACCTCATCAATATGACAATACGTGAGGTAAAAAGTGCCCGATAAAAAAAATTTTAAATCACGCATTATCCCAGAGAAAAGTTTTAAATGTACTATCCCTTAATTTAAAATTGTTGGCGTACACCCTCTTTATTCCTCATATCTCGAATTCCACTCTCCACCATCTGACGATTTATTTTATTAATATACCTTCAACAAAGAGTACATGGAAGTCACTGCAGTTGGAATGTATTTCAAATAGTGTATCTTATAATCATGCCAATATAATTTCACCAGATAGGAATTGGTGAACAGGCAACTTTGAACGGAATCATTCAAATTTCCGGAATATAAAACCCACAGGACCATTCATATTTTATAAAGTATTTATATAGTATAGTCACGGACATAAAAGCAAGAAAATGAACTCAAAACATTGAAAGCCGAATTCGAGAGTCGTTCGTGCGAATGGCCGAAAGCTAACGAAAAACAGGGGTTAAGTTAGACACGAAAATATCCCTAAAAATTCATTCACTGCTTATTTTGCATGACGAATGATGAAAGGCTATTAGATAAACTAATATTTAGAAAATTACAATTACATTTAACTCTAAAAGGTCTCTCAATGAGCATAAACATATACTACATTTAAGAAAGACATCGTTTAAGCTCTATCGCTTCTTCCCAAGACTTACGACGAATGCTATTTTCATAAAAGAAATGCATGAAAATGCATTTATGAATTTGACAGTAAAACCATGGAAGGATATAAAAACAATAGCGACTGCATCCCTAAGTTTCTTTTGAGTATTTCATCCAAATTAAACTCTGCTCGCTGCTCTCAGACCTCCCAAAGATAGAAAGAGCATTTTTTCTACCGAGAATACAGGGTACACTGGTGATTTTATTTTGTTTGAACTGCTCTTTCATTGTTTATCCGTGCCGTGAAGATCGCGGATTATTGTAATCACACCTTCCGAGGACGAAGAGAGAGAGATGTAATATAAAAAGCATCGTGTCATATGGAAACTTCTCGGAATGCATCTTGGCTCGGTCGCCGGGGAAGGAGTCTTTGTCCTAACCAACACCAAGTCGAATGAAGCGTCGTAAATCCGAATCTAAATTTCCCAGCCTCCACGCACCCCCACCGCCCGAACCCCTCCTCCTCCCCGCCCCTCGCTTCTCCCGACCTACTCCACGCCGGGATTCCGCGGGGCCTCCTCCTTCCCCCTCCCGGACCCATGCTCCCGAAAAACTTCCCCCATCCACCTCCTCCTCCGCTCCTTCCGCCACCGATACCACCCCCCTCCTCTTTCCCTCCCTCCGGGACAACCCTTTTACGCGACTCCACTTGGCGCCAGCCAGCCAGCGGGTGGGCGGGCGAGTAGGGGGTTGAGGGGGAGGGCGGAGCACCTCCCCTTTGGCGCCCCGAGGGAATGTATAAAAGAAGGAAGGGGTGGGGAAGGCGGAAGGGACGGGGACGGGGGGAGGGGGCCGCGTATGTAAGTCGAAGAAGAAGGAGAAGGGAGGAGGAGGAGGCGACGAGAGAGGAGACGGAACGAAAAAATCAATATGTAGCATGAGGAGCCTGCGCCATGCACCCTAGCTTAACCTCACCCCCCCCCGCCCCCACACGCACGTACCCCCTCCATTTTTTTCATTCCTCCCCACTTCCCTGGTCGGGTGGAGGAGGCGAGGCCGGTGCGAGACGCAACCCTCCTCCCCCACGAAGACCCCCTGTCCAACGTCTCCCCCTACGCCCCGAGTCACCGGAAGGGGTCAGAGTAAGGGGTAGGGTGGGCACCAAGGGGGGACGGTGGTGTCCGGGAAATGTCGGAAGTTTGTGAGGAGTGGTGCTCTGTAAGGAATGGGGGACTAGTCGTTGGCGAACGGGGCGACAACGGCGGGACGTCCTCCAGGGCCGTTCCCTCCAAGCATTCGGGGGCACTTCCTTGTTGCGTTATCGACAAAACCTGCTTTTCTCGTGGAATCAATGTCTTCTGAATTCACGATAAATATTTCGGGTAAATTTAAATACCCGAGGGTCAATAACAACGAGACTGATTGCTAAGAATGAAACTCGAGAGTTTATTCACACGGCATCAACGCAATGGATCGCGACGCAATTTCTTCACCCTCCTTCGTCATGCATCACTGCCACAATGCATGGTGAATGAACATTTTCGATTCCCTCATTTATCTAAATTAACCACCGAACGCAAATCACTGCTATTCTCTCGAAAAGCCGTAAATGGATTAACCGTCTCGGATGCCTGGGAAAGGCTTGCCATTCACATTTTGAAATCCTAATTTCATATTTTCTTTCAATTTCTACCTCAGTGTCGCACAGGTCGAGCGGATTTTTTCGGTCGGCTTTGACTTACGGTATGCACAAAGATATATGGTCCCGAAATATAATGGTTCGAACAACTCAGCAATTGACTAGCACCTCTTTCAAAATTCTCAACTCCCAAAGAATGTTGCTAACAAAAAAAGAAATATGAATATTTGTGATTTATTTTAGGAGAGCTCAAACAAAGAGGGAGCATACAAGCATGAACTTAAACCATACGTCTCTGTTGAATCGGTTTAAATAAGTATTTTTTTGGGAGGCAGTATTTGTAACTCTTGAGTAGTTTTATGGCTAAACAATTTCTTCACTGGATCTTTAATTTCATACTCAACCCAGTATTTTTTCCCTCCTGTTTGTAAAATATTTTCCATTCCGCTAATGTTCGCCCGTAATAAGGTTATTTTTTTAAAAGTATTCTGAATAGCATAAAATAGAAGAGACGATGAACTAAGAGAATCACTCAGACTCCGAAAGGGCCAAGAAAGGAGCGATGTTAATTGAAGCACATAAAACAAATGCCTTATCACCACTGTGTTCCTTGTTTATGCGTTCATTCAAAGAGTAAAGAAATGCGCTCATCCAAAGAGAAGCTGTTTTTTTTACATTTCGTCAATTTAAGGAAATAATGGATGTAAAATTTTAAAAAGGAATTCAGTGCACTATTGTAAGAACTGCTGCGCTGTTACGGCTGAAAGATAAATCAAATTGGCCCCATTTTCAATCCGCCAGCCGACAGTTACCCCGTGAATTATGTAATGGTATTGGTAACCGATGCTTATAATGTCAACCTGATTTATAAACTTGCATCAAGTATAGTCCTAAAACAAAAGAGAAGTTCGCTGAAATAAAAAGAGATATATGCAACTCGTTCCAGTCTAGTGGCTAGTGAAAAAAATCCCGATTTCACTTCATAGTGATCACAGAATCACTTATCAAAATATTTCGAAGGTAGTATATATAAGTTCTTTTTCCAACTTATATATTAGTATATATACGTTGGCAGAAGAAGAAGAAAATCCGCGGCGGAGAGTGAAAAGTTGTCATGAAGGCCAATTCTGGCGCGGAAAAGCTGGAAAGAATAATTGAAGCCTGATTTGACTCAAAGCTTGGTTTTCCTCGCTCAAGAAGGCATCCGTTTATTGGTTCACAGGCGACGGCAAATTAATATAGAGAGTAACTATGAACAGACATTCTCATGATCAATAACTCACTCTGAGTAGCAATAGTGTGAATAGTCCATACTTAAATAGAAGCATCAATAATACACGCATCATATGGCTTCAATTTTGCAAAATACGGTTAACATTTAATGGAAGAAAGATGCTTGCGCACTTTCATTCGGCAATCTATTTCCTGCGATTTGTGAATTGTACATCATGCGGCTCCAAGTTAAACAATCTCCTAAGACTTAATACGGTGTAGCTTTATCAAACACAACTTGTTAAATCGCTAATTTCTAATTATTGGGAAGTGCGCTCCGTAGGTAATCGTCATGTAAATTTCTAGTAGTATTAATACAGTTGTTAATTGCCTCGACGACCGAGGTCATTTGTAATGACTCTCTAAGATCTATATTCCTTAGACAATAATCTACTTCTCACATTAATCGAACGTGTACTATGGAATTCACACAAATATTTTCAATTGAATTAACTTCCTTGGCTCGTATCGATGCTGTTTCCACCGTGATGAGCGTTTACGAAATTTCCTCTCTTCTGCGAAAATTAGCAACCCTCGATATTCCAAATTCATACGGCCAAGGTTGGGGGCAACCGGAGGGTAATTATTCGGAAATTCAAATTAATATTTGTGATCCGGTCGCATGTTCGGGGTGTTGTTACAACTTGCAAAACTATGGCATTCTACAGTGCACAGGTCAATCATAAAATAAACTTAAAACGTGTTAACCGTCTAATAATTTAGAGTTGACCAATCACTAAAATTACAAAATACAGAATTATTTTGAAAAACAGGTCACAAGAGCATCAAAACTGGTCGATGATACATTACCTCCGGAGAAAGTATCTATTCTGGCACGCGAAAACCAACAATGATTCATTTTCTGAGGCCAACACAACAACTCTTTGCCAATAAAATATTTTCAGCTGCGAAAAACACGTGTTCGGAACTTGGCGAAGACATAGGTGCGCAAAGAAAACACCTCGGCCACGGGTAGCTAGTTCCTTGAACGTGATTTCTCCTAGCGGCACCCTCGCGGTTACGCTGAGCTAAGCAGTCAACAAGTCATCTAGAAAATCTTTCGACATCAAAGGAAGAGGCATGGGAATTAATTACACTTGGCGTTTAAAAGTCCTCTACTCACGGTTGGACACCATACGCAGATGTACACTCAAAAAACGAATCCGAATATTCCAACGCTTTCTTCGTCACATATTCAAATATCCGGATTCGTTCCGCGGTCCTAGGTGCATGAGAACCGGCAATAGTTTAACAACTGACAACGCCGTTCCTGAATATCGCCAGCAGTCACACGCCGGCCCAAAAGGTGTGCGAGAAACGCCCCGGAAGAAAGAGGAATCGAGACGATGGGGAGGAAGAGGAGAAAGAAAGAAGTGAGGAAAGACAGAGGCATGGGAGGAGGGGAAGAATGAGAGAGAGAGGATGGGAGGGAGAAAAGGAGAGGACGAGAAGGGATAAACTGGAAGGAGGCGGGAAGCGAAGGATGAAATCGGGAGAGCGAGGATATATTTTCTCCGGGGTAAACTAGGCAATTGCCCAAGGGAGCGTTTTGAGAATAAAAATTAATTAAAAAACAGCAGAGCGCTGCACAGAAATACCTATAAATCCCTTCGCACTGGCTCTCAAGCCGTTGGACGTAGACTAAAAACCACCCCCGAAAAAAAAATGCATGCGTAGTTTCCATGATATAACCTAGGCTAACATTCACCTGCTTCATCCAGTCACAGGACTTGATCAGCATGAGTAATGTTTTATCCCAAGGCTAACCTACATAATTTAAGGGAAGGAGATGAAAACACCGAGACAAAAAATCCGCGCTCTCTGTAGAGGGGCAACAGGAAAAACGCGAGCCTTCTCGAGATACAAACATACGTATTCTGCTAAAACTATGAGGAGCGGCCTTTCTTTGGGACCTCTTCCACGCATCCTGGCTTTGTCCGAGAAAAGCAGACGGCGATAAAAAAATAAACAGTGACCACTTCTGACGCAAGAAAATAGTTGGGAGAACGAAAGGTCACGCCGAGGAAACCTGCAGCCCCAATTACCTTAACATGGACGAAAAAGAAATCGGAAGAGAACTGTAGTCGCGGAAGGTTTTTCAATTTGCTCGCGACTCAGAGAATATTTAGAGGTGCAAGAACGGTGATAATCGGCGCTATGGCATAAACCCAAGATATATTATTTAACAATGAGACCTGGAGCAAAAGGGGCGACTTCAGATGAAAAAGCTTTTTTTAGTTCGAAAGATTCTTAAAAAAAAATAACTCCGAACAATGGCGGTTAACGAGATAACAAACGAGTTCGTATGAGCGGACCAAAATCATCTCAGGGAAGAGAGTAAGCAGTGCTGAAACCGTATTAATGCTAAGTCAATTATCAAACAGTCTATTGCTAGCGGGCAATGGACATTTTCAAATAATGGCAAAGGAAATGGAAATTAAAATTTATTGCAAGGAACCTGCGGTCGACATTTTTAACGAGAAAATTGCCCCTCTTAAGAAGAAGAAACATGTCACGAATGAGGACGGAATTATAAGGGAGTATTTAAGTATTTAAGGGGGAGCTTTAAGGATAATATTCTATGCAGATGATGACCTAGCATTTAGACACCGTGGGACTCGGAAGGGAGGAGGGGGAAGACAGCCAGCCCTTGATCGAGATGGCGGCTAACAGCAAGACAACGTGTTGCATGAGAAATTATTTGAGCGCGGGCGGCGGCGGCGGGGGGGGGGGGGGGAGGTGTTCGTTCTTTGGAAGAGAGGAGGCCCGGGGCAAAAGGTACAGGGTCCCCACCTCCCACTGGGAGTGCTTCTTCATTCAGAGACGGCGAGAAGCAGGGCGGGGGGGAGAGAGAGAGGTAACTGGTGTCGAAGAACGGAACAAGAATGGGACGAAGAGGCGGAGGAATGCGAGAGAAATATCCCGGAACCACCCAAGCAAATCGTTTGTGACAAATTGAGTCGGAGCGCAAACTCCGAGAAATATATATATTTTTTCCCTTTGGAAGGATAACAGTTGCGGTGACTAAATTTAGATATTGCTGAATAAGAGTGTTTTGGGCTCGTGGACGTGAACAAGTCCACTCAAGGCCCCGGATTCCCTTTGTTAGATTTCTGTTTGCGCTAATTTTTGCACTCGTAATTATCACTGATAACCGACAACGTGAAAACAAAATGACAAAAGGATTAATCAAGCGAAGCGACGAGAGCGCAATTGTACATCCTGAAGGTAAATCGAAACAAAATAATTTACTTGAGCAGCTTCCAATCATTATGTCACAATCTTCAATAATATCGCAACGTTTCGAATCGGCAATGATAAAATATTGCCAAAACAAGGGTACTCATATTAGTGAAGGAAATCTTTCAAGCCCTCTTCGGGACATAGCCTTTTCACACTCAACGCCAAATTACACATAAATATCATAATTCACAATAACTGTCGCAGAATTTCTACTTTTCAAAGAAGAACTAACATTGAGAGACTCATGCGAAACTAGCGGTGCGAAGGTGACTGATACCTAATTAGAGTTTCAAATTTAGAAAAAGTAAAATTATTTTCAACTATAATTGACTTATTGACTCTTAAAATTAACTATTTAACCTGAATAAATGACTCGTTCGATGTAAATTTTCAATTCCCTTAAGGAGCTCGAGAACTAGATAGCCCGTCATAAAACTGTGTATTTCAATCGCCTGACCTTTAATCAAATTCGTACGAACTACTGAAATATTTCATGAAACCAAATTGCAACGTGTCAGAGAGCGTCAAAAAAGAACACGTTCACATTGTGAAAACTCGATTACTCTCTTTATGATTCCGAGAAGATTAAAAAAAATATAATCTTTCCGTGTGGTTGTGGACCTTTCTTTCATGGCGAATTCTAAGCTCCCGAAGGTAATCCATTAATCAATTACCTAGCCCTCATACTCGACCGTACGCTCTTCAAAACGAAATCCTCAAGATCTCCCCTTCTTTGATGAGTTCTGAATGAGGCGAGGTTCATTGTCTCTTTTCGAGTCTGCAGAACCAACTTCGGAGGGGATTCTTTCACGCCGGCCAGGAGGCGAGGCATTATGAGGATCAATTAAGCCCACTCCCATTCATCCCTTCCTCCAACCCCTTTCTCCCGGCATTCCCTCGACCCTGCCCTCTCTCAGTATAGCTCGGCAAACTCCCCGCCTGGACTCCCACGCCGTACTCTCTCTCCCTCCCTGCGGTCACCCCTACCCCCGGAACGACACACGACCTGCTCCGTCTCAAAATTCGAAGATTCACTCGAACCAAACCGGAGGCCCGTCTTTCCATTTTAGATCCCTCCCTCGTTTTCGGCTACGATTCCACCCCTCCCCCTTCCAACTCCCGAAGCGATTAAGGAGCCCTCCTTCTAAAGGGAGCATAAAAGGCCCCATTTTCTCTCTCCCTCCCATGGGAAAAGGAAAATTCTTCTTCCTCGACTATGGCGATTAAGTCATTCCAGGCGATTCATCCCAAAAACGTTACCGGGGCATCTTGGAATGTAAATATGTTCATAAGGGAAAAGATTGGTTTCCTTTAATGAGGTCCGCTCCTCATGCATAAAGACCTGTTATCAGAAATCCGAAGAATTTTAAGCACACGCCGAGAGGACTGGCATTAGGTTCCCAAGAGTTAAGTGCGAGTTCGTACATTTCGTGAGGATTATTAAGTGGCATTAATTCTTTCGAAGAGTGCTGTAAAATTATGGGTTTTTGGTGTGTTCATAATGCTTAATTCTATCTTGGCAACATCCAATGATGCCAATGATTATTTTCTTAATGCTTAGGCCAATACATGCAGAAACAGAGAAAAATACGAATGTTGATTTCTCCTTAAGTTAAGAATTAGTGTTTTTTTTCGAGATTAAGATGAAAACATCCATTTATATTTTCTACTGTAGATTATACGAGTTCATAGTTAATGCCGATTACACCAAGATAATTATTTCATGATAGATGCAGCAATTACACAAATATTAAGTGGTTTTAATGGCAACCACAAACTGAATATATCATTAGAGTCAAGGAATAATAAAGTTAGTAACATGGCATTAATAATGCTAAAAATCCCATAACAGCTCCTTACACGCAGCCAATCGTCACATTAGCACGTATGAAATCAACCTCACGGAAGTAGGGATTCCCTTTCTGACAGTACTCCTGCAGTTGACACTAGTCGCACTGTAAATTTAAGACAAAATTCAATACCCTAACGAACAAGGTCCACAACAGAGGCTGGGGTCGAACCCGCGACCCTTGGGTTTGCTGACTAAAACCTTCCTCCGTGAACCAGCCCACCTGGCTGGTTCACGGAGCTGGTAAGGAGAGCTTCTATCACAAATCATTCGTCTCAGAGAGGAATGTTGCCGGGATTATCGTGTCTGCTTTGGTTAGGCAAGCTCGATACGTCTACCAGAGAAGAAATACCCACCCAGGCGACCTAAAACATTGGATCCGAGGTAAGACTATACTCTATATTGTCTCCTGCAGTCCCTGCGGCATTATATATTTGCGGAGGCTAATATTCCGGCATCACCGGCGTAAGTTATTCCGACTGGCGTAAAATAGACCGTGTAGACGCGGTGATACAGAGTGTTAGTTTATCAGGCATCAGGAATAAACCCAGACCAGAACTAACAGATAACGGTAGTGAAAAAAGAAATATTATATAGGAAAATATTGTAAGGAGCACTTAAATTAGCGGGAAGTTTAAAAAAATATTTAAAAGGCGGATGAATTCAATAGGATAGCGTTATTTTAAATTTAACTGGATAGCAATATTCTTCTGACAGTGATAAGACATGACTAGGCTTACGAATATTTCGTACAAGGCATGCTTGACGTAATAAATCTTCTCCGTCGAATACGGGAGAGGAATTATGATTTCCAGCCTATGACTCTTAAAAAAAGGTTCGGAAAATTTAACATCACATAAAAACGTCCGATACTCTTATATACGATTCTTCATGTTGACGTGACATTAAAATGAGACCCGGACACATTTTCGATGAAATAAAACGTAGTTTAAGAGTCATAATAATAGCGAGAGAGCATTCTACATACTATAGTGCGGTCTCCGTAATTTGTTCGCAGTCCCAGAATGGAGTGGGTGGGCGGGTGGGTAGAGGGAGAGACGGCCTATTAAAATACGCCGTCTGTCAGATGAGTCCGCCGAGGTAAAAAGAGGTCCGCCCCGTCCTATTCGCGCCCCTCCAAACGGGAACGCGGGCAGCAGAACGAATTTTCACGATGGCCTCGCATCCCGGTTTCACGAGAATGTGGATTAAGCGTATTCCGATCGCCTTCGCCGCGGGAGAGAGAAGCTGAATGCGCGTGTGTTCTGGCCACGCACGTGCTCTCCTTCCCGCTCCTCCGGATCGAACTTCCCGCCCCCATCACGTCCCGTTTTCATACACGAGAGCGGATTCCGATCCCACCTGTTGTTGTCTCCCGACCGCTCGGCGTAATTGCGCCGATGGACGAAGCGCGATTGTTCGCTTTCGAAAAAGGAAATCAGCCAGACGGGAGCGGTGAGGGGAAATCATCGGCGAGAATAAATACATACTACGCCCCACGCCACTCTTTTGTTATCGGGTCGCTGGAATGAAACGGAAAAAAAACAAAAAGAATTCATAGATTGAACTCTAGTTACGTTTCAGTTTGCTTCGTTTTTTTTTTCATCCGACTCTCCTCAAATTTTTTTCTCTCCCGTTCGTTCGTAATTGGTGAAAACTCTCGGTTGCGCCTTATTATTTTTTTTATGGGCGTTCAATGAGGTTGAGGAGGAAGGTGGAAGAGGGAGCGGTTCCCTTTTTGCGAGATTTTTCAGAGACATCCTCCTTGTTTCTGCAGCCAAAGGGGGGGGGGGGAGGAGGAGGTACACGCAAATGGCCGCCTTTTTAGGGCGGCGAGGTGGGGGGAGGAGGGGCGAGCCGAACGTTGTTGCCCAGGGACCGTCGCTGTAAACCGCTGGCGCGTCGCCAGGGGCGGCGGCTCTCGAGATTCTCGCCAGGATACCAAAAAGAGATATAAATATAAAGAAACACGAAATGGACTGGGCTTTCGGGGCGGGTCCCCCTCACCCCCCACCGGGAGCATTCCTGGCCTCCTCCCCCTCGCCCCCCGCCACCCCCGGTGACCTGCATCTCCGCTTGCATTCCGGCAATTCGCTGATAAAGGACCGACCGGGGAGGTTTTACGCAACTACTGAACGCGAAGGCGGCTCCCGATAAAACACACAAAATTACGTTGAATGCAAACGTGTTACAGTGAGTCCGGACGTGAAAAGTTATGTTTCGACGAGAAAAGAGTTTCGCCACGAAAAGACAAACTTATAATGCTTCAAAGAATCTTTAACGAGGACTTTGAAAATGATAAAAGTTCTTGTGTTAAGTATCATCCGTGCTCATTAAGAAATTTAAGTTTTCTTAGAAATTATTGCATGCATAATCACTAGAACTATCTTGCGAGCTGGATATTCCCCAACCCGGACCTAGATCCACAATTTCCATCGGTATGTTTTGTTTGGAGTTGAAGAAGGCAAAAAGTCATCTCACGGTTACTCACGGTTTGAATATTGATCTTCAGGGATGCTGCATGACAAACTAGAACCTGCTAAGCCGGTTTCAATTAGTACTCTTTACCACTGCGCTGAAAAAAAGTGGTTGGGTCGAATTTTGATTGAGTACTGACATCCCTTATATGTTGAAAAAAAGGAAAAGACTTCGTTGCGCACAAGGGAATACATAGCATATTACAAGTTTAGTCAGTTTTGTAAATTCAAATGTAAAATAACGTTCGCTTATGACACATGCGATATTTTTTCATTTTCTTTGACTCCTCCATCAAAGTTTTCACAAAAACTGATATAGTATATGTGATATTTTTAAAATTAGCAGATGCAAACGTGTCACAAACTTTACTGTTCGCATAAACCCCTTCATCCGAATTTGGGATGCATTTTCGAATTTCGCGCAAATTCAACGGAGTCATGAAAAGTTTGGACGCATATGGCATTTAGTCCCTGTTATCCAAAATAATTGAAACGGTATTACATTTCTGGTTATTGGCCCTCGCATTAGTAATATGTTCTAATATTTTCCAGATGCAAATATAAAAATAGGAAAATCACCAGCACCTGGTGACCAATGGGTATCCCTCCAAGTACCTAAACCCTCGAAATCAAATCGAGTATGACTTTTATAGAAGAAGTTCTTGTCGTGTCTTACCGGGGTTGCCGACCCACTCCTGGAGTGCCTTCTGGAGCCTCCGGACGTGCAAGGGTTTGGAAGCCATCCCCACCAGGGCCATGATCTCTAAGAACTCCTCCTCCCCTGCATCACAGAGTTGCTGGACGTCGTCTCCACCTGCGGAAAAAAGGAGAAGGGGTGAGTTCTCTCATTACCATGCGCCATCTGTGTGGGAACCTTTCGACCCTTTTCCTCCGGGAATCATCCGAACTTCCGGTAAGTGTTAATTCAGAGTTTATCAAGGCACATCTTTATTAAAATGCATCCTGGACGAACTCTTAATTAAGTAATTAATTAAATATTACTAATAACGTAAGTATATGGGTACTACTAGATAGCTAATTAAGCAAGTGTATAATATAGGGGATTTTTCGGGTACCAAATTTTCCTGGGAAACCATAAACGGTAGAGGGAAAGGAACTAGCCCCCCAACCCTGATGAGTGAATTTCACACGCCATCGGGCTTAGTACTGGGTGAACTCTGCCATCACCGACAAAACCGACCTTTGGGTTGATTACTCTGTTAATGGTTTTGAAAAATAAATACTGCATGGAAGGGGCACGAGAGATGACAACAGGCTATCAATAGGCTTTGATCAAAAAGCATTTGATCGTATGAAATGGAATAAGCTAATGGATATTCTGAAAACAAAATAGGTGGATTGGAAAGACAGAAACTGATCAAGAAAATCTACATGAAAAGCAAGGCAGCAATAAGCGTAACTATAACACTGACTGAGTGGACAGAGATTGGTAGAGGAAAGGGACGGTTTCTTATCTCTCACCTACATTATTCAACATCTTTTGAGAGGAAATGATTAGCAGCACCCTAACAGGAGAAAATGGCTATGGGGGGTATGGAAAAAGTGATGGGGGACCAGTTGATAAGCAGCGTACGATTCAAAGATTAAATAGAGTTAATTGCAAATGCTGGACATTGTAAATTTTGCCGATTCTAGAAAAAGGAATGGAAGAGTATGGCATGAAAATTAATATTATAAAGGAAAAAGTGATGATAATTAATGGAGCTGAGGGAGAAAATAGTGATATCTATTGAAGGAGATTGAAAATGTTGCATGACATCAGCGATGGAAAGAGTGATAATGAATCAAAAGATTAGGCGAAGGACAGGGATGGATGGAGACGAAAATGGAATCCGGGACTCGCCATGCCGTAGAGAACCAGATGATGATGGTGCTACACTGAGTAAGTTAGCAGTACAAGAATGTAAATTATTTAATAATTATCTTTGGGGCATGCTCCAAACCTACGCCCCTCTCCAGAGCGAAACCCGGGGCTCTGATCCTCGAAGGAGAAGGCTAGATTCGAGGAAGGGCGGGAAAAGTCATTTTCCGTCTTTAGGAGATAGTAGAGCAGTTATATATTTTTAAAGAACAGGACCCACAGGGGTTCACATAAGTAGATCAATATTACGTGTATATTTAGGGACGGGTGGATCGCGGAATTGGTCGCAGGACTGAGTTAGGAAGGCAACGAGAAACCCCCGCAATTGCATTCCCTCGAATATGTACATAGTTCATAGTCCATTTAAGATACCGTGATGGCATTCCTCCTGGTAAATTCCCAAAAGGGTGGGATGGAAACATCAGTCAAATTGGCGGAGTGGAGGTAAATTTAATTTTCCTCTTCAAAATTTTCAATAATTTGAAATTTTAGAGAGCCCAGTGCATCAAATAATTTGTACACCACACCCTAGTTTTTTTATGGTATTATCTAGCGTATTCCAAAATCGAATTACAGAAAATTGTTTTCGGGGGCCACTACACTTTTGCTGTAAAGAGACCATGCTGTCTTCTGCGCACTTCACGATGCTTACAAAACTTAACCGCAGTTCCTTCAACGGGATGTCCCTCCTGGGTCAGTCGACACTGCATTGCAAAGTGGGCGCCACTCTTCCAGACCGTTCCGAAGAGAGCCGAGAATGGCACCGACGCCAAGGGGACGGGCCATCTCATCACGGTAAATTATTGGCACCGACGGGTTGAGCATAACCAGATCAGGGTCGTGAAAATTTCAGCTGGGCACGAACTGCGTGCTCTGATGTATTGGGAGTGCGCAATTTCGTGCCACCGAATGGTTTTTGCGATGCAACTAGTACCGATTAATTCAAACAATAAAATTGAGATACTTACATATAGGTGTATGTTACTCTCTCCATAGTACGAACGTAAGACAAACGAATATCGGTGCAGAAGGAAAGAATGAGCGACGGGACTTAAATTCCTTTTTTCCGTCATAGAGAGAGCGAGACCGATCCATCATCGACGCAGGTAAATGTTTCCTTAAACAATAATACCACTTCGCTGGCGTCAAATGAATTGAAATAATTTATATTGGAATGCTACTCCATTCGATGCTTATCCCTGAGCTATTCTAAAATTATTCTCCCTCCGTCATTTTTCCTTTTATGTACGTAGATAATGTTTCCTTCCACAAGAATACCACTTCGTCAGCGTTTTATATAGTTTACATAAAAATAGTCACCCCTCACCAACATTCTTACCTAAGAAATAAATTCACCATAATATAGGTGTACGGATGGGATCATGAGCGAACCCGTTGGCATTGAGCTCGGCGCTCTTAGCGTAACACAAAAGAACGAACAATTGGAGAGCTAACACTGAGGAATCCACGCTTTCCTAACAGATGGCCTGCGCCTACTTCCTTCTCCCGAAGTACCTTCACTCTTGGTTTCAAAATTGTCCAACATGTCTGTCGGATGGCATGGAGGGTTTTTTTCAGTAAAAAAATCTCAAGAGGTTCTGTGGCTGCAGACGGAGGTCGTCTGACAAACAAGCCGTGTTTGCGTGGGCTGGTTCGCGCCTCCTCCCGCATATATCACCATCGCAATACTCGGTCCTCTCGAGAGACGGGTCGATGAGGTGTTCGGGGGAACACCCTCTTGAGCACCGCTCCGGCCCCGACCACCTCCGCGGGCGGCGGCGGGAGGAATCCCGGGGGAGGGCGAGTGATTTATTGGGGACTTCCGCCCTCATCTTCCGGGGAAGGGGTGGCGGGAAGAGTGAGTGGATGCGTCGGAAGGGTAAAAGGGTGCGAAGGAAAGGGAAAGGTCGGGGTGGGGGAGTGGGTGACGAAAGGGAAAGGAGGGGCCGCAAACACCACGCGTGTACGCCGTCCCACCTTTTCCGAGTGTAGGGTCGTGCGTGGGGAGAGGAAGGGAATCAAAACGGGTCGGGATCGGAAGGCGTGATTTAAGGCTTTCGTGCGAGAGGATTGCGCGGGAGGGAGTGGGGGAGGGGGGGTAGTGAGTGAATCGGGACGCTAAACGAATGCATGCATGCGTAGAGGGAGGGAGGGTTGGTTGAAGTGGGCGCCGCCTTCCTCCCCCCCATAAACTTGGCCCAGCTGACTTCCGCTCGCATGTCGCGGCGAAGATCCATCTGCATTTAAGCGAGGAGTCGGAAGGCAATGTGTTCGCGCATTTCGCGACGCTAAACATCTACTCCCGAAGAAGAACGCTTTCTCGGCAGCCCTCCGGATGGAAGTACTGTCTCCACAGGCCGATATTACCTACGAGGCAACGCCCGAAGAAGAATACCCATGATAATGCCCAAATCAGATTTGTTCGAGAGAAAAATTCATTTTGCTTTTTCGAAATTCGACACAAAAATGGGAAGAAACGACGACTATTTGAACTCGGCAAAAATATAAATGTGCTTTAAGCAAAAATAAACATCACCAACTAATTCCTAATGGCTGGTAACCTAATAATCCCCGTCACAAGCCCTCGTGGAAGCTTGCAGGGTAAGGCGCAGGAAAAAATAATAGTCATGGAACTCATTAGAGAATGAACGGATGAAATCAAGCAGAAAACGGAAATTACGTGCGCTGCTGCGAGCGTCATTCAAATGGAATTATTTCGTAAAAGTTAATGAAAACAAATTCGTAATTCTTAACACAGAATAGTCTCATCTATCTGCGTTTTCGACTTTATGCATAATTTTTGCGTGTGGTATTGCTCAATCAGGTAATTTTTATCCTTGAAGACGAGGCACGGGCGTTGAAATCGGGATTAGGGCAGTGAAATTCAAAGTAGAAAGCAAGAAGGGCGTGTTTATTCCATAATTGAAAGGGCGATATTCGATAAGAATGCCAAAATATGAAACCATCATTTGTGATAATTTAACAACGTAATCACCTCTCATTATAGTGCTAGTTTAAACCCATTCATCTAATGCTACAATTTCAGAGTGTAAAATTCATTTGCCTCGGCCGGACATCGAGGGATCCGGGTTCGAATCCCGGTCGAGGCAAATGATTTTTATGCTCTGAAATTGTTACATTGAAATGCATATTAGCGGAAGACTCCGTTAAAAGTTACTTTTGCGGCATCTTCTGCAGTTTATTGAAACCCATTCATCTAATTATAAAAGAAATGATTTCCCATGTAAATTTGTAGAATTGCTCCATGAACATGTAAACCAATGACACCTCGTGATTTCACTTCATAATATTATTTACTTTCCACAATCTAAGTTTCGTAGCAACTTCATCACCTGATGGCGTAGCCACGCAACGAAATCTAGGCCGTGGGAAATAAACGATACCATTTAGTGGAATCACGGAGTGTTTTGGGGGACGTGATTGTATTGAATAACCAAAGTCCTTCATTGAGTTTTACTTGCGACTAATGTCTGCGAGTGAGGGTTCCGAGAGCGTGGAAGGCGCACACTTACCCATCTCAAGGAGGGTGTCGTAGTAGGCCAGGAGACTCGCCCGCTGCATCACTCTGTAGAGTTGAAGCTCTGCCTCATTGGCCGGGGCGGATGTGGCAACGACTGTCGGAACAAAGGAGAGGGCATTAATGGAGACTGCAACAGATAAAAGTTGAATCAAGAACGGCATGCATGCTTACAATCACAGAAAAAAAAGGTCGGGCATAAATTGAGTTTCGCATACTTCAATGAAATCCCGACTGATTTCACGACAGATCGATGAAAAATGCATGAACTGAACGCGACGGCAAATAAATGAACAACAGAAAAACATTTACAGCGACAAAATGCATCCATTGAACACGACAAACAACTTGACCGCGTGATCAAAATCTCTTCTCATTTGACGTGAGGTTTGGTCAAAGTAAACAAATAAATACCATCGAATGGCCCCGACCACAAACTTTGAACTGTGAATAGCTACGCTGTAAAGAGCTCTTGACACAGTGGAAATAAAACGAGCACGATAGGAAACGAAGGAATTTCTGCTGTGTGGCGCTGGGAAAACCTTATATTCAAGTATCTATTGCTCAATGCTAAAACAGCGGATGATTAATATCAGCCAGCTGTGAATAATGAAGTGACATTCGCACCTAATATTAGAGCATAAACAACTCTCAGGCCAAGAATAGCTACCAATTAGGTAGCCAATGTAGGAGCATAAAGACAGGTTCCTTTAGCCGACACACATACTTCATTCCCGAGTGAATGCAAATGCGCAGAATGTTCGAGTGAATGGAACCAAATGGCCGAATTATATGTTGCGAAGAATGGAGTGTACCAGAAAGTACGAAGAACACATTTCCAATTCCATCCTGTGCTGATTGACTCGCTCCATTTACGGACAGGCAAACGGGGCTTGCTGAAATCCATGTTGGCAAAAGCGGGGAATAATTTGGCACTGCCCGCGAGACGTACACAGGTATATCAATCCTCGAGGTGCTTTCTCAACAACTTTGAATCTAATGGAGAAAAAATTATCAAAGACGGTCGTTCGTCAAACATCCCTCCACTCGGAGCGCACTCAAACATTCTTATTATTATTATTAACCTCCTCACCAGCATAGGTCTCCTTACCTATTCCGAGTGCATCACTTCACCTTAACTCATCGTCGGAGAGTTAGTTACTCATCCAACTCCATTACTCATCCTAAACTGTGTTCACGTTGGCGCCTATGCTAAGCGTCAACGGAAGATGCAGGTCGCCTTTCAGAGGGATTTTATTGATGGCTACAGTTATAGGGAGACGTGGCAACAGGTTTTACCCTTATTTCCATTCAGGCGGAGAAAAAGGGAGTGCCGGACCATTGGCTGCTCTAATACCCTCGAACCCACTCTCCCGACGCCGGCGACCGACCCCTTCTCCTCCCGCCCGAAACAAAAACCCTCTCCCACTAAACTTTCACGCCCCGCACAATGGCTGCTCCGTGAAGAGGCAGTTAATTCCATTACCTGGAAAGGGAAGTACATCGATCCGAGGCATCACGATCGCGGCAAGCTTGGTTGAAGCTCGTTAGATTCACCTGTTCCCCGGGAACAAGGGGTTCTTCTCGCATTCACCGGCTCACTGCGCCGGTTCTAACTATATTATCAACAACACCTTCGGGAAAACCTTATTCATATTCTGACGGGGGACTTCATCAAGGGTACGGAAGAAGATCATTCGGCCAATAAGTCATACGGCAGGGGTTTCAGCGGGAAAGGTCTCTACTTTTTGAGGGAAGCAGGTACGTATTACAGCTTAACGTTTAGTAGAGTTAAGTTTTAAGGAAAAGTCTCCCATATTTAAACAAAATTGGATCCAACAATACTCGAAAAATGTGAAATTAAACAAAGAAAATGAAACAAATGGCATCGCAAAACTCATCGCTTCGACAATAAAATTGGAAATGGGAGCAAAAGTTACCAGTAAACATGAAAAGTTAAAAAAAGTTAACGAGTCTTCAAAAACGTTCTTTCAACTTTCAGGATAGTATGCGGATGGTTTCCGAAGGAAATATTGACGGAACGATTTTTGGAAATTTTCTTTAAAAAAACCCCCAATAAGAAATATTTGGAAATGGAAAAAAATGACCTAATTTCGATGGTGATGGATATTTTCACCGATTACAATGAATGCATACCATTCTCGGGAGAAGCCCGAGTCTTGGCCGCGGCTTTCAAATCATTCTCGCGAAAAATTTGAACGCCGCGGTCAGAATACGAATGTCGCGCGGCACACATGAATCGGGATGCCGATCGAAACTCGTTGACGAGAGAAGGGTCGCGACGCGATCGAGCAGTCGATGTAGACCGATAACGGGAAGAAAACACGCAATGCCCTAACGCGGCGCGTTAATTATCGATATTTCACATTGAGGGTATGATCCCTCCTCCTTGCCAATTCATGGCCGCCTTCCCTCAGCCGAGGATAAATAATCAGCCAGTCTATACTCGATACATCCATCGCCGATTCCCTTTACGGTGGCAACTTTCAATCTCCGTCAACTCTATGCCATTTTTCGACATTTTGATACACCAAATCGAGGAGGACGGAAAACATGAAGAATCAACGAAAAAGGAACAAGAAGCAGTATTAAGAAACGAAGAGGCTGAGTCATGATATCATCTCCTGCGGGAATAATTCACTTCCCATCTTCAACCGACGTTTCGATCCACTGCAATGTGTGGTTATCCTCCGCTCACACCTCCTCCAAAGGCACTCGGTGCAAATGGTCGCCACGTCTCTTGAATGCCGAGTTTTGGGTGCACCGTAAAACCATCCTGTGAGCGTCATCACGATTGTGTGAATCAACGCGAATCCCAGTCGTTTAGACCATTGCCGAGTCTTAAGGTAAACGAGGAAGCAAGCAAATCGGAATTTGAAACATTATTACGGATGGTCATCGCCCTCTCAGACTTTCCCCTCGGGAATCACAGCACCGGAAAACGTTCCTTGATTTAAAATTAAAATATTTTTCAAAGTTTTTTTGCTCTTCGATGTCAATCTTTCCCTTCGTCGGGAGAAAAAACGGAGATCTCCAGGGATTAGGGGCATAAAAATTCAGTTGATGGAGTCGAGCGGAGTGCACGCAACCAAGCCACTAAATCAGATATTCCACTTGACTGAAGTAATGAAAATTGTCATTCTGAGTTTTTTTCCGGCAACTTCTTTACCATGAATGTGTTTTTTTTTATATTTTTATTAATCGCAACAGAATTTTTATTCCCAGTTTTTCCGTGAGTCTTGTAGGAAGTGAACAATGTAATTTCCTTTCTCTCTCTTTGAATTCCGCAGTAGTAATTTTACGGAATAAAGCACAAATCAGATGGCAGACGTCTTGTTTGTCGCTGAAAATTAATTCTCCCCGCATTCTCTTCCCGAAGTATTTACGGTGAACAGTGTGTGTGTGTGTATACATATATACACTGTGAAGTCCATTCGATAACTCACGAGGGTAATTCTCGGATTGCATCGTATAGTTGTAGCTCAACAAGGTGGCATTTCCGCCGACGAATAACAACGTGGCACCCTCCTCCTCCACCCCCCATCCACCCCTCCCCCAACCCCACAACTCAAGAGCGGCACGGCGATGGAAATGAAGATATTACACGAGACAGCATCCGCCGAAGGGAAGCAAAACCCCATTACCTCCGACGAGGACGAAGAATTTTCAACTCGCGCGCACACTTGTTTACCTGTAAACTTTCCACTCTTTTTACCCTCCAACTATATCGCCGTGCGGGTGTTAAAAAAAAGGCATCTCGATAAAACCCCCGCGGGGTGGGCGGAATTTAGTCCGCTCGGCCCAAAGGGAACCCATCCCCCAGGCTGAATAACGGCACACAACCATAAGATTTGCGCGTGAGCTACGGACGCAAAAAAACGCGAAATACCCCCTGCAAAAATATGACGCACGGGGGACCGAAATCGCTCGCGATTTTCCGCATTGTGTAATTTTTACCTTCGCGGTGACCACCGCTCCCTCCTCCCGTCCGAACGAGATTGGGGAGGGAACGAGGCAGCGGCGGCGGCGAAAAAATTACGACGACGCAGCGCTATTACCGAACGCACGCTATTTTTTTCCATCCCTCTCCTTCGCTAGAGCTCCGTGATCGCATAACGACCCGAGTCCACCGAATTGGGGCGACATTAAGCTCCGTAATGAAAGATATGGACGTAAAAAAAGGGAGCGAATCCCGAAAGAAAGAACGGGGGTGAGGAAGTGAGTGTGGAGAGATGAGAGTTCTTTTCCCTATTGCTACCCCAGTTTAATCCGTGCAGACTCCTTTGCCTCACAAACCACAAATTTTGAAACAAGACGCATCCGCTACGCGGAATTCCGAGCAACAAGAAGAGAGAAAGAGGAAAAAAAAGAAGGAATGTTTTTCGCGGGAACAACCCCGCCCACCGGTTTCGTCTGGCCCGGACCCGCTGAGAGAGGAATCTTGACGGCGATCCGTGACATCACTCCCCGCCGCGCGAAAACCAAACTGCAAAGACGCGTGTAATAATATCCGGGGTGCAAATGGACACGTCAGGAAAGCGGACGACATCCCTCGGTGGAATGCTCGGGATACTCCCTCCCCACGTCCGTCCGTCGTCCCCCGCGGCCGGAGCCGTTCCCCCAGACGCCGTTTTTACCAGCCAGCCGCATCAAGAGATCCCCGCCCCTCTCCCGTCCCACTCCCCCTCGACCCCCGCCGGTGGCAGTGCGTCCGTTTTTTGGCCCCCGCGGAGCGTGTGGAGGAGGAGAACGTGAGTCGAGTGCCTCCTCTCCCGAAAATTCCTCGCGACCGCGATGATGACGGCGATGAGCACCTTATGAGTACTCACTCCGGGAGAGCGTCGGCCGTTTTGAATAACGCGAGGAACGCCGCCGCTCCTCTCGCCCTCCCTCGCTCCTCGACAGCGGACTCGGGGACGCTACGGGGAATTGCACGACACGGGACCCCGGCGGCGGCGCGCGAATGTGAGACTTCTCACGGCGAAAAAAACATTCGAACCCGGATCCCTCGATCTGCGGCCGAATCCTCCGGCCATTTAAGCTGAAGAGGCTTCCTCGGATGACTTGGTGGCTTAACTGACTAAAAGAGTCCACTGGAAATTGAAGATCCGGGTTCGAATTCCGGTCAAGGCGAAAGATTTTTGAACTAAAATGTCTGACGTCAATGGCATACCTGCATGGATTCACACTGGTCGAAGATATCATTTACACCATAATTGTGCTCTAAAAGCAATGCGGGGGATCGGGATAGTGCGGTGGCTAAGGCATTGGCTTCCCACTCCGACGGCCTTGGTTCGAATCCCGGTGGTTTTTCTATGGTATCCCGAGTCCTAATAATGGTGCCATGTGGAGAACACTCCAAGTTAGTTTACGTTACATTGTGGACTCCTTAGCACCTTTTGTCATGAGTTGCCAATACCGACGCCGGGTTTCTCTCCACCCCCATTCCTTAAAAAACCTACCACTAAGGAATTACCCACCTTTGCCATCTGGCAAAATGTCCTCTGCTGCCGGTCGCCTCCCCTAATAACTATTCACAATACAAAAAACAATTGCGAAGTGCGTGTTTACTTCAAGAGACAATCATAAGATTTTGCAACCGAAAACGTCAAGTATCTCGCCAAACTGTGGAAACAATAATTGACCTTCCATATACATTTTGTGTACGTGTACGTCTACGAGTGGGCAGAGCGTTCGGTTACTGACCCGAGGGTTCCGGATTCAAATCCCGGTCGATGCTCTCGGCCACACCCCTCTATAAATGTATGCGGTAGTCTTTTCTGGTTACTAGAACCTCGTATATATTTCTAACCTACTCAATTCCTCACTTCACTCTATCGCCTTTCCAAAAACTCTTCACGTGCCCTACGACCCACGAAATTAAGTCGAAATTAGCGTTTATCTTGTCCTACCAATCATTTCCCTTCCACAGAATAACGAAGGGGCGGAGAGCACTTCTTGACACTCACATTTCTGTCATCTTATGAAGTAAATCATATTTTTTATGTTCTCCCTCACACTACCAACAGAAAATATTCATTCTTTTTTCACTTCCTTGAAATTCCATATGATACGCCCGCCTCTCATCATCCTCATTATTTTCATATCACTGCGTTATAGTTCTGCTTCATGGAGGATCGCAAAAAAAAGTCTTGAAATAGAATTGTGAGAGGTAAAAATAGACTTACGAAAAATAATTTTCACCTTTACATGACCAAATCACCTATGCTCCCTTCTTTCCTGATTTTCTATCACCGGAGCGCTTAATAAATTACTATAAACAACAAATGTGAAAGAAAAAAGGAACAGTAATGATACTCACGGGAACTAGGGGTGAAAATATCTTCACCTCGAAGACTCAATGGAACCTAGGGCATCCGTTATGCAAAAACAAATTCATGGCTTGGGCTCGGGCCGTAAAAGGTATGCTGGTTAGGTGCGGATGTGCCAAAGACGCATTGTGTCCATAAAACAGCTTCGAGTCCGTGAGAGGTGGGCTAGGGGAAAAACTCTTTGCTAGAGCCGTAGAGTTAGCCTAAGGCGTTGAGTGCGGAGTCCCTCGCCAAACAATAAAAGCAAAGATAGCTCTCCTAGAGAACCCATGCGTGAAATTCAGGACAAAGACGCAGGCACGAGCGCATCGTCGTTTGGATTTTAATAATTGCCTTTACACCATCAAGTAGGCAAAATTGAAAACACACAGAAACCGTAAACTTAAAAAAAATAGCACGATCTCCAAGGGTGAACTGATTGCTTCCTTTCCTCCTCTGGTTTGAAAAAAAAATGCATGACAGACGAAAATATTCATACACTCCATATTTGCAGAAGCCTATGATTGTTCGGATCAACCTCGAATTACATAAACAGTGGAAACTTATACAATATTTACGTAGATAAATGTAATGATAGTCAGTCGTTTCTAGTAAAAATTAAAGAAATTGTTTTGTTTTCAATAGACAGTGTGGTTACAAAAACTAAGAATGCATTGCAGGAAAGTTAACCTATAGAGCCTAGCCTGCAGTTACAGTAAGTATATATTGAACCATCTCACACGATAGTGCATGGCAGTGCTTGCACGTCCTACTTACACCAAAGTACGTGCGTCTCAGTGCTTACATTTTAATAATAAGCGTGTTCTGATTCACACGCTTAATTATTTTCCGACCCGAGAATTACATTTTGTCGTCGTTTTAAAGGTACTTCATTTTGAAGTTTAATAGAGAAATTAAAAATTACCCGCTGGAAGACTAAAAAGGTAGCACTTTAATTGAACAGCAGTAACCACTGACTAACAAGAACCAACACCACCCTGATTCTCCCGTTAGCATGATTTTCCTAAAACAAACATGTACAAACTCGTGACGTTTTCAACGTCAATTCTTCGTACTTGTCTTGTGGCATTCGACTATTATCCATTGATGCCCTTGACGATGGTGAACATTTTAGGGCTTCCGTGCGTCGAAAATTGCACCACACGCCGAGATAAAGGTTTCATGCTAGAGACTTGACCACCTATGGAAACGAATTCTTTGAGGATAAATTTGTAGACATTTACTCACAGGGCACCCAAAATTAAAGCTACAGCTATAAGCACTGTTCCTCTGAGAGTTTATCCGTTAAAGAATTTGTTTGGGTTGTGTGGCAGCATTTTAAGAGAATACGATAAAATAAAAGAGTAGCGGACGGATTCAAAATGGTTGAGAGCACCCAAAAATGCAAGGAAGAGTAAGTGGCGTCACTATGAACGACCACGCAACCAAAATCAGAAAAACCAACAACTAGACTTGAAGAATATAAGGAGCATCGGATCCAGAAAATAACATCCTGCGCGTAAAATGTGCTCCTTAAAACAGGGTGGCAACCCGGTTTCCAACTATCCTTTTTTTAAAAATAATATCCTATTATTCGTTCCCATGATCAATAGACTGAATATTTCAAGCATATGGAAGATCGTTTCAACTGGTCGTCTGAACTATCAAATATGTGTCATTTCAAGGCTTTTGCCATTCGTTTTTTTATGACTTCTCTTGCCATCTTGCCATCAAAAAATGATATGACTGCAGTTCATCGAGTAATATACAAAAAAATTTCATGATAAAAAATTGTCTTGCATTCATCCCGAGGTGATATCGCAGAATCTTCCCAGTTGGCGAGGGAACGTTAAAGGGAAGACGAACTAAAATAAGATATATTGTTAATGTAACTGCTTATGGTCCTTTAATTATTAGCGTACTACGCATCCCAATTTTCCATTGAAACGAGAGAAACTGTTATAACAGTTCAGTAAACTAGGATGATGATTTAGAGAAATTGGGTGTGCTCTGGGCGCCTCCAATTCGAGATTAAATCATGCACCAAGCACTTCTGATGATTCATTTGGCACCAAAACTTTATTTTCTGAGTTGCGACACAGCAAGTTTTCCATCGGCAACGACGAAACACCGAGGATGTTCATTCTCACGGTATCTTTTCTACCTACAACATGGCCGATGAGAATTGCTGGCCAACTGGCACCTGGAGACCCGTCATATATCAAAGCGTCTTAAATCGCAACATTGTTCTACAAAAGGGCTGACTCATGGAATTAGCATGCACTGCTCCTTGTGAAATAAACTTTTACATTATTCGTATCTTCAGAGGTCTTCTATAGGAGAATAAGAATATCGAGGTTTGTCTTAATTACACAAAAGGATGACCGCGATTCGGATTCAATGGAAACAAGTAACTCATTTGAATGATAAGAAAACTTAATGTGACAGATTCCAAAGTATGTCGTCATTTAAAAAAATAACGGTCAATGCACTGATATTTTATGCCGAGGATAAGTTGTTAGCCCCGTAATTAGGTGAACACCTTCCGATTAAAAATAAATTACAAAAAAACACGACGAGACGTTAAATGTTTAATAAGCAAGCCGTCATGACATTGTAACTCTTTAATCGGCGGCAATCAATGCCCTTTCTTTTACCGAAAACCGGAGGGATCTCCTTAAAAAATAGGTGAGTGCGTAATCTCAAACCCCAACGTGGGAAATGAGCCCAACCGCTGCCGCCGTGAAATTAGACATGGCACTTCCCCCGGGGGCACCTTTCGTATTAAAAAAGGAAATTAATGAAAAAAGTAGTTTCGGAGAGACGGACGAAAGTTTAATTTAGGGAGAAATGGTCGGAGCGCTGGGTTTACGCGCGGTGCCCACGTGAGGGACAGGAGGGAATGAACCAGGGGCTTGCATAAAAAACACTCCCGTGGGGAATGAATAGGGCGGAATGGGCGAGGAGGGGACTTAATGAGAAAGAAATGGGCGCGATGTAATGCGGACGGTGGACTGAGGTTTGCCGGACATCTTGGTCGTCAATGCAGTGGGAAATAAATAAATAATATGTTTAACATGCCGTCTTAATGGGCGATTGCTTAATTAAGGGTGTACACAAACACAAATTCAAACAGAAATAGGTATAAGGAAAGGGGATAGGAAAACACATAATAGGCGAAGACAGGACATGTGGGGAAGGCGGTTTTTGAGCAGATCACGAAAGTAAAAATATTTCCCTATCCGGGATTTGAACCACGGACCTTCCACTTTCCGGGCGGATGCTCTACCAGTTGAGCTAATAGGGAAACCTGATTTACCTTGAGATCTGCGATCTTATAAAGCGCCAAAGTGCTCCGATACATATTGCCCGAGAGATGGCGTTATGGAGCTGTTTCACCCACCCTGTTGGTGGGTGAAACAGCTCCATAACGCCATCTCTCGGGCAATATGTATCGGAGCACTTTGGCGCTTTATAAGATCGCAGATCTCAAGGTAAATCAGGTTTCCCTATTAGCTCAACTGGTAGAGCATCCGCCCGGAAAGTGGAAGGTCCGTGGTTCAAATCCCGGATAGGGAAATATTTTTACTTTCGTGATCTGCTCAAAAACCGCCTTCCCCACATGTCCTGTCTTCGCCTATTATGTGTTTTCCTATCCCCTTTCCTTATACCTATTTCTGTTTGAATGAATATTTGTGCGCCGTATGGCGGGATTTTCAAGTTTGAATATATATATATATATATATATATATATATGTATATAAAAAAACCATAAACACAGTAATCAACCCGAAGGTCGGTTTAGTAGATGATGGTAGAGCTCACCCATGTACCAAGCCCGACGGCGTGTGAATATTCACACATCAGGGTAGGGGGGCCAGTTCCTTTCCCTGTGCCGGTGATGGTTTCCCAGGAAGACCTGGTACCCGAAAAATCAACTAGCTTGGGTGGAGCTGCAGGTGCCTAAAGTGCCTTGCCCGGGAATCGAACCCGGGACCCTCTGGTCAGCAGTCCAACGCTCTACCCGCTAGAACACTGCGACCCGCGTATATGTATGTATATATATATATATATATATATATATATATATATTTATTTATTTATTTATATTGGTAGGTTTTTGGATGGACACAACTATCAAATAAACATTTTTGTAACTCCAAACAAAACTCAATCCAGCAACCTAATCTACAACAGGTCCCTCTTCATCTCTGTGTACTTCCTTTCTCCCTGCATCCCGTCCAACATCCCTATCCTGTTCCTGCCCTTTCCTCGTTTGCCCAACATTCTCCCCTCTATTACCTTCTTCAACATTCCACTACCGCTCAATACGCCTTTCATCCATCTTTCCTGCCTCCATAGGATTTCTCTCAACAAACCCCTCTCCTCACCCACCATCTCCAGCACTTCCTCATTTGTTTTCCTTTCGGTCCAATTCACCTTCTCCATCCTTCTCCACACCCACATTTAAAAAGCCTCCAGTCTACGACTATCCTCCTGTTTCAGCGACCACGTTTCCGCGCCGTACATAGCTACGCTCCATATCGGAGTTTTTACGAGTCTTTTCTTAACCTCCCTACTTCCGAGATACGTAAACTGTTCTACCTGCTCTATTTTTTCCCCTCCTATTTTAATGTTTAGCTTAGCTTTATTTTCCTGGAAAATCGCATAACCTTTGTTTTATTAATATTGATTCTCATCCCATATTTATCGCACTGAGCCTCCAATTCACTCAGCAATGCTTGCAACCCCTTGGCTGACTGAGCAACTAATGCTTGGTCATCAGCGAATCTAACCGATAATACGAATTGCCCTCCGACTTTCATTCCCACCTCCAATTCTTCCCATGCCTCTTTAATCATTTCCTCCACATATACGTTGAACAGCACCGGTGACAATGGGCAACCCCCTTACACCTCTTCCTAGCACTGCCCATCCGGACTCTCCGTTCCCCACTCGCACCTGAGCAGTTTGAGATATGTATAGGCATACATATATATACATATTAATGTGGGTGTGTGTGTCTGTGGGTCGCGGTAGTCCAGGGGAGAACGTTGGACTACTGCCCGGAGAGTCCCGGGTTTGATTCCCGGGCAAGCTACTCTGGGCATCTGCAGCTCCACTCAAGCTATGTGATTTTTCGGACACCAAATCTTCCTGGGAAACCATAACCGGCACAGGGAAAGGAACTGGCCTCCCTACCCTGATGTGTGAATTTCAAACGCCGTCGGGCTTAGTAGTGGTTGAACTCTACCATCACCTAGTAAACCGACCTTCGGGTTGATTACTGTGTTTTTTTTACATGTATAACCCATGCATGAACATAAGTGAATTTTTGAACATTGATGGAAATTAGTCATTCATCAAATATGTCCTTGATTTATTCCATTCAAACCTAAAATTCTACTCATGGCTGTTTCTGCGCAAATAAATGCCAACAATTCCAAACTAAACTGATGGAGTTACCAAGCATAGAACTTGGGCCATACAGGTAAATTAAAATTCGTCCAAGTGCCACCACGAGCTCTGTGGCTTATCCACAAAATAATAACTCTCACTCGGCAGAACAAAAAAAAAGACGTCTCAACCTTCAACACCTTTCCTTTCTCAGTTTAGAATGCATTTACTTTTATGGTTTACCGTTAAAGTGATGATCGTTTTAAAGGCCTTCAATGAGCGTCCATCGGGGCACGACGGTCCCTTCGGTCGGGGGAAGGAGGGAGGGCCGTAAAAGGCACGGCGAGAAGACGACTCGGAAATGGGGGAAAAAAGTGAAGTCCTTCGCGACTTGAGTTTCGGGATTGGGCGTTGAGGGAGAGATTGGGACCTATCGAAATCTCAATCGAACCTCCTCGCGGTCCCGGCCCAGTGGGGTGGGGGACGAAGAGGAAGGTGTTTCGAAGGGAGAGACGGGAAGGGGGGAGAAGGGTTTTCATCGGGTCGACGACGCAATTAATGCGGAGTTATCGCGGGACGGACGGGAAGCGGAGGAGGGAGGGGTCCTCACGAAATTAAATGCTGCCGAGCAGTCAGTCCGTCGCCAGGCTCTTGCCGGAGGAGGGAAAGGAGACCACCTCTGGAAGATCTGCCCCCTCCAGCGTCTTAACTCCCGGGCATCACTCATTGTCCGTCAGGAAGAGCGGAGGCGGGTGGCGGGCGGCAAGCGTGGAGGAGGGTGGGGTGCGGGGGACGTGGGGTGGAGTGGGACGGGTGAGGAGCTGAAGGGTTGATACGCTAGTGCTCGCCCCCCGCCCGCCCTACCTCGTCGGGAGGCCGAGGCGAAAATAGTCGACCGACCGCCCCCCCTCTCAACCCCTCCCACGTACACTACACCTAACCTCCCCTGCGTCCGTGTGCCGGGGCGGAAGGGAGGAGTCGGGTGGGGAGTGCTGGCGCGGTGGGTGGGTGGGAGGGAGCCGAGAAGCCGCCCGCTTCCCCTCCACGCAGTTTTTCATCTCCTCCCACCAACACTCCCCTCCCACCCACCCACCCCCCTCCTCCTTCCCTTCCTCCCTTCCCCCTCCCTACCTCCCTTCCATCCGACTTCCCTTTTTTTACTCCCGTCTCCGCCACCACCACCGCTTGCACTCACCTGCAAAAAACCCACGGGTGAGATAAATATGCGGTGTTGCCGGATCTGGACGTGGAGTGAGGGAGGGGGCCCCACTACACACATACTCTCCAAGCCGAGGCCTCTTTCTCTAAATCCGACGTTGCCGGGTACCCAGCCTTTATGTGTGTCCGTGTACAAAAAACGCGCATACGTATATAAAACCCCTCTCTGGACACCATATGGCCGTTTCGGTGGTCCCATCGCTGCGAGGGGCCGCGGGTAGGTCGTGGCGAAGGATTTCCACTGGGGACTGCGGTCGGGCCATAGTGGTGGGGGATGGGGATTCAGAGGTGGAAGCCGACCCCGGGGGTCGCCGTATCGAACCCCGAGACGAGACCTGCGAAGGGTTCGGTAGGGATACCATATTTTTTTCCCTCGAAGAGGAAGGGCAGAGAACTATCCTCGGGGATGGATAGGGTTTCCCGGTCTTATTTTTTTCTGACACGAAGGAGGAGGAGGCGTGGGTTTTCCGAAGGAACCCTTGGGAACGTATTATTCATCCCTAAGGATACGTTTCCCGCCCGACGCCCGGCGTGAGCTCCCCACCCTCCGCCCAACACGAGCCTCGCTGTCCCGCGGGCGACGTCAAAATGATTGACACGCGCTTGGACGCGATGTGTGTCCCATCAGAGTGGAAGGGAAAGGGTCAAGGTACGAAGACGCTCCCGATCCAATGGGTCGCGACTGCTGTCCCCCTTAGGCGGGGGAGAATAATTCGAGGATCCAAGAGAAAAAAGATCGAGAAACAAAACGTGAACGTAGTGCGCACGGAACACAGACGCTCGACGAACCTGCGGGGGACACAACTTGGACCGAACAAAATATTAATGACAAGAGTCTACCGGTCATGTTAAGGGCCCAGAAACCGAGTATTTAGCTTCCCCAACGATCTCTCCTCCGACGTGATCCAACCCATAGTCTCCCGTCATCTTCTAAGTCCACTTATCCTGCCTTCTCCGAATTTTCAAAATTATCTATCCCCACCACATGAATCCTATATTTTCCTTTCCGTCGTTTTACTATACTCATTCTCCAATCTTTAATTCCAGAAAAATAACTTCAACTACGAATTCTATGGTCTCAGGCTCAACTTCGTGGAGGTTCATGTTCGTTTTAAATGAATATACTTTGTAACTTCCACACAATTTTTATTCGTACTTATAAAAATTACGAAAGTACGAATAAAAATTGTGTGAAAGTTACAAAGTATACTCATTTAAAACGAACTTCAACTACCATTGCCCTATTGCCTCAAACACCAAGTCACCGAACTGCGATTAACACTACAGCTTTATAGTAAAAAGGAGTGCATACAAGAAGCATCTTCCACAAGAAGGGTGAATTCCACATTCTGGGGGCGAGGGGATTGGAATTAGGAGTGGAAGGAGGCGGTAAAATTAAGGCTAAAGGTACTTACGTTACCGAAGAGGTAATCGAAAAGTTCTCAGGGATGCGCGATGTTATTTTAGAAAATGGTCTTGAATTTCTAACACTGACTACTCGTATTAATGAATAATATATGGAGAAAAACCATCTTGGTCGGATAGTTAGAGAAACAAGGATGGGGGCCCATTTATTTACAAAAATAAAAAATCATGTGTCACCACATGACTCGAGAAACGGAAATGGCATTGGAATCACCGAAGAAATAACTAAAACCACAATACACACTAACAGTTGATTACACCAACCACGAGATATATAGATGCCTTCACTGAAACATTTGAAGGCTAGTCTTTCCCTGCAAAGGTCGAGATCACGGAAAATCAACGATAAAACGCCAAAGATACATAATCCTCGTTATAATTTGACTTGTTTGTTTTTTATTTATTCTTTAGAAGATAATTCAATCTTTTCGTGCAATTATAGGCGAATAAAGCTCCATAAATACCACCCTTATGTTCGTCAGCTGGGATGTAAATGAAGAACGATACTTGAAAGTCACCCAAAGGTATGTTGCAACTTGCTTTCTTTCCATCCCACGTCGAGGGCTAAATGTTGAATTCAGACGGTGGTCGATCCTTTAAACACATCGATACTCCTTGTGTAGTTATCGCCCAACGGAAAACTTGAGTGCAGTATTTAATCCATCCGATGGAACGTCAAAAAGGTATGACGAATGCCCTTTTCAGCAGCCTATAGCTGAGACTAGGTTTCTCTCCACTTTTCCTCCTCTCCCTTATACCCACTCAATAAAACCCTATTTCTCTAATAACCCTGAAGGGAACATTTCTCATCAAAAAAGAGCACATTCTCATAATGCGGAAAAAGGAGTGACGTCCCCTTCCATGTTTTTTATATCACTTACAAAATATTTCAGCAGCATGTTGCAGAAATAAATCATAAAAATGGTTCCACTGCTCGACAAGCAGGAAACTTTTATTGCCAGCGGATCTCGATAAACGTTAATAACAATGGCAATAAACGCTTCTTTCTGCCCAAAAAGCAAATACTTTTTTATTTTTATTGTGCACGTAGACTCTGCGAAGTATCAATCATCAGCGCCGATTTTATTACGCTATTTATACTTTAATTTAGAAAAATATTCCCACTCATTCATTTACCCACGACTACTTTGGTTTTCAGTTCCTAACTACAACTAATGCTTATCAGTGAAAAGTTGAACATTTCAGTCATTCATGAGTGAAAATAAAATATGAGTTCCATCATTAGCATTCATTTTTACACGATTAAAAAAAATTAAAAACTTCAAATCATGTATAAATTCAATTAGAGGAATCCAATTATGATTATGTGTGTCCTGATAAGAGTTGTCCTACCTGTCAAGCTCACCAAACATACGTGAAACTGATGGAAATTTTCTTCCGAGATTCCAACAAAAAATTCAGTCGGCAGCAATCTCGTCGACAAAGTGATGTCGTGACAACGCCTCACCACGCCGACACAAAATGATATTTTTATTATCCTAATGACCTCGTCATTTACGGAAAAAATTATCATAAAGCACCGTTTGGCAAGTCCTCCGCCGGTTACACACATCCAAACGAACAACTCGCATTTCGACACCCTCAGCCGAAAATAGCAACGCGGCGCAAACGTAAGAGTGGAGTCGACAAAAAAATACCTCAGACTTTTCTCTCAAAAACCGCTCGCAGAATGTTGTGTGGGAAACCTTTAACGTGAGATCTCCACATTACAGTTGTAAACTCCGAAGAACGGTGGAACGTGAGAGAGCGCGAAGAATATTAGCGAGGGTCATCATGCCAACAATTGTCGCCATAAATGCAAAAAAATATGAAAGCGTCTCTTCGGCTAATTTAAATCAATGCTCGTTTCGCACAAAGGGTTAAAAATCCAAACCCGGTCGACTACTTCCGAATGCGTGGTAAACTAACATAATGCTAAATGAGTTTGTTGCTGAGGTCAAATTACTTCTTCTAGGAAATTGAGGAAGGGACGGCCTTTGGACATAATAGTCACCCCCACCCAACAGAGGGAGAGGATGGCGGAAACCAAGTTCGACGCGGCACCTCCTCAAATTCGAGTAATAAAAACTCGAGAGAACTGGATTAAAACACACAACAATAGTATAATTACGAAACTTTTACGAGATTACCGACGTGAAAAAAAACATAGCAGCAACACCTTCAAGGCGTTCTCGTATGAAGAAGTGGTCCGGTGAGAAAAACGAGAAAGGAACGATGATGTGGGAGGGGAGGGAGGGAGGGAGAGAGAGAAGGAGAGAGAGAAAGAGAGAGAGAAAGGCGGAGAGAGGAAAAGAAATGGTTTTTCTCCCTCCCTCGTCTGGCCAACCGTTCCAGCTCCTCCAGCTCCACTTTTTCCCACCGCAAGAAGCTCCCGCTACTCGCCTTAGCCATTCTCCCTCCCTTGTTTTTTTTCCGACCCCGCCCGACGAAAAACTTCCGCGGATCTAACGACTGCCGAATTATATATATGAAAGGCGGGCGAGGAGGGACCGGCCGGAGGCGGGAGAAACGGAACCGACTCCTCGCAGTCGATCGGGTCACGCCACACGCGAGGAAGGGAGAACTGTGGACGACTCCTCGGACGATAATGCGCACCTCCAGCAACAGTTTGGGGGCACCTGAAGGGCTCTGGATGCACGCGACTTATCTACTAATAAACGATGAGACAAGTAATTCAACGCGGGGCCCCCGGTCGTGCCAAGGTCGGCAACTAAAAAACATTAACGCCGTCAAATTATCTCGGCACGAGATGCCTTAGCACCAATGAGTAGCGTTCGGCTGGGTTTGAACTGACGTGAAATTAATTGAGGAGCACGCTGTCTGCATTAGTTGAACGTTCCTTCTTAGCCGATGTCAGCTTTTCGATTTTTCAACTGGTGTCGCTAGCGACGCGGGAAGTTAATGTCTAAAGCATGGCAACAAAGGAATGTTGATTACTAGATATTCATCTCAAATATAGTACTCTATCATTAATCATCTCACCACAAAATTAAAGCATACGGAAAGTACAATACTTCATGTTTCAAATGGTTATACAAAAATTACATTTATCTATGTTCATTTTCACCATGAACACCCTTCTGTTTTAAATTTAGTTTGAATTGAATTTCAGGTAGTTTATTTACGAATTCATACTTTAGTGATTGGAATCCAGAAGTAAATAGCTCGAAGGTAACGTAAGTAATAAGGGAGAAAGGTCAAATATAAACTTAATGATGGTCCACAGTGTAACTCAGCATTGATATATACCATTCCTCCAAACATGTTTTTTTTTACAAATAACGAAATCCGCCAACCATTTTTTAACGTCCAAAAGTCTTTCAGCGATAAGTCTAACGACCACCATAAACACAAAACTGGAAATGACAATACTCCATTGAAAATATGTGAAGCGTTCCTTCTAATGAGAAACAGGAAGACTAAATGGAATGGACGAATCACTGAAGAGGTACTAAAACGTTCTGCGGCGACCAGGGAGGAGGAGGAAGAAAATAATTTCTGGGAACCAATATTTACAATTAGAAACAGGGAAGAATTCGCTTTCAGAGGCATTGAAGTCTCTTAAAGATAATGACAGAAGGGCAAACAGGAAGAAATATCGGAGGAGAGAGGCATGGAATGGAGTATATGATGTTTGCTGAAATATGTGAAGTTAAGGGACTTGGGAAAGAATGAAAAAGCTACATGATAGGGGAATGAGTAGAGAGCGAAGGAAACCTACGTCGGAAAGGCTAAACGTAAATGATGAAGGTAAACGTGAAATGTATGTCAAAAATGATCAACCGTCCTCTCCTATTAACACTTAAGGGATTTGGATCGGTGACTGAGCTCATTCTCTGCATATCCAGGTCTTTATTCATATCCCGCCGGATCGATCAGTACCACGTAAAACATGAAGATTTTAATAAATGGAACCTCAGCTACTTGACGAGTCAGATCACGATAGTAGCTCGAAGTAGTGGTAGAATAGTCGTTTTTCAGTCCTTTTCATACAATTATATTAAATGGGTTTCCATTAAACAATCCAAATAATAGGTAATTTCCATCGTCTATAAGCCACGATATGGGCAACATTTCATGTAAAAAAGTTATTAGATCATGAAACAATCAAGTGAATATTCCTCTTCGATCTTGGTCGATCGCCATTAAAAATTGTTTATGATCAAAATTACTTCTACACAATATTGTTTTAATGAATTTAAACAGAATTTAAGATTAAATAATTCAGCCCGAAAAAAATTGTAATCTTTTCCGGCTAGTCATTTTTTATGGATATATCGTAGGCTATATTTTATCAAGTTTTTGCGTAACAAGAGATAGGAATGGCGCGCGGGCAATGGTTAATCATGGAATTGAAAAGTACGAACCTTCTGATTATTTTTATTAATAGCGCCATCTCAGGGGGTGACGGCAACGCAAGTGGCCGAGGAAGGCAAATTTCAACACTTCCCGCGAATAGATAGTTGCAAGACAATGTCCGTCCACTCTTACGTGGATTCTTAGAAAAAATCCTGACGGCCGTGAACCCGCACAGGTACGCAATATGGCACGCACGAAATATTCGCGCGATAAGAGTGAAAGAAAACGTGGAGAAATCAAGAGGGTGAAACGAATTGTGAGCCGATTTAACAGAGAACCTTTAAAAACGGCATGGAGCCAACACTTTCGGGGGAAGCTCCTCTCGGCCGTGTGTGTGTCTGTGCGTGTGCCAGGGGGACCCTCTTCCGCCACCGCCCGGCCCCCTCCCTTGTTACGCCACGCGAAGATATCCCACTGCCGGAGTGTGTGTGGGAGGTGGAGGGATGGGTGGGTGCGCGATGATGACTTCGGTGGCTATAACGCGGCGCCAGGACTGCCAAAGGTCCCTCCGGATTACGCTGGCACGGAGCTGGAGCGTTCCCTGATTATGACTGCTCGCAACCGCTCATCGAGAGAAAATGCACACCAACTCTAGCCTTCCGGGTGTAAGAAATACGAGCAGATGCTTTCGTATTTTAAATATATATAAATTTGGTATTCGGAAGTTTATAAATGAGGTACTGAATTTAAGGCTCAATTGCGGATTTTTGCATAGGGCATAAGGAAAATTACGTCTCGAATATGTGTTCTGGCAAAGCCAATTTATGGCTTGGAAGAACCCCAAATAGCAAATCAAAAAGGGATTAGATTTATAAGCGGGTTCTAATTTAAATAACTTCGTTTCGTGTGAAATAATTCTACACGTAGTGGCATATCTGTGAAAAACTCTCTTTATTGAACCTTCAAAGAAGCAACTCCTGATGAAAGTCTTTCCGGAGATCCCAAGAGCCAAAGGCAAAAGCATTTCTAAACCTTCATCATAACTGAGATACTCCCAAAAATTGACTTTGCATGGCATCGTGGGGGTGTATTTTCTTATATATTAATCTAAATGCGTCTCAATTAAAATCCGAATGATCTTTAAGTAGCATAGAAATATAATGCCCACGTATTTAAAAAAAGAGAATTCAGTCGAGTTTTCAAGCTAAACCACAAATTTTCGACTGTTAATTTAAGCGGTCCATACAGCATTCAACCAATGGCCTCTTTGAAACGTAAAATTTGAGAACGATATTGATTAGCAAAAAATCGCAACCTCTCAAACAAGCCTGTGTTTATGGAATGGCAAAACTCCCTCCTGTCCCTCCTGTTAATGAGAGACAGATTTTTCCATTATTATTTACCAACTCGTTAAAATGTCATTTCAACCATTTGTGTCGGAGGGGAAGGGAGAAAAAAAAGGCCACCACTTTACTCGAAAGCTGACCTTTTTTCCGTTAACTCCCGGAGAAATTAAATCGAGAAAACTTAAAGGAGCAGCCAAAAGGACGTGTCGTCGCGAGGGATGTATTTATCTGATGATTTTTCGCAAGTGCGCCGTTAATCACACGAGTGGCGAATGTCGCTTCCACGTTGAAAGGTAACCATTACCAGCAGCATCCCACTTACTACACAATGTGCTTTCGCAGGCGACGTTGGACCAAAGACAAAACCAACCATCTCACACGACGATTTCCCCCCGCGTTTTTATGGAAAATATAATGACCTCAAGAGTCACAAAAACGGACAGCAGCTTCGCAGTCAGGCGAGGGACACTCCACGACGGAGACTTGACGTTTTGCGGATTACAACGAGTGAGACTTAACGTTTGCAGAGATCCATGTCAACAGAGGTGGTGTCGATAGCAGAGCAGTACGTAAACTATGTTGAGCTAACAGTAAGAAACCGCAGATCCGTGCAAGTCTCATTTCATCAAGTTTTTATCCCGCCTAGATATTCCCCCTACGAAGTAAAGCCCTTTCAATGAGTATTTTTGCACTCGACGTCACTGCTTCGTACCGTTTCGGGGTCCGAGATTCAATAATTAATTATTTGCCAAGTGGACCCAAGAGAATGTGGTCATGTTAAAATTAATTTTACATAAGGAATATCCCCGAGATTAAGGCGAAGGGAGCTGTGTGCATATTAATACTTGTCTGTTTGATGTACTGATACTGTTTTATGGTCACCAGGGAAGACTTATAATTCCGTGGAAGCGTATATTCATATATTTTAATTAAATCACCAATGCATTGCAAATTGCAATGCATGCAAATATACCAATTTAATGAGACGTAAAAACGACTCGATCTTAATTCATTTGTTGTCGCCATTACTCTAAAAGATTAATATTCTAGTGCGCCAAAGAGCACCATGTTCTAATGATACAAGCATATTCTCCGGCAGCGATGCTCAAAAGAGATAATGCGATGATGGAATGTCTAAAATAATTGATTGATCCTTTATGTGCCAAATAATTTTTTAAAAATAATCCCTATAAAAACCCACAGAACTGCCTCTGAACTGAATCTGCCTTTTACAGAACGGTTGAATTGATGACACATTCTTAATTATTTACTCATACTCCTTTTCTAGGCACTGATAATAAATTCAGCACCTGACGCTTACTCGAGAAAGCAAAAACCACACACAGAACTATTTAACAAAGAAAGCATCGAACTTGTTTCAGGATGAGCGTAAAAATACTATGTACGAGGGAGGTTAGACGACGGAAGATTACGTAAGGTACGTAACAGACAACTATGTTCGAAAAACATCAATTTTGTTCCACCAAGGCAATGGCATTTATCCCTAATTGAAATAACCCTTCAGACAGGTTTCCGAGTGGCCATCGATCTCGGGAGGCTGGAGTGCAGCAAACACGCGCAGGTTTTTCCCAAGTCGTATTTAGGTCGTGGGAAATCGGAAGATATAGCGCACGGAAAAAAAAGTACTCATCGATGAAACCCGGACGCGTGCAAAAAGGCGGTCGAAATCTGGCATTCTCCCGGCATTGACGAGGGCGCGTTGGGCACAACGTTACTTACTCATAGGGTAAAAGGCCGTCGCCGTCAAGGGAGATGAATTTGGTAATAGATCAACGAAGAGCATCGCCAGGGACATAAAAACTCCGGAGTAATGGATAGTACTAAAATTCTAGCTTCGAGAACGAAAATAATTTTGACAAGCTATCAAAGACTTACGACAGCAGTAATTTTGTAATGGTTTTTGTTCTGAATCTGAGAAAATTAACGCCTAGATTTCTTGTAAACACTGACCACTCTTTTTTATGTAATGATCGTGACGTGTGGTGCTGTTTATGTTCATGACTGAGTCCCCGAATAAAATAGCTATCGGATTGGAGAGAGGTAAAACCGTATCTTTAACATTACGATGAAAGTCTAATGCTAAATTTGGCAGTTTATTTGAGATAGAATATTATTGTGAAATGAACAAGTGAAGAATTTTATCTACGCAATTAGGGATCCATACAATGGTGGGTAATAGTCGCATATGTGATGGAACAATTCTAAATAAAGCGCTAATTAAATTGTTTGAGCTAATTATATTAATTAAAAGATTTCCACTCACTTCAGTTTAATTATTTGTTATATTTAATTCATTTGTATTCGAACAGCAGATTAAGTCTTGTATCAAAAAAGTTATTTCGGTCAAATCTTGCAACGATGGGTGGTGGGTGTCACACTGATATGATATTGAACCCGCCGGGTGTTGATTGGAGTTTTGGATCTACATATGGAAAGGGGGAAAACAAATGCGCCCCGCAGGACAAACCCAAATGAGCACCCGCCCAAGGCGGAATTTTGGCCCGCGTCGCATCCCTCGTCAAAGCCACCCTGGACAGCCTGCTCCCACCCAATCCCGCCGGAACCCTCGGAGAAGAATTACAATAACCGCAAGGCAGACCTACGATCTGCTTGTCGCGGGAGATGAGAGAGGTGGGGGAGAAGATGACGGGAAGAGAGGAGAGGGGAAAAAGGCACGCCTCGAGGGTCGAGCGGCGAATATTAAAACAAAACACTACGAAAAAAGGCGGCCGGGCAAAAGACAAATTTGAGGAGAGCCATGGGGTCGCGAGTGCAGGGGGCACCACGAACCCTGGCCACCCCCCTTCCCGGGACCACTTCGACCCCCGCCGCCGCCACCACCCCACGGGTGGGGAAAGGCGTCGACTGCCCCTCGGAGAAGAAGAGAAGTAGGGCTGGGTGGGGCGGCGGTGACGCGACGCTCCCAACGCGCTTGCATTCGTCCTTGAGACTCCTCCTCCCTCCCACCCACCCCACTCCACCTTCTCCCTCCCCTCCACCCCCGGTCGAACCCCCTCCCCACCCACCAGCCTCCCTCTCCCACCCTTCCCCGAAGTCTCGAAAAACCTCCACCGCCTCCCGCGACCCACCCCACATACATGCGCGCTCGGGGGGCTTTTTTATATCAAGACGAGGAGAAGAGTCTGGCCCGCCGCCCCACCTCCCGCCCCGCTCCGCCCCCCCTCCCCGATCCGCCGGGCCCACCCGCAAAGCCCCCACCCCCGCTCAGACTTCGCGAGATGAGGGAATGGAACTTCTTCTGCCGCTCCCTCCCATCTCGACGCTCCTCCCGCCCACCCAACCCTTCCGTCTCTCTCTCTCTCTCACTTAAAAACGCCCTCCCAACATCCATCCCCACCCTTTCCCCTCCCTCCTAGCAACACACATACACACGCTCCCACCCCCTCGCCTCCCTCCCCCGCCCCCTCTATCGCTGCTGCAGCGGCGATAACCAGTTTCCTACGCGACCAAGCTCCCTGCCTCCGACCGCCCCCTCCGACCGCCTCCCTTCCATCCCTCCCCGTCCTCCGCATTTTCTTATTATTCTTTCTCCCGAAGCTTCTTCTTCTACTCCTCCGATTCTTCTTCTCCTCTGACCGAAACTTCGTATTTGTGTGTGTCCGTGTGTGCGCTCCCCCTACCTCCTTTCTTGCGGCTACGTACCCCGCGCCGACGCTCACACACACACGCACCCTTCCGCGGCCCCCCCTCCTAAGCCCGCCTTACCCGTCACAAACTCGTCTACTCCTCCGCCTCCCCAGACCGAAAACCTTTCCGTTCTTCAATTTTACAAACGCACAACCACCACCTCTGTCATTTGACCGCCATTTCTTTGATGCCCTCGTGCACTTTCTTTCGTCGAAGCATAAAAAGTACAGCGCTGTCAATTTTCATGATTTTCGTCAACAATAAATAGTCAAACTTACCCACACATAAACACAGGACAGTATTTAATCGATACGTTGGTTTTGAATGATGAAGTTTGAACTAATCCCCTGCTAAGTCCTTAAATATTTGGAATTCACACACAGGTATACACACACACACGTAGAGATGGCCTGTGTAACGTGCAATGCTGGTCCCCACGAGTTTTAGTTTTCAGAAAATCACACCGCTTGGATTTTACATGGAGATGTCATGGAGCAGAGTCCGAGATTTTAAGGAGTTATCCTACATCTACATAAGCATCTTCGAGACTACATCATACCCCGTAAGCGGCCATAGGAGAGTGTGGCGGAGTTTGTTAGGAAAGACAATTCTGATGAGCTCCCTACCCAATAGATTGAAAGTCTCTTGATTAGAGATAATTGACATTTGTCTTGCGAATGAATGGAAAATACACCACTTTAAGTAACCTGTAATCTTACCATCACCTCCATTCCATTCAGCAATAGGCTTGGAGGTTGGTTCGATGGGTGGCAGTAGTGTTCACACCGACATAAGAATGATGTCCGAAGTTCACTTATACAGAGTACGGGACACCGCTCCTTTTGTGCCACCATTTGCTTTCACAGGGAAGATCTAGTAACCAGACGAGCTTGTGTTTCCAGATGTGGTTGTCCAAGGGGATCTCAGGGATTTGAACAAGAGTTCTCCGCTCAACTGCCTTGCGCACTAACTAATTACCCCCACACCACCACCACAATCAGCCCGGATCAGCATTACATAAAATGTGACTCAACTTGATTTTCACTGCAGGTGTCTAGGGGTATCATCCAGATTTGAACCTGGGTACACGGTTCATACAGATTTACAAACTTGTGCTCCGGCGTCACCCACACCCTGATGAAAAGTATGGGCGAATGAGTGAAGCAGGAACGATGTTCGACGTTTCTTGTTCGTATAGACCTCACATAAAACTTTTCACCACTATTTGAGATTGATTTCAGGAGACACTGATAGAAGAACTGATCAAAATACGAGAAACATTCGTGCATTGAAAAATCACACCGCACATAATTAGCGAAAAACTCCAATGAAAGAACGCAGAGCTAATCACTAACAGCAAATTGGGAATGGGAACCTTCGAAGACAGAAAGACTCGATGGTAGATTTAACTTATTTGTAAACGCATAAATTGTGCGAGGTTACTGGCGATATTGAAGGAATAACCTCAGGACTGCAATGCATCAGCAAGTGAGGTTGTTTCCACAAAGCAGGCTCCCGGTTCCTTGAACGTCAAAAGACACGTTCCATCGTTTCTTTCGTAACATTCGTGATTACAGAGCATTCCGAAGGAAACGACAATCATCAAAGCATTGTGATATCGCTGTTACAGATTTCTTAATCATTCATTTTATCACGGATGACACCCTTACGCATCCTGGCCTATATCCCTACGATATTCCGTAGGGGTTTTCAAGTGCAAAAATTGGCTTGCAGATTTATTTTGGAGTGTTCCCTCTGCTCTGTCCGGATCATAAACCGGCCAACAAACGAACGTACATGTTTATTTAAGAAGCCAATGAAATGACTACAAGTATATACACTTTTTCACCTTGAAATAAATGAAGATGAGTAATTTGCAATATTCGGTTTCCATATATCTAGCTAGTAAATTATCCTTCATTCACTGAATGGCTCGCTGAATTTATACTTGTAATAAAGACAACGGTTAGCACGACTTAATATCCAATGTCGATAAAAGTTTTACAAATTACATTTCAGATTTAAAATCATAATTAGAGGTAGGAAAAATAGTGAATTTTGATATTAAAAAATACGAGGATTATTTTTTACAAACACCATTTCTGTGTAGATTGGGTAAATAAATTTGTGAGATCATAATTTTTACTTGATTAACATTGTTTGATAAAGTCGATTGAAAATTTTCTTTCTTCAAAATTTTCGGGAGTCACACGTATCGAACGCGTCATCCTCTGCACGTAACTAGATCAGAGGATGTTAGATAACTGTCCGCTCTCGCTTTGCCGCGAAAGGTGACGTGCCCGGGGTGGCCATGCTGACGAAAGAGTGCTCTCCAACCCGCCCATTTGGTACGCATCACCCAATCGCGAATCTCTATAAATAAGCTACATATGTAACAAGAAATAAAGTAATCCAAATAAGTTCCATTTATCAAATCGTCATAAAACTGTAGGCAAAAATCATGATGAACGACAGGCGTTGACAAAATATTTGGAGTAGCGCTTTACCCTGGGATTAAAAATTGATGCAGTTGATCTCACCACGCAGATCCTAAATTAAAAGTCTTCAAATTCAAAGACGCCCTAACCATTACGTGCCCCCATGTCTTTCTACCTGGTTGGTTTATAAAACTAACGACACAGTAATTGGACGCCAGCACGATTGTTTGATAATTTATTAAGCTGATGCCAATTCAAGATACTGAAAAAAAGACGCCTCTTGTCATGAATATACGTTATGAAATTCCCTCCATGCCTTATTAATCTGACATTATTTCTTTATAAATCAAGGCTTTACTCTCACGGGGCGGCTTCATTTGCACTTTCTGCTATAACTCGTTTAGCTACTTATCCTCGCATTCATTCGACCTCAACTCTTTTACCTCCTTCGCAGTCTCCCCTTCACGGCGTCACCGAAGAGAGGGTGTTTCCATCGACCCATCGCAAAGTTTTCTTAGCAACGCTGCGTGCTTCGCCTACCCTCCACCCAAGCATTTCTCCGCGCGCAGCCACCCCCGACTCCAGCAAGAAGTCTGCTTCTCCCTCGAGCAATCCCTTCCTCGCAAACCTCTACCTATCTCCTCAACCCCACCGCCCGCCTTCAACGGGACAAAACCGTCCGTCCGTCCGCTTCGCCCCCTCCCCCAACACCGAGCGCACACAAAATGCACGTACGAGCCGGACCGCACAAATAAATGAATACGAGAGCGCAGGTCCGGGGGGCGGGCGGGAAGTGCATGGCCTCGCCTGCCACTCCTCCGAGGGGGACGACATTCCTCCACCGCCAACAACTCCACCGCGGCTGCAAAACGCCCCGGCCCAAAAGAAAGGGAAAAAATCGAAAGCCTCCTTAAAAATACGATAAAAAAAGGGGGCGAATTTTTATTATTTCAACCCTCACTCCCTCACGACCATCCCTCCTTTCCCCACCCCCCTCCCGGTCCACGCCCGGCCGAAACTCTTTCCCGGGAAAATAAGAGTCGCGACTCCAGACCGCCCACTTGCCTGCCACCCACCCCCAACCCCCTTCGACCACCCTCAACCCCCTCCCCCTAGGCAACCCGTCCTCTCTGGAGACGACGAGCTAACGGGGCGGAGGGAGAGGGTGGAATCGATGGAGGGAGGAACGGGCCCCGTTCAGGGGTGAGAGAGATTGAGGTGGTGGAGAGGAGTTAACCCCCCACCCTCTTTCACCTCCACCCCCCCTCGCAGTCGGAAGAGGGGGAGATGCAGGACCGGGGAGGGTGCAGTCTTGGCGCTGGTGTCGGGCGGCAGTGGGGGAAAAATGTCAACCACTCAAAAACCTATGAGAAAATCCGCTAAAAAAATATATATGTGTATATAAACATTTGGGCGGCATATTAGAATACAAGAATATAAAAGAAAACACGTAAAAGGACATTCACATTGCAGAAAATTTAATCTTTTGGCCTTCTCTGAGGCCTTCCTCAGGTTTGACCTGAAGGCCTTAGAGAAAGCCGAAAGCTTAAACTTTCTGAAATGTGAGGTGCCCTTTTACGTGTTATCTATTTTATTTTGTGTTCTATTTTGACGCACAAATAATATATATTGCTCTCGTGAGTTCTTCTATATCACATACATATATATATATATATATATATAATTTTTTGGAAATACATAATACATGTATACATATTGTATATACTCACATTTATGTGAAAATATACACACACACATATATATATTATATATTATAAATAAATAAATATATATATGTAAACGCTCTTGGGTCGCGGTAGTCCAGTGGGTAGAGCGTTGGACTACTGACCGGAGGGTTTCGGGTTTGATTCCCGGGTGAGGCACTCTGGGCACCTGCAGCTCCACCCAAGCTAGTTGATTTTTAGGGTACCAGATCTTCCTGGGAAACCAAACCGGCACAGGGAAAGGAACTGGCCCCCCTACCCAGATGTGTGAATATTCACACGCCGTCGGGCTTTGTACATCTCTAGGTGAGCTCTACCATCACCTACTAAACCGACCTTCGGGTTGATTACTATGTTTATGGTATATATAAACACTCATACATATTTATATGCAAATCTTTTTTCTCAATGGTACGCCAGAGAAGAACTCGAAACGTGAGACGATTTATTGAATCTTGTTCGAGAAAACCTTGCTCCACCAGTTTCCCTACGGTTTCCCGGTCGTTGCGAATTATTTCTGAATTCGGGGAGATTCCGGTTCCAAAAAATATATTTTGGTCATGGAATACTGCGATATTTTACCGTAATTGGTATTTAATTTGCAACAAATATTCCTTTTACATACCCATGTTTCGATTATTTCTCCGCGTAGTATTTCTCATTTAACTCGACATCCTTTTATGTCCTGATAATTGGAAGCATTTTGTACAAATTAGGAGCGAACATATTTGCGAAAGAATCTAATGTGAAATCCAGCATGGACATTAAATGTTAAATATAATGAATTATTATTCATTAGTTGCAACAAGTTACTTTTTTACATATATCATGGTTCCTTATGTGTTGATAATAATCCAATAAAAATGTCAATAAAATAAAATATTCCAGTTTATTCCAAGGAGTGAAGAGAAATGCGAACTGAAATAGTATAGGTGCAGTATACTCAGCCAAATACGCGGGTCGGTCAACAGGGTTATGTCCTTTATGTTCTTAGTAAAAAATATAAAAAAGTACGTTTTGTTTATTGCTCAACATTAATCTCCTTTTAGCTCGATACACTTTTCCAAGTTTCTCCAACTTTTTGGTCAGCATATGCATCTTCGTTGGCGATGACCTCCTCGTGCGGCGAGAATCGTTTTCCCCCGAGCCATTTTTTCAAGGAAATAAAAAAGTCAATGGGGGCAAAATCTGGTGAAGACGGTGAATTTTGTAATAACTCGAAATATAATTCCATAATTATCGCCATCGAAACTGCGCAAGTGTGCAACCGTGTATTTTCTTGATGGAAGAGAATTTTTTTCTTTGCCAAATAAGGACGTTTATTTCTTGCTGTTCTTCGCTTAACCGGTATTACAACGACGCATAATTCTCTACATTTATTGTTTGTCCTTTCTGAAAGCAATCGATCCAGATGATTCTAAAAAATCTCGACTATCACCTTGTTGGCTGATTTCACTGTCTTCGCCTTCCTCGGAACCGGATCGCCTTTAGAAACCTTTGCGGACCGTTCCTTTGTCTCTGGAGTGTAGCAGTGCATCCAGTAGTTTAGTCCACATGTACAAGTATGTACCGACGGAGACAGATTTATTTCACCAGCGAGTACGATATATCATTTTACTTTTGTTGAGCACACGGCAAGGAGCATTTTTTCCCATAGTTCACCATTTATTGTATTCAGGCAAACCCATTGGGAGCGACTGTGAGGAAATGGAACATTTCGTTACTAGTCCTACCTTATTAAAATGAGGTATTACAATGATGAGTTCATGAAATGTTGAGACCACAAATATCAACATTTTCCGATCGTATTAGCAAGCTCACTCCAAAACGGTAATGAGTAATTAGTGCGACAACTTGTTCGATAAATCATAATTGTGGCATTTTGTCCCTGTTATACAGATCTACAGAAAATTTTAACGAGTTGGAAAAGGTGACCAGCAATAAGGGATGGAGCAATTAATTAAAGCAAATGCATGGTTCTGTCAAAAGATCAAGATAGAGAGAATAATAATATACGATTGGGCATTTGAAAATGAGTACCCCTTCATAAGAGTACACGCCTCCCTAGGTATACGCCTCGTACACCTAGGGTGAACTTTAAACAACGGATGCAGTCTCAGATAAAATGACATAGAGAGTATCTTCAGGTAACAGATGACTTTTTTCTCTTAAGGAGCTACTAAGCTGTAATAGCCTACACAAGCAATCAATACTTAAAATCCACAAAACAGCAATAAGATCAGTTGGAACATACGGCTGCGGCACATGGGCATTAGCACATAAAAACAAATTTTTTTAGAGAAAAAATACTTCAAAGAATTTTTGAACCACATTGAGGAAGGAGATAAATGGAGATTTAATAGAAATGTAGAATCAAATGAACTCATAACGGAAGAAACCATTTTCGCGGAACAGCGAAAAATACAAGCGATGGCCGTTACCTGCTGAAAAGGCTAAAGACATGGAGGTATGTATTAACCAAAGGAGAAGATGTTACGCACCTATGAAAACAATATGCAAATGGAACGGGAAAAGGTAGATGGCATTTGGACATCGAAGCAAAATGCATCATTATTCTCCCCTAACGTCGACCACCCCCGTCAAAGCCATGATTCCCGCCCGTCTCTTCCCGACATAGGGGGTCGCTGGTGGGCAGGAAGTCTGGGAAAAGGGGTCTGCGATGGGGATGCAATTCCACCGGGTGCATCCGAAGAAGCTCCCATCTTCCGACGCACCATCTCCCGCCACGCCCCCTCCTCCGCCCCCTACCTCCACCATACTCCTCACCGGTCCGGACAGATCTCACCCTCCCTCCGGCCCCCTTTCTAGAGGCCTGGGGTTTCGCCCGCCCCTCTGTCTTTCGGGCTTTTTTTCTTCCGTCTCTCCTTCTCCCTCGTCTCCTCACTCCCCATCTTCCTACTTCGAATGAGCATTCCGACAAAACTCCCGCGGGGCACATTCATCATTTATTTCGCCGGAATTCCTTCCCCCCGGCCGACTAGATGGAATAGTAAGAAAAGAGAGTGGAGTCCGTCCCTTGTCTTACGAAATGTCCCGACGCCCAGATGAGACCACCTCTCTCACGACCGCGACTTTGCATAAGCAAACACTGAGCGCATCTTTTGTTCCCGATTTCTCGTGTAGGGCTCTGTTTTATTGGAACCGATTAGGCATTGTTGTCATGGACAGTCTTCGAAAGAGGCTTACGCTACACAGAAGGTGGTGGGCTGATCCCTGAATACCAACCCTCCCATCATACTCGTTCTTAACCTGAGATCCGAGAAGTCCATTAGAGCTGAACAGAATAAGGACAAAACCTTGGGCCTCCAATGATTTAAAAATTTAGAAATTCATCTCTTATCATTTGTGGGCAGTTAAAAACCATGAACACAGTATTCAACCCGAAGGTCGGCTTGGTAGGTGATGGTAGAGTTCACCCAGTACTAAGTCCGACGGCGTGTGGAATTCACACATCAGGGTAGGGGGGCCAGTTCCTTTCCCTTGTGTGTAGTTATCGATTCAAATGTAAAATGCACGTAACTCATGCACATGCCTATGTATCGATGTATCAGAACAAAAAGGAATATCATGTTTCGAAGTGTACCACCACGACCGAGGTAAACAACCCGAAGGAAGTTTGACAGCAGAGGATAGATGTCATCTAATATTAGGACCTAAGGCTTGTGAAATTCACATCATAAGAGGACTTTGGGTTGGGATTCGCTCGGATTTTAACGTCAGACCTTCTGGTTAGTGGCCAGAGCGCTTTGAAAAAAATTTATCCTGAGAAATATATCGAATGATGCACGAATCATCGCAGGAGAGGATTTACAAGCAGCAACAGTACATGCCTGCACCATGCTTAAGGGGAACGAGTCATTAGATTAGCTTGGCATTCAATGCTCGAGAAATTTAATGTGAACAAACGCCACTCTGAATCCAACTGTTTCAGACTAAATTTCGTCAACGCTTTGGATACTTGTAATTTGTTTTGTGTATTATTATTAGGTAATCTACCGGTTAAGGTAGGTTTTTGGATGGACACAACAATCAAATAAACATTTTGTGACTCCCCACCTCGCAAACTAATCTATATCAGGTCCCTCTTCATCTCTGCGTACTTCTTTCCTCCCTTCATCCCGTCCAACATCCCTATCCTGTTCCTACCCTTACCTCGCTTGCCCAACATTCTCCCCTCTATTACCCTCTTCAACATTCCACTACCGCTCAATACGCCTTTCATCCATTTTTCCTGCCTCCATAGGATTTCTCTCAACAAACCCCTCTCCTCCCCCACCATTTCTAGTACTTCCTCATTTGTTTTCCTTTCGGTCCATTTCACCTTCTCCATTCTTCTCCACACCCACATTTCAAAATGTTTTGTATATAAATTGCATTTATTCATGTAAACACAACACGCATTTTGTCGTATAAGGTAATTTATAAGGTGACTGACTCATGATAGAACGGAAGATCTTGTGTGTACCATTTTCTATTATTTGGAGAAGCACAATTATGGGGTAAATATCAATAAAAATAAGACTCCCGATTTATGAAATATGCGTAAAATCAGAAAACAAATTCAGTGAGGTTTTCCCTAGCAAATTGCAATGAAACCTCTCACGTTCCAATGTTACTCCTCCAACGTACGTAACCATTGAGGAAACCAATGGGTATTTGAATACATTTTTTTCCAGGGTCTCTTTTAAATAGGCACGTGTAGTTAGGTCGACGGTATTTTTTCCCATCGTCCCTCAGCACACAATCCGAGATTGCTGCATGCGCCCTCGGGTCCTGCATCCCCCCGCAAGCCAACGGACCGCTGGGGCGGAGGGGGAAGATGACCATCGATTCCATCCCCCTTCCTCACCGTCTTCGGAGGGTTGACCGGGGGAGGGGGCGGGCGGGTGGCCGCGGCGAAGGATCACAGCTCATCGAACACACTCGGTCCGCCCCTTGAGGCATAGGACAAGACGTGCGACGTTTGAGGACGAGGCCGCCTTTTCGCTCGGAATGATCGACTCGGGAGTGTTACACGGGGGCCATCCGGAAGAAGCTGCGTAGCTTCAAACAACCCGCCCGCAGCCTGGCATTTTGTCGTCCGATCAACCCCCCCCCCCCAGGATTCTTCCCTCAGAAGACCTCCTCCCCGCGAACACCCGAGGAGGGTGGGATCGATATTTAAGTTCGATTCGCGCGGCGCCCGCAAGGCGTATCTAACGCAAATGTTCCTCCGGCCGTAAGATTAATGAGCCTCCGTTGAAATTTCTTCGTTCGGAAAAACATTACCTGTGTCTCTTCGGGGGAAGACGAGGAAGGGAAAAAACCATCCGGGAAGAATCTCACTGAATCAAATCCCACTTTTGCGGCCTCGTCAAAAAAATAGTGTAAAAAAGTATCGGGAAACTAGAGAGCTCATCGATTTATTGCTCGGGCTAGTCGAACGGTTCTCATAAAGCTACGTGCTTATTTCTGAATGTCCCAGAATGAACGGAGGGTAGGGAGATAATTCTCCACAACAGGCGTGTCCGACGCAAGTCCTCTCTCTCTATATATATGACCGCTCGAAAGATCAAAAGCAGGGCGGACGAAAAAATTTCAATGCACTACTTTACGATACGCACCCATCTCGTTTCCGATGCTACAAATTTTTTTAAAGAAAATTTAACGGTATTGTTCATGACGAGCGTATCGTTTCCGCCCACACGCATTACGCAAGCGCTAATGCCCTCTCGACTGGAGTGTCTAATATCGGGAAATCAGCATCGTTCCCACCAAAAACTTCCTAAAATACTGAAGAATTTCCCTTCGAGAGCAGGTTAACGTCTGGAAAGATCGGCGTGCCAGTCAATTTGTCGAGTGGTTCTATTTGTGAATAATGATATTGTGAATTGCATTGGTTATACTAAAATTGTTTTAGGGCTCATAGGTGGGTCGCTATAGCGCGACGGGTCGCCAGTTTGGCACGACTTCTTCACGGAATCACTCGGTCCCCCATCTACTTACTTCGTCCGGAAGGTGGACGATGAGGAGGAGGGGCGAGCGATTAAAAACTTCCCGGCGGCTCCCGCATTCCTCCGGCGTCTCCTGCATCGGGAGACTCGCAAAAAAATAGGCTGAAATTTCATTTCGAACGAACACATACAATCGCACACGCACACAAACAGAAGGGACGGAGTGGTGGAAAAAAAACCTCTCTCGCACACACAATTCCTTTTTCTGATTGGTATTCGATCCAAAGAGGAGAGCGCTGCTGCGTCTGGGAGAAAAGACTTGCGTTGGCGCTGCCGTCACTCGCGAACGGAAAAGAAACAAAAGAAGGGAAAGGGATCGAGTGGGCGGGGGGGGAGGGAGGGGGGATAAGGGAGGGGAAATGAAGACGAAAAAAAATAGTGCACACCAAAGGAGCATCGTGAGAAATCTTACGTAGGTACCGGGACGCTTTTTCTTCCGGTTTTAAATTTGGTTTGCGCCAATAATAAATCGCCGCGCGACCATTCCATTTCGTCATTGGCTTCACGTCGCAGTCATTAGCAAAGCGATTGCCTGTTTTTGTCTCCAGACAAACGGAGTCTTCGTTCTTACCTCCCTCTGTCTCCTCCTCCCGCCCCATCCTCTCCCCGCAACATCTCCCCTCCCCTCTTCCTATCTCTCTTTTTCCCGCTCTTGCCTTGCTCAAGAAGGAAATTATCGAAGCGGAACTACACACGCTCTGGGAACTTATATCCTCGACGCGGTCAGAGTACAAAGGAATCACACGGCCTCGGAGGGATGGGATGAGGAGGGAGGGGGGAGTAGCAAACTACCCACTATCGATAACGGCGCGAAATGTCATTTGCGATAAAAACGGATTATGGGTTAAATGAAAACACCTCATTACGATCGGCGAGTGGGAGGAAAAAAGATAACAGGGAGAGAAATGGCGCGGTTTTACGTCCGATTGAGAAACGCGCTGCAAAAAGGATGCCTTTTTCGAGTCGGCCGTGGTTCGCGAATTCAATCCGAAGCCGTATAAAAATTTCCGTAAGATCGGTTGCACTCTGAGATGAATTATGGGAAGTATTTCAACGACTAGGTATATTTCTTCCCCCGAGTAAACGAATATTTTGGCTGAATTCGAAACGGGATGGAGCGAAATGAAAATTATTGCAAATCGAAATAAAAAAAGATATCCTCTCGTGTTGGAGTGTCATTTTACAGTATTAGACACCCTGTTTAATCAGTTCATTCTTATTACTCATTGCGTATTAGGAGAATTTTTTCATCAATAATGCCCGGTTAATTTTTTTAAATGTATTCAGCCGCCTGCAAAGTGAAGGAGACGTTTGAGGAAAAATACATTCCATATGGCAATGAGCTTCGTACTTGAAACGGGGCATTTTTTTCTCGCCCAAGTTACTTCTATCGATATGTGCATGAATGCATAAGACCCTTTGTTCTTTTGAAGCAATCTTCTCGACGAAAACATATTACTTAACATACATTTTTCATGCACTCTTTGCCTTCCAACAAAAAATGGTTTTCCGTTCGATGAAATCGGATATCTGCTTTGGCTTGCATGAAACCACTGGCATCCTTCTTTCATTGTATGTTCCAGAGTCGAAGCGTGGAATCGTTAAATTTCCTTGAAATTTTAGGTTAGAGGTTTTGGTCGCCGACTTAACAAAACCCACCCCGTGATCCATTAAGCATACCTAATTAAATATCATTCACTGGATTTCTCTAACATAAAATAAACATTGAATAAAGTGAACTCACCACGAACATGATACAAATTTTCAAGAATTAAAGCCATATTTTAACAATCTGACACTTAATTTAAGTCAGATTAAAATAAAAATATCATAATACTTCCCATGTTAATCTGATGACTGCGTACCTGGATAAAATAATTGAAGTGACTTAAAATTGGTCAGTAAAACGGATTAAGCGAAAAATTTCATGCGTTCAGATCCAAGCCAATCCAAGCAACTGAAATCAACCCGAAGGCTGAATTACCTAGTAGGTGGAAGTCGTTCCATACGGCCCTTTGTGATTCGCACATCAGAGTAGGGGGAACGGGTTATATCCCCTGCTGTTTCCTAGGAATATCAGGTACCTGAAACTTGGATTATCCCTCGGCATCAAAACTGCAATGTACTATTAGCCCCATCATTCTAAAGCAGGAGAGATCATGTCAATAAAATTAGAGAGATGAACTGCAGAAGAGATTTAAGATGTCATTTTATCTGCGGACGATAAGGAATGAGAATAACCGTATCCGACCACCTTATGCGGGGATAAGTATTTTTATTTTTTTAAATTCCAAGTGGCCTAGTATTCGTAATTGTCTCACCTAACCTTAGTTGTTGTCCTTCTCGTTATTAACAGTTCCTCTCGCATGCGTAGAGAAGTACATAGGTCTATTTCACGTAGATACCGAAGTGCATGTCCCTGTAGTTATAATCTGCATTATTTGAAACAATTCACGAAATAATGTTATTACTAAAATTTAAGAAAAACTTAATTTTTGATGTTCCGTTCCTGATGTGCAATCACCCCCTGCCACACACACTAGCGATGGCTAGCAGGGCACGATGTAGACATGGACATATTCTATAAATACTTGCAAATAAAATAGCATACTTATAACAAATTCAAAATTGTAAATCCTAAGTTAATGGCGCACGGGATTCGTACTGAAATAATTAATGTACTGTCGTCGACGATGTTATCATTGGAGTGAAAACCGCCATATTCCTGTTACGATTTATCTGTGTCCTCGAAACCTAAATATTATAAGAGTTAACATAAAATAGTTGGTACCACGTCTATTGCTTCGGTTTGAAATTAATTTAGTCTTATTAAATAAAGTCAGTCGATTTAAAAACGCTCAAAATGACAACTCAAGTAACGCAGATAAAAAATAGAATTTTGTTATGAGATTTTTTTCGTCAGCAACCTTTCGTAAAAATAATTTATTCCTTTTGATTTCTCAGTGAGCCTTCCCATTCAGATGTAATACTCCTGCATCACGATACCCTTCAAAAGCCGTTTACTGTTCGAACTGGCCCTTTTGATAACGCAGATGGAACGGTGACTCATTTTTCAATTACAACCCAAGTGCTTTTCGTTGGAAAGCAAACTAAGCGGGGAGCGGGGGATGTCGAAATTTCCGAGAATTACATGTCGCCGAACTAGAAAAAAATTTACTTTTATACATATTTATATTTATACGTATTCATTACGAAGGGCTATTTTTGCAGCACTTACAGGCGCCTGCGTTGTCGTCCCATCCGTCAGAAGGAATATGAAGAGAAAAAAAGAAACTCCCTTCTTCTTATCATGAGAGAAAAATGGGTTAAGCAATTTTGAGAATTCGAAAGCACAGAGGCAACGCGACGACGCGGCGGGCATCTCGAAGAGAGTCGCCCCGCATTCTTCCATTGTGTGCGCCTCTCTTCCAAGCGACGAGTGGAACAAAAAGCGCTCATCGCCGCTCAAAAGTCGGACCCTAAAAGAGTAACGGACGGGACGAGATGCGTGCATTTTTTTCTCCATCTTCTTCTCCTCCTCCTCCTTCTCCTCCTCGGAGGTAAAACGCAATCGTTTCGCCGTTGAAATAATCGATATCGGGGGCGCCGTCCGAACGTTTTATAACTCGCTCGAGTTATCCTCTCTTCTCTGCTCCTCCTTGCACCCCCACTCCCTTCCCACGACCGATTCCGATCGCGGCGGGAGGACGGCGCGGGGAGGAGGCGGAGGAGTGAATCGTTACCTTATACATTCTCCAATTAACCTCGGAATTTCAACAATTCTGCACTCACGGCTGAGGGTGCCTTCGCCTCCCGATTCCTCTGCTTTACGGCCTCTCCTCCCTCCCCGTCCCATTCGTCTGGAATTCGTCGGATCGAACTCCGGGATGAAAATAACGCCCAAACTCCACTGAGTTGGAGACGTTGAAAAAACGGCGGTGGCGTCAGGTTTTTTGTGCATGTGTGCCCCGACTTGTTTCTTCTCTCCGAGGCTAAAGCGTCGCAAATGCCCGAGTCACGCTTTCCACAGAGGGAGAGAGAGGGGGGGAAGAGAACTCGATAGGAAACGCTCGAAATACTTGCACGCACGAACAAATGCGGAGGGCTCCACCGCTAAATTTAACATTAAATTTTGCGATTACTGGGAGAGAGGACGTAACATGAGGAGAGGTCTGGGAGTCGGAGAACGTTCTCCGACCCGTCCCCCCCTGTCCAACGATCCCCGCGTTCGTTGACACCAGAGCGCGATACACCCTGATCTCAGATAGACGAAATGTCTGGAGGATCCGGACGCCGAATTTCTCGCATCTGCCAACGCAAAAAAATATAAAGAATTTCTATACACGCATGCATACCCTTCACGACGCTCACTTTCGGTACACTCATAAAAGCCTGATTTTTAACAATTCTCAAGGAACCCAATCCCAATTATGAATTTAACTCATACGTTGCAAACTTCGCTCGCCCTCGCGACGTTCAATACGTTGTCCCACACGCGCTATTCTGTTCCGGAGACTGCTAATATTCTTGAAGGAGAGTTTCGAACTCGTTAACCAATGACTTCTCGGTCTACCCAATCTTCTCCCTCAAGCCATTTACTCTTCTCTCGTATATATTATTTTGACGATTTGGATTCCATCCATAACCTCAGCACCGCCAAACCAATTAAGTTCCAAATTAGGAAACTTAATGAATGCGACATGGCTAGATGATAAGACGTTGATCATTTCATTCATTCATTAAGAGTAACATAACCGACGAAGTATTGATCCTAGACCTCCAAACTTAACCGAGACACCAGGGAATACATAATAGATCTTTTCGACGGAAGAGAACGGAGCGAAGCGGCGTACGTTGTTGTCACACTTCCGCCGAAAACACCGATCCTATCCTCGAGCCATTAACCTTGCGGAGCGAAATTTGACTGCAAAATCGATTTTTCGTTTTAACCCTAGAGATCAAGAAGTGTCGTAACGGATACCCTACCCTGCTGAGATCGCTCCATTCCGCGAGGGGGCCCTTACATAAAGACTGCGTCACGCAATAATTTGTCCAGAAGCACCCACTCCATAGAGTCAAGAATGGAAACCGAGAACATAACTAAACGCGGACGTTCCGCTTATTCAGCACGTACGGGATCGGTAAAGATTAACCAGCAGCATCGGGTTTCAAAACACGATGCTCTTTTACAGCTATGGGTACGTGGTTTTCAATAAAAAAGATGGTTCCTTAGTGCGCAATCCAATAAGAAACTGGGTTAATACGGCTTTTATTATCTAAATACGTAAACACCATCGAGTTAGCATAGGATGGGGACCATCAACAAATGAGGACCGTATTGAACATAAAAGCGAATGGGGTTGTAGGAGAGCTAGTTCCTTATAGACTAACACCGATGACCTGTTATACTAGTTAGTATAATCGAGAAGTGCGTGAAACTGGCTTAATGCGCCGAATTCTATGGGGAATTAATGACGATGGACACGGCCGCGATCGGTTCGCGGGGCCCGATGATGGCGAACCGCGATGGGTTAAACGGTTCGGGGCAATCGGAGGACACCAAGGGCAAGGGAGGGAAGGAAAGCAAAGGAGGGGACTGAGACAATGTCATCGCCGCGCGAATAGACACCGGCAGGCGACCCCCGCCGAGACAAGAGCACGGACTCAACGTGAGTGACTATAGAGTTCCAAACGAACCTCTCGACGGGATTTCGATTCAAAGACCCTGGGATTCTTGAAATTTGTTCCCTCCTCTACAACGCGGATTTGTGACTTTGACCAGATGGGTTCACAGCCTCGCTAATTCCGGATTCTTGTGTACACAAATACAGGGCCATGAGTAATATAGGTAAACGTTAAAAATTCGACAATTTCGTTGAAACTGGATGATTGCGAGTTCCCACTGAATATCCCCCCGCACTTCCCTATTTACGAGTACAGAGAAGATTGGAAGGACATGAAATGTAGGTATGGGGTGAAAGAAGAGAGGAATCTGCGGAGGAAAGACGAAGAAGACGGAAAACATGGGTTTGAGGAGTTACTGTTGAGACACATCGGGATTTTGAAGGCCGCGATAGAGAGGGAGACGTTAACCTAAAGTGACAATAATGGATGACAAGTATAAATACTTCGGAGAAGCAAATATTTTCGACCAGGTAAAGGAGAAAGTACAGACATCGAAAGATGTTCATATTCGGCCCTTTTGCCCGCGCCGATATGATAGTTTTAAAGGATTGTCTAAACCTACCTACCAATTGACGGACTACTCATAATATCATTGTCATTCAATATCGACGATACCCCATATCAAGTATATCATCCGCGTAGTACGTCCATGGTCAGTAGCTACAGTACATTGAAATCGTTGAAATGACAGTTGTTTACCGTTGAGAAGGTTTATGCCCTCCATCATAATTCTCAATGGAGGGATTCAAATACTTGATGGTTTGTAGTCCAAATCAGGCGGTCCGTGAAGAACGAAATGGTACTTCCGGCAATACTATCTCGTATGTTTCACATATTTATGGGCCAATTTGCATTTCAAAAAATATTATTCATCGCTACTTGATACAGCTGCTCTTTGATATTCTCCTCAATGATCTCACGATTGAAACTAGATACTGAAATTGCCGAGACATCGTTACAAAACACATATTTGCATTTGAAGGACGATCTCACATTCCTAGCAATTGCAAGAATTTTAAGAATAGCTGAGTCCACGAATAACAAACGACAGAAGAAAAAATGAACGGGAGAAATAAAACCTTTAATGAGTACAATGATAAAGGTAACGATTAAAAAAGGAAAATCAGGAGGAGTCCGAGAGGTTGACAGAGAGGAGAATCAAGATTCATCAAATTCGGACTTTCACAGGGTTGGTATTTAGAGATACCAGTACCTAGTTGGTTAATGCAATGAGCAGAGTTGCCAAAACAACTTCTTCAAGGCTCTAAATGAGAGTTGATCAGTATTACGGGGCATGAGTTTAACGAGACATTTTTCAGTGAGCTCAGCCTTCTCTTGGGAATACTATTACAGCCTATGACAATTCAGTGAGTTTCAGCCGTGGTGACGAGCTTCGTGCAAACTGGAAGTAAGAATACCGAATAGTCCCCCAGATTATTTTTTTATTATTTTAATGTAACGAAAAAAGAAAACATTCGCAATGGTTCCCGATCCCCTTCTACGAAAAATACCCCAAATCGACCAGTTGACAGCGTAACATTTCTGCATTTTTCTCGCATTAGGGACCTTGATCTTTAAAACAACGACAAAATGAGAATCAAACATTACATCACAATAGATTGGCACATTTTTTAGCTATTCCATAAATTTGAGGAAAATCTCAGCACTCGCCAAGGGCATATTCTAAAACACTATCACAATCAGTCATTATCTATTGGAATATTCATTTACTTCTCACCTCCAATTTTTCCTCTCCTCGTCTAGCCTAGTTAATTCCTTACGATTGATTACTCACGGCCAAAGTAAAAAATCACATGACGTAACTTCGCACTTCTATCTATTCGAACTCGAGAAAAAAATAATTGATCCAATTATTAATTTTTTCTTCCACGTGAATCATTCCGACACAAAACTTCCATCTACAGGCTTGATCATGTTACTACGAATATGTGCCGAAACCATCGTCGGGGAATGAAATGAATACACTAAGAGTTTTTTCAGCTCATTCCGTCTTTATTTTAACGCCCCCCATTATCTATTTGACATATTCCATTCGTGACCTTCCACTGTAATCCTTCCCAATCATTCTTACTTACATAAATTTCTTCAGAAGACTATCATGCTTCAAGAGTTTGTCCAACATTAAGTCACCATTCAGACAAAAAACCCATAATTTTTTTAAAAGTATTTGCAGCGGTTCACGGAGTCGAAAATAGAGGGTCACTGACGTCATATACGACCCGGCGAATGTGAGCAAAACGGAAATCGGAAATAGACGTAGCGCGGAGTTAGGGAAGGGTCCGAAATCATCCCCCTCCCCGTGTAACAACACCCATCGGGCATTGTAGTAATAACTATTGATCAGAGCAATGGTCGGAGACGGGGAGCGGAGAGCGCGGAGGGTGGGGAGGGAATGGCTGTGGAGATAAGACGATAAAAGAAACGTGCACACACCCGGGGTCTTGTGGTAGGCGAGAGGAGGTTTTTCTGTGCACGTATGCGGGGCGGGCGGAGCGGAGGGAGGAGATCCACTGTCTGGGAGAGAGAAGATGGAGGAGTAGGAGGCGATGAAGGAGTGGTGTGATTGGGTGAGGGGCGGGAGGGAGGGAGGATGGAAGCAAAAACTGCGCTCATAATGGAGGAGGGGGAGCGGCGGGGGGAGGGGGGAGAGCAACTCTAATCTCCTTGGGCCCGGGAGCGTCGTCGCCGGTGGAGCAGAGCAAGAAGTGTAAGGGCCGGGGCCGAGCGCCGGGGAGGAGGAGGGGGCGGAGGGAGACTGGGGATGGGTCGTGGGGTGGGGTGTGGCGGGGAGGAACGAGAGAGGAGAGCCATGGGGCAAAAAAACAAAGAAATATCGTGGAGGAGGAAAAAGAAGCGGCGGGGGAGAAGGGAGCGAGTGTGGCGGGGGGGGGGGGGGGAGTAAGAGAATTCAGCTCTCCTGGGGGTGGGAGAGGGGAGGGGGGTGGAGGTGGCGGAGGGGAAGGTATCATGAGCATTAAGGCGGCAGGGAGGGGTGGGCAGAAGGGAACAGAGCGGGATGCGGAGGGAGTGGCGAGGTGTAAGAAATCTTCGCTCCCTCTCCAGAGTAAGGAAGACGGGAGGGGGAGGAAGGCGGACGGGTAGAAAAAACTTCGCTCCGGCCTCACTCGGCAACGGTTAGTGCTCCGTCATCGAGGAGCGTACCCAGGGTGGGGGGAGAGGTGGCCCGTGAGGGGGGCGGGAAGAGACGAAGGCTGCTGCGGCGGTACCCGTATGTAAAGTGAGGTGGGGGAGAGAATAGGACGGAGGCCTTCGAGATGTCGGGAGAATTCGGAGACTACCCTCCTCCACCGTCCCCCGACATTGGGTTTCGAACCCCGTTCCCCCGGTCGGGGATCGCCTCGCCAATTTTAAACTCTTCCCGAGTTTTCGGATGGGGGTTGGCACGACAGATGAGGGGGGGATTAGGGGGTGGGAGAGAGTTGTGTGGAGCGGTCGACTTCTCCGCCAATACCGTGCGCCCTGTTGCACTTGGCGAAAAAGATTGACCGGAGGAGGGAAAAAATGTATATAATTCAACATACTGCTTTTTCGACTCCATCTGTAGCAATTTCACGCCAATGAGCAAACTTAAATTGTTTTGCAAATCAATAACGGGGAATATTGGGGGGTAGGGGTGGGTTTGCGTTGTCCCAATCTTCGCTCTCGGAATAGATCTATTTTCTCGTCAGTAATCCTAATGACTTGCGTTCACCTCCAATTTTTTTTTAAAGCATGAGTCGAATTGTGAAGATGGGTTTTTGATGGACGTAAATACCGTAAAACCCCAAATTTCAATGAACCTCTCATTATTCCATGCTTTTTTTGAGACAGCCAAATCTCTGCATTCAAGTGGCTTGTCACTTACAAATTTGATTACTGCGATTTTCAGGCATTACGCGTTCACTATCAGTTACGTACACGCCCCAAGGAAATGTGAGACAGAAAATAGCAATAAATGTCTAAATTTCGCAAGAAAATATTATTTGTAATGAAACATACCCCTGCCAATGCTAAAAGTACAGTAGAAATTGGGTGGGAATGGAATTACCTCATATGAGTTTAGTGTTTCGGAGTACTTCATGTCATAATTAATACGGCAAGGTATTTGAGTATAATCTTCAAGTTAATGAACGAAACGACAAAAGAGTCTGGTAATAGTTCGTATTTTATCTAAACGAGCAATTTTTTTTAAGTTTTGGTGTAGAACCCGAGTTTCGTTTTACCAGATGAAATTCTTTCATTCCTCAGAATAACGGGAGCCTCTTACAAGACGTAGGCCTCTTTATTTTTCCTCTTGCCCTCACTAAGATTAGGGTGGAAACTCCGATACCCACCGCCTTCTTCCCCTTGCAGCCGCCTGCAATTCTTTATCCGGGCGGAGGAGACTAGGTCTACGGGCTGCGTGTCCACGGATAACCCCTCTCTCGTGGGAGGGGGGCTCATTGAGAGGTGCGGGGCGGGAGGGAATGTGAAGAGGAAGGCGATCTCATATCCCCGCCCCAATCCCTCTCTCCCCACCCCGCCCCCAACCCTACACACACACATATTCCCCTTCCCAGCATCAACCACAAAGATACGTTAAAAACTTGCGTACCCAGACTCTTGCCCTCCCAGCCACTACCACCTTCCTCGCTCGCTCGCTTTACAGATCCAGTTCTTGCTCAAAAGGACGGAATTTATTGGCTGCTGTTAAAAATTTTCAACAAAAACCCTCTCTCTTTCTCTCATTCCCCACCTCCTCGCCCCTTCTCCCCGTCTTGCCTCACAACCGCCGAACCTCTAGTTACCCGAAGGAGCCTCCCTCGAAAAACCATTGTCTGTACGAGGTGGGCGTCCAGTGAGATCCCCAAAGAGATATCCCGAAAAAGCGCTGCTCTTTGTGAAAGGTCTCGGGAGCAATTCGTAAACATATTTCGATGGCTTTCATCGCGTATTCGTATGGATATCGTTTCGCGGGAACAAAAGGGAGGCGATCTCTCGATTGGTTTGATCATCGCGGAGGTTAGGGAGGGAGTGGGAGGCTGGCGTGGATGGATGTGGGGGTGGGGAGGGAGGCGGGGGAAGGGGCGCTCCTCCTCGAATCGGAAACTCAAAACTGATCAAAACGGAGTCATTTGAGAAGGGACTGGTGAGGGAGAGAGCAGGGTGAGCTGCGGCGGGCGCCTTGAGAGACAAAAGGCGGAGCGTCGCACGGATACAGCATATCGATCCCAAAGCCGTTCACTCAAGAGTCTGGAAGTGAAACATCTGTCAAGTAATCGCTGGAATTGACTGTACAGGTTTGTCATCAGGGGAAGGGTTTCCGAGGCAAAGTTCATGGCAATTCAGAAATGGAGACTGACTGAGGTAGTGGGGTAGGGAAATCTATTCCCGTCTGCGGCTAAAGCTAGAATATCTTCCTGCAAATACATAGAATTGCAGTAAAGGCAACATTAGATATTAGAACATGCCACAATTAAAAATTACATCCAATTTCAAACTAATGAAAATAAATAGATAGGAACAAGAAATCAAAAAGTGACACGGTCCACGCTTGACTGCTACATTGGATAGGTGAAATAATTCGCTGTCATATCATTGGAAATAATTATTAAGATTTGATTGTCGACACTTAAAGGCAGCAGGCGAGCAGATCCGATCTACGAATTTGCAACGACTGCCGAACTCAATTCTACCGCCGCATTACGTTGTCCTATTTGCCTTTGCGGGCATAGTGTGCCGAGGTGGCTTTCTAGTTTGATTGCACACGTAGTGTCGTTCACAACACGCTTCCCTCCTATTGCAGCGTAAGTACCTTCGCTGAGTTTCATGGTAAAGGAGCCACAGTATGCTCCATATTCACTCAATTCGAAAGCCACCGAGGCATCAAAAAGCAGCTGCGCAAGCCCTGCGATCAACGACAGATAGAATGCAGGTGTCGCCAGACACCGCAAAGAGACAAATACTTTGCAGCCACTAACGGTGTATGGAATGGTTAAAAAACCTAAACTGAAGATGATATAGATCAAAGGTTTCTAATGAGGGTCGACCTACCCTCGGGTGCGAGGCGAACCCCCTGAATTACGGGGAGCGGGGACCACGAAAGAAAATGTCGACTGGGACCATATCAGGCAACGTGGGGCATAGAGCACTTAAGGTCGCGAAGTGTCTCGCAAAAGGAAGAATATTGGTTGTCTAATTGATCGTAGCCTTCGTAAGTAGAGTCCCACCCATGGCTGCCATGACAAACTAATAACTCACGGGGTGGAACATGGGATATTGGATTATACCTCAGATAAAAATGACATCCAAAGTCAAGCAAATGAAAGGACACAAGGAAATAGATGGGAAAGAATAAGGATATGGATGACAGGTCAGCTTCTCAGGGATTCCGAGAAAGTCCAACATTTCTCCAAGGTGGGAAGAGACTTAGAAAACCTAAAATCTCCTTAAAAATGCATGACTAATCGGATGCATTAAATATCCAATCCGCGAAGCGAAATGATAACATTTTAAAAAAGCTAAAACCAAAATAAATCATTACATTCCTATGGCAAAATAAATACTGATGTGAGGAAAACTAAACGTCGAACAAGGAATTCTCTGTAGGAATTCCTTGTGCCCACGTAAATAATTGGATTTTTCCCACCACGCTGGCACCGCCAGGAGCACGAACCAGCCAAAAAACAGTTTCCTTTTTTTTCACTCAACGCGTTTCTGGGCATGAATCCACGCCGATCAACCCCAACGCTCCCGGTGTTTTTAGCGATCCGCATTGATACCCCCCTAGTCAGCCGTAACCTAAAACGGAGGTGCCTGGGAGAGAACGCGAAACCCGTGAATTACTATACCCTCGCTAAATGGCTCCAATCTGGTTTAGGAAATCAATATCGAGGGTCCCATCCTCATAATTGCGGAAGGAGCGACGTACCAGCCCGGAGGAGAAGACGGCGGGGAGGGAGAGGAACGGGGGGGTGGGTCCCGGCGTAGGAATCCCTCCTCGAAGGATCTCCTTCCCCCTCTCCCTAAAACACACAAACTAGACACATCTTCCCCCTCTTCCGAAACCGAATCGCGACAGGATACAGTGCCCGGAGCAGGTATCTCCCCTCGCGGGACTCCCGAGTAATCGTGCCCGCTGGTAGGGTCGCCGACACGGACGGAACGGGAGTGTGGGCCCCCACAAAATGATCGTGAATATTACAGCCTCCGGATTTCCTTACCATTCCCTCCCTCCCTTCAATTTCGGCACTATCGACAGGGATATCCCAATTCCCGACGGCACTGGCCGCCGGCTTACGGTATCCGCAATTTGCGAATTCTCTCCACCGGAGAGAGAGCGAGAGAGATGTTACGGATGACAGATGTACACAATCTGCCCCGATAATGGCTCCAATCCACGCCCGATCGCAAGTTTAGGTCCTCAGCTCGCGGGCGAGTGACATTAATGGAGAGATTTCGCCGGAAATTCTTTCAAATATTAAAACAAATCGTTGACGAGAGTCTACCGACCGTTGAGCTCACCGAGTTTTTCTTGTCGAGCCTCGAGGCAGGGATGACTCACGGCCGAAGGCAGAATTGCTCTTCAGCATCATTCCGCCCGTAGTATTCAAATGTATTATTTAACTATTATAAATTCAGAATCGGCATATATGACGGAATTGAGAGAGGAGGGAAGTATGAGGAATTGAAGAAGGGTTTAACGTAGTGTCGAGGATCAGGTGGTGTTTTGTTATGAGAGGCTAAGAAATGTATCGGCGTTCAGTGTCCAATCCCATACCTATCCTAATTGGTGGACTAGCCAATAGTAATAATTATTAATCACTGGATGGAACATTAAACTGGGTATTAGATCTTGGAGGCTTGCTAAGGAGTTCGACAGCTCGACTTCTAATTCTCTTCTGTTTCAGGATACATCCTATGTTTCGCTTCCATATTCACCCTGTGTCGTGACGAACATCCTTAACTTCAGGTTTGTTTCCTTTGCTCCCCCTCAGGTCCTTGGTTACTCGTTTATCTGCGGTTAATGCAATGCTCTTACTTAGAATTGCCAGTACAGTGCACTAGGGTCCCTAACCGCATAAATATTCAACCACATTTCCCTCACAAATTCTGCTTCCGAATACTATTAAGTCACACTAATTACGTGTATAAGCACCCTCGACGGCTGTTCAGGGGGCAGGGTTCTGCGATGCTGCAATCACGCGATGTGCCACAACGTAGTCGAGCCCCTTAAACAGTACTTCTAATTGCAATACGCAGTAATTGAGATCTTTGGGGTTTGATTTTGGCCTTTGTGTTTTCCATTACCAATAGTCATCCTTTAATATGTAACTAAACGTGAATGAATGCAATGCTGCGAAAGGAAATTCAACGCGCTTTATTTTAAAATATGATACGTCAGCCTTTTGCGAAGTTCCATAAACATCGCACATCGATGGTGCCAATAAGTATAGTAGCATGATTTATAGCCGTTCATACCTCACTCTGTATCCCCAAGCATGGGTGGACATTTTTCTTATGGTAGTAACTCACTCAATCCTCACGCTAATCCACATTTATAGAATTCACATTAATTTACAATGGCTCCCTGCAGAATCAACACCCACACCTTTGTTAAAAGTCCTTTATTGGAAGGATTACAATTCTTCGGTAAATTCTTTCTAACCGGGGAGAGGTCCGTCCAATCGCCGGAGTCATAGGATAAGACGCGACGGGAAAACCCAAAGGCGAGTAGAAGCACCCGATCTGCGGAAGCTGAGCAAGGAGAACCAAGGGAAAAATGAAAAAAATGAAAGAAATGCGCAGTGGCCTAGTGGTTAGAGCTTTGGGTCACCCAGTAGAAGGTCCCGATTTCAAATCTCGGTGACTCAGTTGTAAACCCCACTTGAAACACATAATTTTATGGCCACTAGGGATTTTGGGGTAAACAGAATAGCATTGGGAAAGGGAAATGAACCTGCTACACCAAAGGTGTGATTTCATACGCTCTAGAACTCAGTTCGAGATGGTCTCCACGTCACGAATCGAAATCAAAGCCAAGCTGCGGGTCGATTGCTGTGGATTACATGAATTTACGGAATTTTTAATATCACACAGTCTGAAGGATGTTGGGGTCACGGAAATGATAAAAAAACAGGGTAAGGGAAGCTATGATACAGGTATAATATCTATGTAATACACATATTATATATACCTGTATAATATCGTATCTTCGTTCCGTAACGTAGATTAGAAAATATTTCGTACCGTATACTTAGCCTCGGAAACTATTTCGAGACGCATCGTACCTTTGCACCCAAGTAGCTCATCACATGACCTCCCCTCACCGTTCAAGTCCATCTCCCGTTTTCCTCGCTCCCCGCCCTCCCAACACACACACCCCCAATGTTCCTGCACCGCCGCCGTCAGTTCCCTGCAATTACCACTCCCACGCCTCTTCCACTCCGAAATCCCATTCCCTCCTCTTCCCCGCACCCTCACACGCGCAATCCACCGCACCCCATTCCCGTCCGCGACGGCTCTCCCCCTTAATGGATGAGCAGAGTGCGGGGGCGGGAAGAGAGCCCGCCTCCCGCCCTGGCCCACTGGGTGGGTGCCGGAGAAAGGGTGCGGGCGGGGAGAACTCTCGGCTGAGGTGAATGCGTCTCTCGCGTTCGAAGGAGAGGGTTGAGGAGGAAAGAAGCAATGATGGCCTCTTTGTGGACGAGAGTGAAGGTAGAATGTCGTGCGAGTGTCGGGGAGGGTCGAAGAGGAGGTGACCCAATTTGGGACACGTGAAAGCATCGAGGACTCTGAAAGGCATCGATTGCACAGGAGTAAAGGGTTCAAAATGTATGTCATCTTTTGTTCCCACATTAGACCATTCAACTCTTAAGGCACACTCCCACGGCTAATAGATTTGAATACCTATCATTCGACTGTGATGGGCATAGATTTTCCATACATAGGCAGATAAGGTTTTTCAAGGGTGGATTACCTTGGCACCTTTACTCCAGCCATTGGGGGTTGCAAGTGGCTTACGAGTCTCAAGTAAAACTTCGAGAGATGATGCCCTGCTGTTTCATGGAAAGCGAATGAATTTTCCACGGACAAGACGGAACTAAAGAACGACTTCGAAACTCTGTAACCCACCAATCTTCAACACGGCATCGTAAACATTCACGGAAACCCGTGTTCCTTCGCGGGGTTCATTCGGAGCCACACTCAAGTTACGAATTAATACATGGACGGGATACACGGAGGTAAACGGAAAGGCAGATCACATGGATAACTGGAAATAAAAAAAATTAAAGGGCAGGAGGCGGGAATAGAGGCTGACTGACTAAAAATGACTCGGGAGAGAATAATCTACCGGTTAAGGTAGGTTTTTGGATGGACACAATTATCAAATACATATTTTGTAACTCCAAACAAAGCCCAATCCAGCAACCTAAACTACATCAGGTCCCTCTTCATCTCTGTGTGCTTGGAAGGACATAACTCATGTAGAAATTGTCCAGGACACAGACGTATATTTGACGTTTCTTGAAAATTCATCGCAAGAGAAAAGAAACCGCCAATTAATCATGAATATCCTGAATTGCGAGAGACTGAAGCAAGATGATTACATGCACGACTTCAAAATTGAGATAAAAATCGAGTCCAACGCTGAGGCAAAGGGAGATTTGATCCCAGTATTACATTGGTAAGCGAGATTACAGTGAGGAAACGTCTTAGGGAAATTGGCTGCCGAACCGATAACTACAAGGAGTCAATTTTCTCTCGTACGAATCGAAACCGCTACATTAGGAATAATGTAGAAAAAGTATAACATTCCGAGTATCATTAATCACGAATTACCCTAAAGGCTGTTGACCTAACATCCTCGTTCCATAGCAACCTCTTGGTGCCTTCTATAGTAAGACGCGGATATCTTGACACGTCTCCCAAATGGAAGTAACGTGGTCCTTGACTTAGGAGTCCAGCCACCGCCCCCCCCCCCCACCCTTACCTCTTCGTCTTCCTCTTTTGATATTCCTCCTCATAGATTTTCCCAGCAGCCAACGCGGCGGTCAGATCCATCCTCCTGAAGGTTGGGTCCCCCGCCAACTCGAATCTGTCTCCGTCACGTCCTAGTTTTTCAATCAATTTTTTTCCCATTCGCTCCACGCCCTCAAAGCCATCTTTTTCTTTTGTTTCATTGCATCGCAATTATTTTTCGTGACGAAGTTTTTTTTGGTAAGCAGAATGGCATCCAGAATATTTCCATTTCCCCCACGCTTAAAACCTGCGTCATTTTTCTACCTCGAAAGTCACAATGATTCTTCACGGCTCCGGATCTTCGTTAATCAACGACGTTAGCTAAACTTAAACTTGCTTGACCAAGTTAGGACGGAGTGTACTACTTTTCAACCGTGACTGAATTAATTCACGGGGGTTCAATTTCGAAAAAAACCTAATTTCAAACACGAGGTATTTATCGGTTGTGACTAAAAAATATCATCTAACCCATTAAATAACGAGTATTTTCCTGTCATTATATCAGCGACAATTTATTTAACATTACCGTATAACTTTTTAGATTAAATAGAGCGTTTCTTACCCGAAACTTCTTATGGCTTTCTACAGTGTAGTAATGTAGTAGCTGTAGTACAGTGTAGTAACTGGAAAATAAGAACATATATATGCTTAATATGCTTAACACATTCGCTTGGGGTACAGGATTTAAACTCAATTCACGGCTAGTTTATTTTGGTGGAATTGCACAATTATTTTAATGAGTACAACGTTTGAAACCAACATCTAATGGCATCCCTTTATGTCTTACATATTGTAGCGCTCACTCCAGCATAATGAGTTTCTCCGTATTCTACGAAGGGCGAAACCTGGAGAAGATTTACAGAGTATACAAATTGCTGCAAGACGACTATACGCACCTTGGAAAGCGTGTAGATGAACCCTTAAAATTTTCACTCCACACACAAAAAAGCCATTGAAATTTTCGAACCATCATCACGTTTCTCTTGAAGTGCCGGAGAACTTAGCTGTTCCATTTATTGCTTGAAGACAGACCACCCCATCCCCCTTCCGCTGCCGTAAAGGGCATTTCCAACCGCATCCTCGATTCCGAGGGCTGTGAAGGCGGGAGGGAAAGAAGAAGAGCCCGGGAGCGGCATAAACATCTTGCCGATGATAATTCTTTTTAACTTTTCTCAAAATGGACGACCTGTCGGGAACCCTCGAGGTCATTGCCCAGAAACCAGCCGACCAGGAGAGGCGCGGAGGAGAAAAAAATCACGCGCTTTCGTGCGGGAGACTGACGCAAAAAAAAATAAAGGAACAGGAGCGGATCCGTCGTCATTTTCGCCGAAACTGATCGAAAACACGCGTCGTCTTCGATTCCCTCCTGCTTTTGACGGTCTGCCCCCCCCCTCCTCGTCCCTCCCTTCCCCGTCTCACTCCCCCCCCCGAAGCAGGAGATAGAACGCCCCCACACAAAAGGGCCCAGTCCCGAGAACGTTGTGGGAGGAAGAAGGAAGGGGTGGAGGAAGGGGAGGAGGAAGAGGAGGCGAAGAAGGAAAAGAAGAGATGGGGAAGAGTTTTTTCTCCTTTTTTTGGACGTAGGAATAGGAGGAGAAGAAAGAGCGCTGGATGGAGGAAGGAGGTCGGTGGGAGGTCGGGGCGGGGGACGCCGGGAGGGGACGGGGGTTGGGCGGGCAGTGGGGGGTGGGGGGTGCTGGGTGGGAGGGTGGGAGGTCGGAGGGATATCGGGGGAGGGGAGAGGTTTGATGCCGGAGGATGCAAATGGGGTTCCGTGTTTTTATGGCCAGGAAAGAAAAAACTCGGGAGATGGTGGATGTGAGTAGACCGAGGCAGGGAATCCTTCCCACGCTGGGAGAGGAATGAGGAGAGGGGGGCGCTGAGGAGGGGGGGGAGAGACAAAGTAGTGGGCAAAAAAACACTGGAAGAGGGCCTCGAATGCAGATGAGGCCGGGGGAGGGGGCAGAGGGGGGAATAACCCCTTCCCTCGCTAAGCCTCCCGAGTCATCAGGCGCCGCACCCCTCCGCATGTGAAAGGGGGAGACCAGGGGTACAACGGGGGAGGAAAGGGGTCTCCCGTAGAGGGTGTTGGTCGATTCCCCTCCTCTCTGAGTGTGTTCGTGAGGGTCCCTGGTATAACCCTCTCCCTTCGTGCCCCGACCCGAGTGCTGAGCTATGTGCCCAACCCCTCCTCGCGCCCGTCCCCTCACACTCTGACCGCCCCACCTTGCCACACGCACACACACACACCGTCTAAATCTCACCCCCTGCTTCGCTGCCTACCCATAATCCCACCCCCCGCCCGCCTCGCGCGTAGGGAGGAGAGTTTTTCCTCCCTTTTTTCTCTCCTTCCGTAAAAGTCTCTCTCCCTCCCTCTCATTTCCAATCCCTCCCTCCCGCCCGCCCCTTTGACAAACCCCCGTCCCGCGCGAAGGGCAGGTCCTCTCTCTTTCTCCGACGGCGAAGACGACGCGCCCGATGCAACGCACTGCCGGCCGCCTTTCCGACGCAACCCGAGAAATTTCCCGGAGACTGCCGGAATTTTTCGGACCGAGTCGCCGGGCGCACTGCACTTTTTGGACCGGTTTTTCCACTCGGGAGTGGCGCGGGGGCGACGGAAACGGGGGGTGGGGTGGGGACATTCATTTCGGCAGTTGGTTGCACGTGAGGGCGTGCGTGCACTTATTTGGGGAGCGGCGGAGGCGGGAGGGGGTTGTGGGACGCGAAATTCACCGGGGAAGGAGGCGGCGACAGCACTGCCTACTACATGTACTCCCCGGTTTCCGGTCACCTTCTCTGCTTGAGTTCGGGGGGGGTCTCAGCTTTCGAGATATCTTTGCGTTCTAACTGTTACTTAATCTCTCTCGTCTGGCAAGTGAATAAAAGCAGGATATATAAATTATTCGTCATGGTTAGGGTGATAATTCAGGCCAGGTGGAGCAGTTCACTTATACGAACAGCTAGTATTTTGGAGGGAAATGTGGGGACATTTGGGGAAGAACCGCATTGGAGAAGAGCATTTGCAAGTTAACAGAGACGGGCAATTAAATTAGTAAAGAAAAGGTCAGTAGACTTTATACATTTTTGTAGCGTGGCATAGCATTGATCCGAAATCTTGAAAAGATGAGAAAAACTGATGGTGGAGATAATATTGAAATGTCATGGAAGGCTAATATATGACGCACGTAGGTGGAAGGGAGAATATTAGGTATGCGTGGAGAAGGGAGGCAGAAAATAGACTTTTTGGATAGTATGGAGGCAGGTGGAGGCAACGAGTGACTGAAAGAGGGAGTAATGAAGCGCAAACAAGGGAGAAGTCATATGATGCATAGTACATATTGGTTTCACTTTTAGACCCTGAGTGAGTCGTCTTAAGTCACTTAGAGACGGTCCAAAATCAATCTTAAACAAGCAGATTAGTCTTGGTACAGGCAAAATAACGCTGGCTGAAACATTGAATACATCTAGAAGTTGCCCGTTTAGGCCGAAGTCTCATCTGGGGAAGACGTCCACTGCCACGGTAATTAACATAATTGCTGGGCCCCTTGTCGGAGAGGAAACTTCCAGGGGCGGCTTGGCCTTTGCCGCATGAGCGAGGGAAACAAAGGAAAGCCCAAGCCAAGTAATGCTCAATGGATAAATCATATTCATAAATAATTTCGATCCATGGGAAAATAAATTAACAATGAGATACAACAAGTAACAAACTAGACAACAAGGGTAAACTTTCAGAGGTTATGACAATAATATGAGTAATAACATATATATTTATTGTAGAATAGTAATAAATTGAACAGACACTGAAGGGGCAGCTAAGTAATGTACTCACAGCATTGGCTGCATATATGAATACATAGATGAATGCAAAACTATGATAGACTTACCAAGAAAAAAATTAGATGTAATCTAAAAACAATGTAACGGTTTAATATCGCAGTTAGTCCATCTTGTGGTTTGATTTTGAACGAGGCAACCTTTCGCATTATTATCGAACAACAAAAGTAAACCCAAAGAGAAGATCATGTGAAATTCGTGAGCACATTCAGGGTAAAGAATGACGTTCCATTCCCTCTGCCATAATTCGTTTTATCGTGATGGTTTCAGTTCCCTGAGAATTGAACCCGGTACCCTCTGGTCAGTAGCCGAAAGCCCAACCTACTGGAGTACCACGCCCTTTTCTGCCCTGCACTGTCCCCTTATTCACTTCCTCATCCTTTCCACCCCTTTCGCGTCTTCCAAAATGCATCTTCTCTATCTCCCTTATCCCACCCTACCGAGCATTCTCCCTTCTGCCGTGGCCTTCAAAACTCCACTCCCACCATACTCGCATCTCATCCATCCGCTCTTTTCCTCCTCCTCCGTGTCTCCCACGCCAACTCTCTCCCTCCCTCAACGACTCCTCGCACGCCTTCCTCTCCGCACAACTAGATTTTTCCTCCCTTCTCAGTGCCCTTATCACGAAAGCATCCCGTCTAAACTCAGCGTCTTTTTCTCCGAGAACAAGTTTCTGAACCATAGACCACTTCGCCCCGTATTTAAGTCCTCACTAATCTTTTTTACACGTCCCTCCTCCGATTCCCGATCATCAATTGCCTCCCTTTTTGCAGGCTAAAAACTCAAAAAGGAGAGAAAAAGAGCGGCTAATGGACACCCAAGTCGTTCTTCAGCTTTACCGGCGATGTAGAACCCAAGTTTTCAAGCTCGGGTCATTTTTTAAACTGTCACAAAAGTAATTTGGCGGAATATTCTTCCGGGCTCAGCACATATGTATAAAACAGAACTGGAAAAAAGATCACATTATAAACTTCGCGCTCGTGTAATTACTGCAATGTGTAATTCTTCTCAGAATAACGCAGCCCAACATCACCAAGGATTACAATTTGATTCCTGAAATAATTTAAGTAGATCCATAAACACTGGATTTTTCTGGGTAGGAGTGTTGAATGAAAACTTACTCTCCGTGCAAAATACGAGATAAAAAATTATAGAATCTCAATTGACTACCGAAAATTCTTTCATTATATTACATTTACATCTCATTTAATAATAAACAAAACTACGTGGATTAAGAAAGTTCAATAGTATCGCTAGAGATACAGGCAAAATATTCAGTAAGGATCATTATGATGACAGAGCTTATATCTCGGATCTGTTTAATTTTTACGGCCCATGCCATTGTTAATACACAATTTAACACCAGTTTAATCCCGAATCCTCTCGATTCCGTTTCAACATGGATTTCTCCGCAAAAATCCAGCCCGGCAAAACGCCCCGGCCTCCCATTTCCTCCCGGGAGGGAAAAGATATAAAACACGCCACACCTTATTTTTTTCGACTTCCGACGCACTCACGTATTCGAGCTCTGTGGGAACCCGCCGAGCTGACGCAGTTTCCGATCCTATGACCCCGTTTTCGGCCAAAGACATGGCGCACGAACTGCGCTTTTTCGAGCGATGCCCCGCCACGTATATCGCCGAATCGATATCATCGCATCCCCTGCGATTCGATTTTTCTCCCGAATCCACCACCATAAGCCGAAAAACAAACAGGTCAACGGTTTTACGGCACCGGAAATACACGCCGAGGAATCGCGAGAGCGAGCACACACACTAATACGCGGTCGCGGATGCCCAAGCCCCTAGCCGATGCGCCGCGCCCCCCAGCCGCGCGAGGGTCGGGGGATGAACCCACCGGGGGGCGGGGGGGGAGGCTAAAACACTGCAACACGCGGTGAATCCGAGCGTGAAAATCCTTTTTGGTCGTAAATCCATTATTCTCGAGGTCCTTGCAGGAACACACACGCCTCCGAGGATGAGAGAGGGAAGGGGGGAAAGGATTTCGGGAGAGCAGAGGGGTCGGGTGGGGAGTTTAAGGATACGCGGAGACGGTGGCCTGAGGAGAGAAGTCGAGAGAGGGGAATTAGGGTAAACGGCGGCAGGGGAGGGGCAAGTAGAAGCGTTGAAAAGATTGCGATTTTCCGTTGCCGGTTCGAACCCTGCCTTGGGCACAAATTTATCGCGTTTTCTTACGACGAAGTCATTCGTCATAATCGCCCTCTCCCGTCAGATTCCCCCCCCTTAAATCCCCTCCCCGCCCCTCTCTAGTCTCCTCTCCCCTCCCCCCCCGCCGCCGCCTTGGTATCCTGAGCCCTCATCCCCTTCCCTAACAACCCTTCCGCTTCCCCGCCTCCCTCCCTCCCCCTCCCGCTATCTGGGTATCTCTCGTATAGCAGAATTTGAACGTGGCAAAAAGCGGCGCTGGAGGCTCCAAAAAAGAGGAAATGGGCCGAACGCTGAGGCGGAATCCACAAAAATACGAAACTCCGGAAATGGCAGAGGGAGGGGTGTGCCGCGGAGAGGATGGAGGGAAAGGAGGTGGTCCGGGAGCCGAGGGTGGGTGGCATGGGGTGGGGCGGGGGTTGGAGTTAAGCGTCGTGAGTTAAAGAGGATGGGGAGGGAAAGTAGGAAGGGGATAGATAAATGGACCCATCCTTTCTTCTATCAAGAGCGGAGACCATTTGGCCCGTTCCACCAAATAGGTGACCGGTTATGTCTTCATTATTTTTTCTCTGCCCTTTTTTCCCGACTTAGGGACACAAAGAATTATGGATTGGATGAAATAGGGGTTAACACCAGTTGTATACTCGTCAGGAGGAGAGTTGTCAGTGACATATGACAACGGCAATGATTTTCAGCAATGCGTGCTGTCTCTCGCGTAGGGAATCTCCAACAAAACAAAACTGATCCGCCCAGGCCCCGGGGGCTAGCTGCCAAATAATTAGGATGGATTAGGAGGGATATGGCAAGGGAACTGGGAAATGGGCGCAGTCTGGACGTGTGAAGCTTGCTTTCTGCCAAGACAAAGAAGTTTATCTGAAGGACAAAGTGGAGGATTATTATTTAGAGTAAATATCCCTGCTTAGTAGAGTAAAGATAAATATTTTTTCGGCGTGCAGTTCGGGATATGGGGAGAAGTGAAGGGAGACGAGAGTGGAAAGAAAACGGTGTAACCGTATTGTTGAAAAGCCTATGTACAAATTTCTCCACGAGATACCCAAAATCTCATCCAAAACTGGTATTTCAACCCAAATGCGAAGTAATATCGTATACACCGAAACTTGTCTTTACACTAGCCATACGTGAACCTTCTCTTTCTTAATCCCCCCGTTTCGATTCTGACAATAGTGACGAACTCCACCAGAACTGGCAGAGCAACACTTCTCTTTCAAAATGCGAGCTTCAAAAACGTGTCTGGTGGGAAGTAAGGAATTTCTGCCTTTCTTCAACTTGAGTAGAGTTGTAGCCACAATGGCTAGCTGAATTACATCGAACGTAAGTACGATTCCACGGATTATCCCTAGCGGGACAAAAATCTTCGCATCCACTAGTTTATTCCTCATTTTTAAGGATTACATTTACAGGACTATAAAAACTTGCAACAAAACTAACCATCGAGTTCGAAATTTTCGGAGTGATTAACGGCTCGCACTGATTATATTTTTGAGTAAAGATCAAAATTCACCCCGAGACTCTTCTTTGGTGAAAAAAATCCCCGTAGAAAACGCGGTCCTCAAAAGTAATAAATAAAAATAATTTTAATGCATAGGAAACGAATCCTGGTTTTAGTTCGTATCTTCTCTCTCGTCGTAATAATTTGGTCTCGCGTACCCTTCAAAAATCAAAGGGTTCTCTCACTCCGACGAAGATCATAAAATTAAGAAACACGTCACTTCTCTTCTTACCTTTCGCGACATTACGATACGGACAAGAGTGCGGTGCTCGCAATTTGAAACAGTACGTGGAGGGGGGGTACACGTCCCTTATTGCAATTAGAGTCACAAAAGAGACGCAATCAAACGTTCGGAGCTCACTTGCACCGCAACCCCTCGTATTCCCCCTTCTCAAAGGTTGAGCCTCTGCGGCCAAACCCGATCACGGAGAGAAAGGAGAAAGCACGGGGGAGGGGAGAGAGAGACAAAGAATAAAGGGAGAAAGAAGAGAGAGATGGATGGAAGGGAAGCCAAACGAAGAGTGAGGAATCGGTCGGGAAGGGTGGCGGGAGAGGGACTACGCCTTTCATCACGGCAGTACCGCGCCCGGATTTCTCCCAAAACAGAGCAGAAACATGATCTTCCCCAGGATATTTCAATATTTCCACGCCTGATGTAACGTAACTTTCCATCACCCGAACGCCGGCGTCAGGTTTTCGAAACGAGGGAGGAGGAGGAGGAGAAAAAAAATAAGAGACTGAGAGAGGAGGGGATTCAGGGGGTGAAAAAGATAGAAACGAAAAAAATGGCACAGACGTCGCTCGACTCATAAACGTTTCTCTTGAAAAACGAACTCACCCATAGCCTCCACGGCACGTCAGCGCATAATAGGAGTTGAGGGGGGAGGGGTTTGGACGATAGAAACCGGGGGAGGGTGGGAGTGTAGGGTTGCGTATCAAAGACGGGGATCCCAATGGGATTGCGACGAAGTCGGGTAACGAGCGCTGTCCGCGGAGACAGTTGCCGACGGCGGCCAATGAGGGCATGAAGCCGGCGCCAGTTCGAACGGGGAGGGGGGGTAGGGGAGATTAGAGAATGAGGGAGGGGGGAGGGATGTGACTTGGGGGTGAGGAGAGAGGGAGCGATAAAGAAAGGGTGAGAGTAGATGGGGGGCAGAAGGAGAGGAATCGGATTGGCAGATCCCGTAAAAGGGTGGGGGAGAAACGGTTCGTGGAGCCAGGAAATGAGCGAGTGTGGGAGGATTGGTTCGGGGAAATAATTGGTTGGTCATATGGATTTGTATCACTAAGGGTGCTCGCCTATTCACAAAGTTATGGATCTGCAGAGTTGGTTTTCAGTTTTCAGACGTTTCGGTTTCGTTGCATTCCTTGTACTTCCCGATCAAAAACATTTTGCATAATTTGGTCCCCGCGAAAAAGCATGACGACTACCTAGCCCCAAATAACAAGGATGGGAGAAGTAGATGAACTTGAAGACATCTCAAACTTCCTCAATGGAATTAAGTCGGCGTGTAATCATCCATCACCTCAAGTGAAAGCACACACCAAATACCGACAATTACACATATTTCCGGCCCGCTTGAGCATATGAATCTAGAATATGAACTTTCCGATTATCGTGATTCAATCAGGTTGGGTGTGAACAAGTAACAACGTGGGCCCCATAATTAACCAGAGCCGAATGATGCGAATGACTTTGTATCAGTAATAGGAACTTCGATTAATGAAATATGACGAATTACTAGCTGGCTCTGGTTTCAACTACCCCATCTCCTGTACAAGTATATTTTGTGTAACTATTATGGTCAGCCAAAGGATAAAAGTACTTCATATTGTTCTTTCCCCAATGAATAGCCATATCTATCGACAAAAAAGTAAGGAATCGCAGTAAATAAGTTTTGTAATCCATAGTGCTGTGTGTTGGAGTCCTGAGCCGTGAAACAATATCACACATCCTTGTCAATGATGGCTGAATATTAGAGAACGATTCTTAGTTTGTTGATTGGATGTATTTGGCCCTAGAACATGGTATTTTTGCTTGCGAAATTCTCTACAGAATTCCCTTATATCAAAGCTATAATTTTGCAGAATGACACATTTTCATTACAACAAGTTCACATCAAACAATGTTGTCAGGCGTATGTTACCACCCATTAATGTCCATAATAAAATCGAAAATAGGACCCAAGCCATTATTCAAAGCCACAGTTATCTTGAAACAAAAATAAATCTCCAAATGTTCACAGAAAAACGAATAAACAAAAGTGTATCGCAAGTACTTGCACTTCCTTGCACACCATAGGCTTTAGAAGGATGACTTGGTCAATGATCTTTTGTAATCGGGCAACACACTTTATATTATGAATTAGGTTCATAGTACGTGTTCTTATAGTTACGCCGCCCACTATATTCATTCGGCGCAAAGGCCATTTTCCATAGATATATCGACAGTGAATATAAATGTATGATCACGCCGACACGTGCAATCCTTATGACGCCATTTTCCACTTTTATTAATTTTTTCTATAATATTGCGCGAGCACGATTGGCTGTATGGCTGAAATGAGATAATTGTCTCAAACGCAACAAATGAATAAAGGTCAGCGTGGTTGCCATTGCGATAGACCATTGAAAGTACCTCTCTGCCTCTCGTTTTGTCGCCAAGTGACACTCGGAATATAATAATGGAGATTTAAAATTAGAGATTAATGGAGATTTAAGATTAAGGATTTAAAATAATTAATGGAGATTTATAAAATAGGCCACCCAAATATAAACGATTGCTCGGGTTTTTCAATCGATAAAAACATATATCCTATCAGGATTCGAGGAAAATTACGAATTATTTTAAGAGCCATGTCGGAAAACAAAAAGTTGTTTTGTTTTAGTTTTATACACGAATTCACGAAGAGCTGTGATTAACACTATATACACACAACAATCCGCAACATCTCGGTTTTCAATTGCAATTACGTGGAGGTACCGCTTTTTAATTAATTATTGTTAAATATAATAACGAAGATATCTGGATAAAAGTTATTCTGCACACAAATTGGTCCTTATGTAGATAGTATTGAGCATTATAACTGATAATGTTGATTTGTTTTGTTTCATGAAGTCGGAGATTGAAGAAAATCGCAGTAAGGAGAAGATAAGAGGTGGCGATGTGATTAAGTTCCTTCAGTTGAAAGATTACGGTGCCCGAAAAACCGACGATCAAATGATGGTTATTTATGCAAATGATAGCCCGTCAATTGGCAGAGCTGTGAGGTGGAAAAGGAATTTTCATGCTGGCCACATGTCCCTCACAGACGATCCAAGAAGTGGAAGACAATCACTCACGGACAATGCTGCCACAGTGAAGAAAGTGGAGGATTTTATCCAATTAGATCAATCACCCAAATGGTCATGAATGAGGTTAATTTTAGTCCCAGCATTGTGCATAAAATTATTCGCGAAGAGCATCACATGTCAACAGTGTCAGCACGCTGGGTTCCACGACTACGGCCTCCTTTTCCGAAGCAAGCACGGCCCCACCTGCAATTGCGACCACGGTGCGACCGGCAATTGCGACTTTGAAAATTTACCTCATTCGCCCTACGTTTTCTCCCTATCTCTCCCCACGCGACTTTTTCTTATTCCCAGAACTTAAAAAAAACATCGCGGAGTCGGTGATTTGACAACACAAATGACGTCATTCAAAAGGAGGAACAATGATTTTCGATGCAGTCTGTTGACTTCTTTCTACGGCCTTCGAAAGTTCAAGAAACGTCGGGTTAAATGTCTAAAACTTTGGGTGTTAACTGTGTAGATAAGTCTTAAGAATGACAAATAAAAATTAAATTTCTACACCAATTATTATTTGGTAATAATTAAAAAGTCTAAAAAAATAACACTGGAAGTGCTAAATCGTGACACCCATAAACCAAAGTGTGCCTTTCGAGAAAAAAGTGAGCAGAGGTCGAGAGTTCGAACCCTGGCAGAGGGAAGGGGGGGGAGAGACACGGGTCCTTACCCTGGGAAGGAGAGAGAGTAGCCGGGAAGGACGAGGATGAAGATGAGGAGAGGGAAGAGGGGTGGGGAGGTGAAGCACGGGTGGCCAGGGGGGAAGGGAAGGTGGAGAGGACGGCAAGGGGGGGGGTCCCTCCTCGGGATGGCGACGACCCCTTTCCGAGCTGGCTGCATACACCGCCGGGTATCCGTGGCAGGACCGGGCCTACGGGGGTGGTTTTTTTGGGCACTGCCCGGGCCTGGGAGAGGCAGGGAGGGGGCAGGAGGGAGGCGGCGGGGGGCAAGGGTGAGGCAAGGGCGGAGCGATAAAAAGGGGTGAAAATCTCACGTATGCACGAAACCCCCTTCCCCACAGCTCCCCCTCCCCCCCCAACTAGGGACCCATTGTTTTTTACGATTGCAAAAAACAAGCGAGGGGCCCCATATTCGAGGGGATTTCGTGGGGAAGCGGGGGGGGGGATGAGTTGAGGGATTCGAGGAAGGGCTCCGTCCCTTTGGGAGAAGAGGGGATTGGGTGGAGAGTCGAGCGCTGGAACAAATGTGTGTGTGGAAAAAAAAGCGACTCCCTCATCTGCATGGATACCCGGCGACCACTGCGGCTGATGGAAAGACGATGAGAAAAAAAAAGAGTGTGGGAATGGAAGGAAGAGAGAGCAAGAAGAACTCCACGGCGTGGTCTCGCGCGGGGAAGGACCTCTCCCTTAATTTTTTTATCATTTCCCTTTTTTGGCGCACGGCTCTCCATCTCACGCCGCCTCCCCCTCCTCCCTTATAACCCTTTCACTTCCCTCCCGCCCCACCCCCTCGCCATTTCCCTTTGTCCTTAATCATTCCCGCCCTACTCTCCTTCCCTCCCCTTCCCCTCCCGCCAAAACAGTCTCGCTGCTGTTTTTCACCCTGGAGACTGCTCAACAACCGCCGCTCACTTTTCTTACTCTCCTTTTTAACCCCCCTCTCTGCCCCCACCACTAATGTTTCTGCCCCCACCCACCAACCCTCCCTGCACATCTCCTACCAGCGTTGTTAATCTCCGGGAAGAAAAAATATATATCCATGCATGAGGAGTGCCCTTGGGAGGCAAAGGAGGAGAGAGAGAGAAAAAATAGAAAAATCGTTATTTCATCTCCTCTCCGCTACCTTACTTCTCTGATGTGTCTACGTGTGAGCGTCGGTAGGAATTATTTTATACACAAATTTTTTTTTGTCTTCAACTCGCTTCTCCTTCCCTCCCCCCTCACGAGAGGTGCCTAATGCATGATGGGAAAGTGACACGGGGGGTGGTGCTCCAGGGAAGGTTAGGAGACTACGCCCGGGGTGCGTTGAAAACCTCGCAGTCCTCCTTTCACAATCAACGGACGGGGGAATATATGCAATCTGTGCCTTGAGGAGGAGAGGGCGCCCTTAAAAATCGAGACTCGAAAGCCTTAAGAACAACGGAATTTGTGCCCTTCACCACCCGACCAACCGTTCCTTGGGGGAGAGACCAGAGTCAATCCAGACTGAATACCTAAGACCCTAACGTCTGCGACAAAAATGTACCGAATACCACGGGAATGAAGGGGGGTTAAAAAAAACGGAAATTGTTCGTAGATGCGAGTCGAGTCTCATCATTGCCAACGGAAGTTTCAAAATCCGATCCAACCACACCTGCGCCAATTTCATATTATCTCCGGGCGGCAGCAAACACGCGGAGGGAATAGGGGTGAACTCCAAACGCCGCACTCGCCACCCAAAGCATAAATCGACGATATTCGAAATTTTTTGCCACATTCTTAATTCGACAGAGAGGAAATTAACTCAGTGGTCATGAAAGTCTAGTCCCGACAAATGTGGCCGATGCGACGATAGCTTAATCCAATGTTCGGTCGAGTATTCACTGCGGACATGATTTCTTAGCTGCTACTACCACACGACATAATGACTCCGTCGAATAAGAAAACCAACGCTAACGACGCAAACACGATTCGAATGGCTAAATTCATGCGAAAGACACCGTAAAAGATGGATCAATTGCGGTGTCATGGCTTCCTTCAAGATAAACGCTTCGTACAAGTAGTGCGTGCACGCCTTAAAACCTCAAGACCTGAAAATGGCATCGACTTTCCTTTTACGACTCGACCGACATGTTACTCCGGATGCAAGGACGATATCACAATGCAATAAACCTTCTGCCTTCTTCGCTTCTCCATAAAAGCATTTGCTAGCTGCTGAGGAATGTCACTAGTGCCGCACTCAATAACATAATCATGGCTGTCGCTTCGTATCTGAAGAATCGGAATTTAAGACGGATATGGAGACACCTTCGAAGAAGCATACGAAGCATCAAAAACTCCTGTCATTTTCTTGACTAAAATAATGCATAGTACTTCTAATTAGCGATCTGATGGTATAAAGTTCATGGCATTCGCTAAATCAGTTATTGTAGGGTACGCTATTCGAAACTCCTTAATAAGGAAGAAGGCTCCACGAAAATGAAGTAGCTTGAAGGAAGATTCACTCCGTTAACTTTAATTTAGGAAATAAATATTTTAACTTGAAGTTCCATAAACCAAGGTTGTCGGTCGCGGTAGTCCACGGGTAGAGCGTTACCCTACTGACCGGAGGGTCCCGGTTCGATTCCCTCTGCTTCTGCCTCACTGGGCACCTGCAGTTCCAACCAAGCCATGTGATTTTTTGCGTACCAGACCTTCCTGGGAAACCATAACCGGCACAGGGAAAGGAACTGGCGCCCCTACCCTGATGTGTGAATTTCCCGCGCCGTCGAGCTTAGCACTGGGTGAACTCTACCATCACCTACCAAACCGACCTTCGGGTTGATTACTTTTTTTATGGCCTTTTATATAGGGGTTAATTTATGAATAGAAATAAAGGGCGAAACTCTCGCCATTATTAATAGGCTAACTCAAATAATGTCAAAGAAAAAATTAACTAATTATGAACATATTTATATAATCCTATATCGAAATCCTAATTCATATCTCTAATAATTCGATCATTTTTTCACTTTTTCAGTGCAGGGTATTTCATTTCAAGAAATGATTTACCTATACCTTACCGATTCTCCAGGTTTCTTATGCGAATGATCAAAAGAAACACTAATATCATTCACACGAGAGAGATGATGGCGAGATAAACTTAGGTTCAAGCACGACCGAAGTAGGCAAAAAATTTCAAGATCGGCAAGCGAGAAATCAAGAGGACCATTCCCAAAAAAACTACTTTATACCTCATTTAAGCACATTAAAAGAGTAGGTGTCCGATTTGCGCATGTTTCATTATCATTGAAATACGAGTATAACAATCGAATACTCGTACTTAACAATCGAATGGGGTCAGATTAACATAATTGCCGTCCACTTAGCCGATCTGCTGTCTCAAAACAAACAGTTGGCCATCATCCTCAGCTGGAAGGATCCAAGGGAGAGGGGACGAGAGGATGAGGACCTTAGGAAGTTGATGGATGAAAAAAATGAGGAGGGAAGAGATTTGGCCGGCAAAGAAATGGTGCGGGGGAGTCCCACAAGGACCCATCCTGGGACCCCTTTCTTTCATCTCTTCTTACACACCCCGTCATCTGCATTCAAATTCCTTTCCCGTCCCTCGGGTCACCTCCTCTCTCTCTCTCCACCCGGAAGGCACTAACCATTCTGGGTGATCACGATGGGGCAGGGGAGAGGAGGGGTTAGCGAGTGGCCCGGGGGCAACACATGTGGAGCCCGAGAGGCTACCACTCCGGAGCGCTCAAGGGAGAAAGCATCGGCGGTGGTAGAGGGGATTCCTTTGTGTCAAACACCCCTCAGCCCCCTCCCTATATCCCTACCCACCACCCTCCCGCCTACCCTCACGAACCCCGGCTAAAGGCGAGGCAGGTGAGACGGCGAGGGAGAGAGAAAGGCAGGCTACCCACCACTTTTTTCTTACGTGGTAATGAGCGCGTAAGGTATCTTCCATCTTTTTTCCTTCAAACCTCGCCGCATCCTCCGCCTTCTCCTTCTCAAACATCCCTCCACCCCGTTTACTCTCTTTTTAACCCTTTCTGTTCCATGCGCGACTGCCGATTTTTTTTTTCCCTCTGCCCTCTCGCATTTTTCGTCCTCTTCTCCTACTCCTCGCCGCTCCTCCCTTCTTCCTTCTCGCCTCTCCCTCCTCTCTCATTCTCGTTCCCACGGGCGAATTGAAGGGAGGGGACTAAAAGTCGGGCAAGAGAAAAAATTGTGCCACGCTGAAAATTCCTCACCGGCCACTGCGTCGATGCCGTGAAGGAAAAAAAATTAGGGTTCGCAATTTTTTTCAGCCGACGGTATTACATGCTTGAATAAAAAAAAAAGAAAAATTGACGATGCAAAATGGAGTATTTACCAATGAAACAAATCGTATAGTATATTCTTTTGAATACATGATAAGGGCAGGAGTTCAACGTGTAGTCACCCAAAGGCAGAAGACGAAATTCCGTCTACGCTCCACCAGATTCAAACGAACTAGAGCCCGTTCCTCAAAGCTACAAACCGATTTAAAATTCCTCTGAAAGCAGTCTTCAATTAATATAAAACTTTCAAATGCGAATATTGAGTAATGTAGGTGAATAACAAGGAATGCGCCATTTATTACATCAGGTGCCTCGGTATGAGTAAATTAATAGGGCTGGGTAAACTAACTTCTGGATTTGAAAAACAGTCTTTCTCGTATATTTTCAATTGGATTCATGAATGTCCCATTATTCGGAGCACTGCTTAGACAGTACTATTCCAATGCAAACTACGTAGGGCTAAAAATATTCAATTCCAGATCAAATGATCGCCAGCGAATGCTTACACTGCTCAATGAAAGCAAATGATACTTCGTTGGCAGTGGTTATTTCTGGACATAGAAGAACATGCTCCCAGAGAAATAAGTAAACGATTACATTCGTGCCATATTCGCCGGAGAACGTACTTTAGCGAGACTGGGTTAAAGTATTAACTATTTTAAAAAAAGGGCGAGGCGACTAAATGGGCTCAGGAGGATAGAGGAGTTGGAAGTGCTCACATCATCTGGCGGTAAGTTGTTAAGTGTGTTATGAAAGGACCCGCTTGGGACGACTGCCAGTAAGTAATAAAACTCAGCAACGCAGAACGAAAGATATCCCATGAATATTATTCCCTGGCGCTAGAGTATAATGCCTCGATAAACATTCAAGCTTGCATGTATCTGCTGCTGCAGGAGAAACTGCCGATGCTATCGGTTTCTCAGAATTTATATATATATATATATATATATATATATATATATATATATATATATATATATATACATATATACATATATACATATATATATATATATATGGGTCGCGGTGGTCTAGTGGGTAGAGCGTTGGACTACTGACCGGAGGGTCCCGGGTTCGATTCCCGGGCAAGGCACTTTGGGCACCTGCAGCTCCACCCAAGCTAGTTGATTTTTCGGGTACCAGGTCTTCCTGGGAAACCATAACCGGCACAGGGAAAGGAACTGGCCCCCCTACCCTGATGTGTGAATATTCACACGCCGTCGGGCTTGGTACATGGGTGAGCTCTACCATCACCTACTAAACCGACCTTCGGGTTGATTACTGTGTTTATGGTTTTATATATATATATATATTCTAAACACTTTCAACAAGACAAAAATGTACACATGATAAATGAGATTACTATTGCTAAGATACTACAATTGAGCATGCATAAATTGCCTGGAATATCTAATAGCAAATAAATGGATGGAATACATACTACAAATTTGTTTTGGAATGGCAACGATGATAAATATAGAAGGGGAAGGTCTAGGAAACACGAAATAGGAAAAAAGGGAGAAAGAAAGTGGGAGAATAAGTATTATGAACGATGAAGCTAAAATGTGGTACAAATTATTAGGAAGTGAAAAAGCAATTAGCATAGAAGAACAATTTTTGGCTACATTTAGTACCCTGCGAGCCATCACTGGAGTGTGGGACAAGGGGTGATTATACATCAGACTAACACAAAACACCTTTCTCTCCTAGCGCGGCCGGAAAAACGATATTTTATCCTGATTAAAAGATTTATATGTGAAACGATAATGATATTTGATTCTGGTAAAGGTTTATGTCTATAATGCCTGTGTTTTAGAGATGTCACAGTTCTCATCCATTTTCCAAGATCTGTCCATCCAAAGTACACTGCCTTTGATAATAATCTTAATTGAAATACATAAATTTTGAACGAAATCAGTCCATTTTTCCAATAAAAACAAGTATAGGCTTCGGCATGTACGAATCACGAGGGATATACGAGCCCGGAAAGCGGTCACGACAACCTACGCGACGGTGAATAGAGCAAGTTTTCCTGTGGACTTCCCGAGAGGATTTGGTCTAAAATAGACACATATTGGTAGGGCAGGGAGTGATGACGTATCCCTCCTTCCCCTCCCTAGAGAGACGGGAGCGAAAAAAATAAATAAATGAGCTCGCCGGAGCACTCCCCAATCTGAGAGCCTTTTTCTCAGCGGCAGGGGCAAAAATCGCAAGAGTGGGGATGGGGAGAGGGGGTAGGGAGGGGGTTGGTAGTTTTGAGTTGGCCGATACATTTGTCTCCCTCGCGAGTTCTCTCGATTCGCCCGAAAATAAACTCCGCCGTTGCTCAGGCGGACGTTTTTCAAGCGTCCCTCAGGGCGTCAGCCTGGGCCCGTCCTTTTTTCTCTCCTTCCGCCGCCGCCTCCCCTCGCTGCCCGCACGCACCCGCTCCTCTACCGAGGGGCATAACACGCACGCCTCCGTCCCGCCGCCATCAGCCTCCGCCCGAAGACGAGCGTCCTCTCCAAGCCGATAATTTTCCCGCAACCGGACTCCGTCGGAGCGTTCCTTTCTTTAGCGCACTCCAAAGAGCGGGCGATCCGCGAATCCGAGCATCGATCGATTGACTCGTGACCGCACCATGCAGCAGGGAGGCGAATTGTGGGTGCTCGTTGGGCCACGCGGTGCGACGCGAATCCGGGTGGCAGAAATCAATTTTTTTTCCATTCTACAAGAACAACGGTAAACTTGATTCGCTGGGCAATGGTGAGCTACCTGATTAGATGATCCTTGACATCAGACTATTTTACACTTTGGTGTACCACTAACATACTATCAGTATGGCTGGTGAGCCGATCCAAAAGAAAACCTCACCCGAAGTAACAGCTGTTGAGGTAGTTCGTAAAAATGACAACGTTATAAAAATGATTTTCTGCCTTGAAGAAATTGGCACAATAAATTGGAACATGGGATGCGCCAAATTTATTCGCAATTACGACAATTAGAACCTGATTGCAATCATATGCCTAGTATAACGAGACCTCCGGGAAAAATGACCGTGATTAACAATTTCGTTGAACATTAATGCCTAAAAGTGAACACCGAATATAATCCTAAATCGTGACACGTAGAATGTAAGCTGTCAATGTTACAAGAGATTCATCATATAACGCAGTCAAGAAATACATACTTACAATATCTTATGCCATTTTTTACGCTAAAAGTTTCCTAAAAAATTTAAGATTAGGATCAAACTTTTAAGATTGTTTCAGAATTATAATTAGTTGATACTAAGGACGGATCCGGTAATTTGCTTATCTGAAACAGATTAAGTTTCATGCAGGTTTTTTTTCGCAATTATCCATCTTGATTGGAAGGAAGCGCTAAACCAATAATTTCGGTATGCGAGATCATTGGACTAAAAGCAAATGGCCGAAGAGAGTCGAAAAACAACTTTTTATGATTGTGCAATTAGAAACAGCGATTTCCGACTTACTAAAACTTTCCGATCCAGTCGGAAAAAAATTAAGGAACGGATGCGAGGAATGGTAGGAAAGGAATGGACAGCGATGGACCAATCTGTTTTTTCCGAAAGAGGTGCGATTGCTGTAAGCCGGCTTTCGAAGGGGACCCTTGTATGAGCCACTTAAAATTTCTGTTTCCCCCGAACGAGAATACGAAATTACACCTCGAACGACTAAATGAATGGGAGGACTGTTAAACTCACGGCCAATGTTTCGGGCAGGGATTACGAGACCCCAGAGTGCACGCGGAACAAAAACCGACGACTGACATCGTAAGAAAACTGAAAACTTCAAATATACAGGGCGAAAATAAATGAAAAAGGGCCTTTGAATTTTTTTCGAATTGAAAATCAACCTTTTAAGTATTACAATGTAGACGCTTCGGCAAAAATCATTTACATATTTCACATGCATGTTTGCATTGCCGCTGTGGCGAGGAAAAAAACTGGTTTCTTCCACGAGAAATGAGAAGTTTGGAAATGAGAGCAAAATTCCACCATTATGATTGCCGAAGAAGCCCGTTAAAAATTACGCATCCGTTTTTTTTAACCAATAACTTGACTCTAAAGAGGATAAAAATAATTTTCCCGTAAAAAAAATTGAATGATGTAACGGAAGGAGTAGTTTCAGGGAAAATCGACTTAGGGTTTCAGTGGTATTCATATTATTATTTTTAGCTAATTATCTTGAATTTACCTTCCTTAAAACCTTGCTGAATGACAATTATGGATGCAAATACACTTACGCTTATGTATGATTACTCTTGTCAAGGCCTTTAACGGAACAGCGGGGTTAAAAATCTGAATACGATATTCCCCGAGCATTAGCACACCTTATCCCAAAATTTTGCCCTTACTAATGGAGGGCCCACGTATAATTTGAATATTTACGTTAGGGCTTAAAACAGGTTTCCCTGACTTATAATCTCTATAATTCAATGGAATCGATTACTTTTTTCCTCTAAATCTGAAAATACGAGAGAATTACTTCATATGGTGACCGATGATTACAACGGTACAGGTGAATTTTGATCTTTGTAGTAACATTCTACGGCTATTAATCGAATGCCAATCCTAGAATTGGCATTTTAAACAAACTCATTCTAATGTTCCTGTATATTCTTCAAGAGGGATGATCTAACCTGACCAACATGAAAGCAACATGCTTGAATGTATCTGGAACATGCATGTATGTTTCATACCGATATTCGGCTTCCATTGTTATTATATCAATATATAATCGAATTATGGAAGGCCGCTGATGTAATTCAGTGCTTGAGAATCGAAATGTCTTACAGCTTGTTGAAATAATAATTGTTAAAAATGCTCAATAAAATATGTTTTATTTAATTTCATCTCCAATCGTCATAATAAGAAAAATGTCGCAAACATTTATCTGGTTTTATTAAATTATCTCTGGAAAATTAATAAATAAGATGACTATGGAGACATATTTGAGATTACTGTTCCTAGAATTTCAATGTGTGCGTAGCATAGCTTTCGTTCGATAGCAATTTATTCAGTTGAATAGATCAAAATAACGTCAAGCGCATACGCTAGGGTGGGTGTGCAAATAGATTTTAAAGCAAATACAATCAAAAAGATGAACAAGAACTCATGTAAACACGAAGGTACTGGACTGTTACATCCTGATGAATATTTCGGCAAAGATTTGCGCGAGATTACCAAAGTAATCGGAGGAAAACAATCTTTTTGTATTTCGCCATTTATCTACAGATACCAATTAGCAAACCACTAAAAGTGTATGTCATACGGCTCCGAAAGAATACCGTCGCACATTATTCCTGAAGGAAAATGGAACTTAGTTGCGACTGCTGTTTTAAAGGTTCTTCAATCAACAAATTTGACACCAAGGAATACCACATATTTTGCAAGAAAGAAACATTATTTCTACGCAACACTGGCAGAGCTGCTTGAGAAACGTACTACTGCTGGAAGCACTCGTGTTTGTGACGCCTCAAGCGAGAGACGCCTCAAGAGATATCAAATAAAAAATAAGGATGGACATAACTGATCATAAGTATGGCAGATTAGCGATGATAATATGTATGTAATCTTAATCATGGATTTACACCATTATGTCAATACGTATTTATACCGTAAGTATTCTATCGATCAAAACAGGTAATTGACAAAAGATGTGTCTGCGCGGGATTAGACTGTAATCTTTAAATATATAGAATTTAATCTTTATTTTGAACAAGTACAATTAAATCCGTTCGCAGTTCTTTTGAAACTACTGCTAACAGTTTCATCAATTAAATAGGATTAATACAGAAAAGTGGACAGCAGTCACTACACACATGTCAGTAAAGTGGTTGTGATAGAATGTTTTTGTGGCAATGTTTCATTTTGAACAATGAATGCACTCGATTGCTAAATTACCTTTTTTCGATTTTCAAACTATGATAAAAAACCGTAAATACCGTACTGCACATCAGCCCATCAAGAGGACAATAATAAACAGTAAACACGATATAAACAACCACATGGGATTACATTGTGCGTCTGAGAATTAATTGACTCACTGTAGATTGTTACAGACGTTTGAACAGCGGCGAAATTGCCTAAATGTCGAGTCCTTTTCATCAATGGATGCACAAGTAGGATTAAAAGCATAATGGGCTCCCCCACACATTACTGAAGTAATGTCAAGAGTAAGCCAAGGGGATCTCTTCCTTCGAAATTAGGGACCACTGTAGCGGAGGGAGGAAAGCGGGTGTACTCACGGGTGCCATTGGCGTTCCTGCCGAATATCCTCGCCGTGGGCGTCGCCTGGTGGAGGAGGGCGGCGGCCGCGGCAGCCGCGGCGGCGGACGAGGTGGTGGGCGGCAGCGGGGCCGAGGGAACGACCACGGAGGCGGCGGGGGGCGGTGGTGGCGGTGGGGCGGAGGTGGTCGAGGTGTTGGGCCCGGGGACAGGCATCCCGTTGCCTCCGCCGCACTCCCCTCCGCCGCCGTCGGCGGGGGCGGAGCCGGAGAGGGCGGCGGCGGTGTGGGTCCTCGAAGCGGCGGCGACCGAGCCGGGGGCCTGCCGGCCGCTGTTAATGGCGGCGGCGCGCGAAGGGGGCTGCTGCTGCTGCTGGAGGTGGGAGGAGGCGAGGGCCACGTGGTTGTCCATCAGGCGGCGGGGGCGGCTCCCGAGGCGGGGGCCATGGCGCCCGGAGGCGGGGGTCGAAGCGGCGTCCACGAGGGCGGAGGTGGGAGAAGGCTCGGCGCCTCCCAAAGGACACGTCGTGAGAGCTGCTTGGGGAGAAACGAAAGCAGAGATGAGACGCGGGAAACAAACAGCAAAATTTCAAGTTTGGGGGATTTGGAAGTCCTTTTGACGTCCCTATCTCTCGTCTTTCTTTAACTTCCCAATGCCTTTGTCACTTTCAGTGATTTATAGAAACATAAGGCGTGAAGCACTGAATGAAAAATTGAAATAAAAATTAATTTGGAAAGCTCACGTCATTCCTAAATTTTAAAGAGAAGAGCTTCCAAGAAGCTGAGCAAATAATTATGAAGGCAGAATTGATCTTAAAAAAACGAGCACACTTAAGTCGAAATAATTCATAAATTAAATTAAGTAATGCACTTTTATACAATATTTGTCACAAAATTGAAACAACATGTCATGTTAAAATAAAAAATGAGAAATACCACAAGTAACAAATATTTCGGAAAGAATATCCGTTACGAAGCCAAGATATACATGTTTATAGTAATGCTAAATGGATATTATTTATCCAGAAAACAAATTATATATTAATAAATAAATACATATATTTATATATATATATATATATACATATACACATATATACACACACACAAACATACATGCAATGATGCACAACCACACTTGCATATACTTAAATAAATATTGAAACGCTATGTGATACATAGAAAATTGGAAACCTATAACTGAAATCACAGCTGATAGAAAAGTGAGGCTGATTAAGGTATGCATAATTATCTAAAACGTACGTACATAGTATTTAAACAGTGCGAATTCGAAAAAAGATAAGTAATGCTGAATAAGTTTAATCTGGCAATAAACTCCAGTCACTTTGTCATATTAATGAGCATGCCGATAATAATTATGTAATAAGTGTATAGGAATGAAATTACTCCTGTATTACTTCATAATAAACTATTTCCCTGCTCCTGCCGACTGGAACTCAATGAAATGAAGTGTTTTCCTTTAAATGAATAGAAATAAATACTCCAGAAAAATTTCTACCATCAGGAAAATAACTAATAAATATTTTCCACATAATTATTGCAAAAGTTTCCCTTCGACCCAACAGAAATGTAGCCATATTTAAAGACACCTTTCAGAAATTACATAGTACTTTCAATCCAGTATTTATAATTTGAATAATTTTGTTACCTGTAATTTACGTAAACTTGATTAAACTTCCCTAAAATATGATTTCAAGGTTTTGTTTACCGGGAGAGTTATCCGGCAGTATGCGACGTTTTTATTTTACTAAGAAAAAAGTAACTACATACTCGAACGAGTGTCACTTTAGCTATTTAAATACACATAATGTTGATGTTGCAAGGAAGCTAATTAATACGACAAGGCCGAAATGAAGAAAATTTGAACACTTTTATTTCGCACGCGATCAAGTAAAGCAGTCGCCTTTCTTTTCGTGAAATGCCGCTATAAAATATTGTAAGCCACAATCCGTAACTGACCCCTCTCAATCACTTCTTTGGGTTTCATAAAATAATAAAATTAATTAAGAAGATAAATTATTACTCTCTGAAACTTATTTGCACTTTAGCACATAAGCTACATCGCTGTAGCTCCTCAACTGTTTTCTACCGACAGTCGAAACCAGAGGGATGAGGGAAGGAATCAATTTCATTTCGTGCCAGTTAGGAAAATATATTCTTCCCTTCAGGCGCAATCACGCAGGGAAAATTTATTTACCGTACCAGCCGTAAAAAGAAAAGTGGAAGTTTCCGAGGCACCATTATGTCCGTATAATTCGGCCACAGGCAAGAAACCTTCGCAGATTTCATGGTAATTTTCATTTAAATAAATATTGAAACGTCATTATTATATACTAATAAAATAAAATTACCCAGCAGAATCGATGCATTGCAATATTTATCGATACCCCGCACCAATCCCTACCCAAGGGCTACATCTACAAGTAACACAGGGTAATTACGTAATACAGGGTTCCAGGCTATATTCTCTAACACGATTAATCAACAAACAGTTCACAACACAAAAGTTCAAAGCACAAAAAGTTCACAAATGCTCGAGGAGAATTTGCGGAGTCAATGATGCATTAAGTGCCCGTGGGTCTAGATATTATTGTCAAATTTACGCTAGGTATCCGAGGTATAATTTTGGTCAAACATAGATTTCTAAGTTCATCCTATTATAATTGAAACTCAGAAAGAATACGAATTTTTTGCCAATTTTACCTATAGAGTAAATGCCTCGTAAAACTATACCATTCAAGATAAATCGAATTATTAAAAAATAATCGGAAGAAAACACGTAACATGACGATTCCAATTGTAAAAGAAAGAACTTCAGTGGACGAGTAGGCTCAATGAACAAAGTATATTCCGCATAGATTTATAGAAAAATTATATGTGCGGCTTGACAACTGGTAGACTAATCAAATAGGGAACTAATGTAGTATCAATCGGTATCGCAAGTTCTTTTACGCAACTGAATTGGTTACTTCACTGCTCTACCTATTCAATTTAGGCATTTTAACGGAATGAAATCCTTATTACCAAAACAACTCAGAAACAAGTAATAGGATGAAATAAATGTCCTCTACTTACAACTTTCAGCTCTATTCCTGAAATTACTTTTCACCATACACCCTCAAAGATTCGATACATTCAAGACATTATTACCCCGCGTTCCTCCAGAAAAATTTCGTTTCCCTATATTTCTCTCAACTTTTCGTTTGGCATCCGCATTCGATTATAATCTGGAGCTCCACCCGGTTTAAGTCAGTCTTTATGCATAAAGCAAGTCCCTGCATTGGTAACGTGCGTTCTCTTCATTATTGTTTTTACCAATTCTATTACTGATTGTAAGCAGTCTCTAAATCACCTAATATATAAAGCTTGAATTTAAAAAAAAATGTAAGCGAGACTACGAATTGTATTCCAAGTCCGCGATTGAAAAATGTTTCCCTCCGGGTCGAATGCATCAACATCATCCACATTTGAGTTGCTTCATTCCCACTTAATCACCAAATTTGTAATTAAAATCAACTGGCGAATCAAAACCTTCCACAAAACGAATAATTCGAGTGGAGAACTCAAAAACGACACGTCACCACATCCCTTCACTCCTGAGATTTGGTCGGATTTCCCTTCTCCCAAGTTCTGCGCGGAGTTCCAGAGCGTTTCAATAAAACCGAATCGACGTCCCGATCATCTTGTAAAATGCCATTGTCACACGACAGGGGAATTCAAAAGGGCGACCACTCTTTCATCCGGCTGGCGAACGAGTGAGTGGTTAATTGCTGCCGAGGAAAGAGAGAGCAGGCTGACCTTTCTCAAGTCGAAACCCATGGCAAAACTGGGAGGTGAGGTCAGAGAAGAGGAGAGGTTAAGAGGGAGAGGGAGGGAGGGAGAGGGGGCAGAGGTATGAGGGGATGGGAGGGAGATGGGGGGACGGGGGAATAGGGTCGCGGACGCCGTCCACGTGGCCGAGCTTTTATGTAATAATGCCTTCACGGAGGGTTGCCTGGCTGTTTGGTTTGGGTGGGCCATCTCATCTGTCCACAGGTCAGAAACCCACTCAGGACTCATTATGACCCTTTCATTCTGCTCGACCCCATTCTTCCTGTCTCCGAGATCCTCCTTTGTTTTCGTCCGAGACCCTCCTTGACGCAATAATTGAACTTATTGGCGTCAATTTTTTTTCAGGTTTTCACGAATAAAAAGCCTGAAACGTTTAAACGACTGTAATAGCAAGTAGACAGAATTACCGGCCGACTATAAGTCATTTCTCTTCATACTCCCTTAGGTAGTAATTCAGCATATCGTAATTTTAAGAAACAGTAACATATTATTCACAATGCAGGGAAAGAATCTGGTCCCCCCTACCCTGATGTGTGAAATTCACACGCCGTATTGGGCTTAGTAGTGGGTGAATTTTACCATCAACTACCAAACCGACCTTCGGGTTGATTACTGTGTTTTTTTATTCACATAAATTATAATTTGTTATCATTGTGGCTTTATGCGCAAAGGAAAAAAATCAATACTTGCAGGAACACCTGTCTGTTTAACTGGTGTTGAGAATCAGTTGCAAAGCAGACTTTTGTTTTGCAGAATAATAAATGCTGCGGAGACCTGAATGTTCGAGGAAAATTAAGCCTTACGATATAAGAATCATAGAGCTGTAAAGCTTGCATCAGACTCAATAGTTTCTCCTTAAATATTAGTGGTCATTAACGGATCTTCTGATTTGCATAACTTGATCCCTACAATGGGTGCCTTAAAACTCGAGAATAACCATGAAAGTTCAACCATTTACACTCCACAAATCCTTTTTTTATGCTTTAATTGCTGATTCCTTTTAGACCAATGAAAATGTAGGATGAAAATGCTTAAGAGTATTCACTCAGGAGTTCCGTTACTCCATTGGGAATTGTTTTCCACCAATAGGATCACACACAAGAGCAGAGTTCTCAGAAATGAATGGTGAGGAAACTTTTTCCTCTTAAGGATCCAATTCCAGCAAAAAATTTTTCAGATATATTTAAATTCAAAGGAACTCATCATAAGGAAGCATGAGCGTAATAGGTTCACCATTTTGTTATTAACATAAAAATGGCAAGAAGTATTAACTTGAGAAACCATGTAACATAATCAAGAGATAACTGCTATTATTGTAAAAGGATAGACAGAAACATACTTTCCGCTCGTATCATATGTCCGCCGAAAATAAATGTGACTCCAGAACCAATTCAAATGAAATTATTTTCTTGAAGTTTAAATCGCTGCCTGGGAATTATGAAAAACATTAATGCCATTACAGAGACTTCTTAGAGACCAATTTCTCTTTTGAACTAACCGTTGGTAATATGATCCTATCCAGAACGTAAATATGCTACCTTTTCTATTACTGAAACAGACTCATAAAGAGGAACTAAGTAAATTTATATTTGTGGAGTACACAGTTTAAGGGGGAAAACACCTAGCTTCGCTATCTGTTTGTCTTTCACTGGTAACACTAAATGCAATGCATTATATTTTCACCCTCTATGTATCTACGATTTCAATTTTATATTATCGAACAGATGAGCTTTTTCGGTGCGTATAAATGCCCTGTCTCAGTGACAGACTTCCGGAAAGAAATATAAAATTGAACTTTTAACTGAAATTCAGTTTGAAATATGGTTTTTGTGAGATATATTTGAATTCTCAAATTGTTTTCAACTAGAATTTTAGTTGTATATCCGTCCCTGTGCAAGGAATAAAAGGCAGCAAGTATGATAGTAACAAAGATTCATGTATTTAAAAAAATCAACAAGAATCACAAGCTTAAACGTCAAAGAAATATCTCGGAGGAAAATCATATAGGCGGATGGGGAAATATAAAATCGAGACTCCTTAATGAATTCTATCCTTGAATAGAATAAGAATGGATGATCTCATAATGATGGCAATGAAATAGAGTACGTGTGGACAAGACTTGGGACACTAAGAACTGATTCATAGATTTATTCCTCAACAGTACTTGAAAAGCAATTATTAACTGTCGAAATCTTCCCACGGGCCGTGTATAATTCCATCTTGAGGGTTGAATTACAAAATGAACTATCACTACGTTCAATTAGCTAACTATGAGATTAACTAATCCCATACAACTATTTGCGCATTCATTTTAACAATTTTAAAATAAATTTCATGAATCGTATTATAGTTGAACCTCATCCACTAAAAAACCTATGCTAAATATACTATATGATTCAAACTAGTTCTGTTTTCCCCTCATAAAGGTCTTTTTCACTTCTTAATTTTGGTTTTTCAGTCCTTTCTTTGGAAGTATGGGCGATAAGAAATCAAAGAAGATAAGACTCTGCGAGGGGGAAAGACGAGATCAGACTTTGGAAGATTGTCGGAACCCCTTTAAAAACGAATCCAAATAAAATGTTGGTTACCACAACGAAGGTACGTATCTCAGAGATTGGTTGGAATTATAAGGTTCTGAAGTAATCCCTGCTAGTCAACGACGCGATGGAAGTCAAAAATTCAAATTAAAAATATGATCATTCAGTGATCATAAGTGCAGTTGACACCCAACGTATTTATGCATATTTGTGAAAAGCCACATAATAAAATAATTACTGTACTCGGATGTAAAGGAGACATCCAATATTGGTGCAAAGTTCAACCAAAATTTGGAATGAGTCTTACACAAGCGTATGAAATGGGGGGGGGTGAATAATAATTTAGGAGAGGTAACCGAGTAAACAAGACGCCTCCAGTTACAAACTAACCGTCCACACTCCTTTCATCTCGTATTTCCTATGCTCTACGCCACATCCCAACCTTTAGTGCCATCATCCGAGTCTTCAAGAGATTCTTACGGCGTGGGTGTACCAAGCATAGGTGGTGAAGGAGTCTGTCGTTTCCCACTCCTCCGAACGGGGAAAAAAAAGCCTTCGTTGGCCAACAACACGCTGGCATTGGGCTAATCGAAGGGACGCGCCAGGCCAGCCAGCAAACCGCCTCGTGAAGCGAACGCACGGGGAGAGAGAGCGCGGGAGGGAGAGAGGGAGGGCCAGCCAGCCAGCGCATCATCGCGCGCTCTTTCTCTCTCTCTCTCACTCCGTGTTTGAACATAACGCATTGATAGGCGTCCTCGAGCGAGGAAAAAACAGCAAAAAAATGAGGAGTGTTATTTTTTCATCGGCGAGATTTCGAATCATCGGCAAACTAAAGACAAGACATAAAAAAGGAATCGTCGGAAACGAAATTGGATTGTCTAAAAACGTCTTTAGAAAAAAGGATATGCATTGCTTAAGATGGATAAGACTATCGGTTGAGCCTCAACATGAAATTGCCCAAATTCACTCTAGGTCACTGAATACACTTTTCACAATGGTGTTTGCGCAAGATGAGAAAAGTTAATCGATTAAATTGTTTTTTCTCTGTCGACGATTAGCGATAAAAATACATTTGACTGGGGTTCACTTTGGTAATAATTTCTTTTATATGTAAAATGCAATTATATTTACGAAAAATGTTAAGGCTAAAATTGACTAAATGCTAAATTTTGCACAAAAATTCAAGTGTCTTTACCCGGATACAAATAAGAATCATGATTCTTTAACTCCTTCGATAGACATTAGCATGAATTTCTCATGTCCTAAAACCGACTTAAATAATTGATAAACTTAAATTACTACGCAAGTAGTACAGTCTTATTATTATCAGTAGATGATTTTGTAAACCTTCGTAAGTTGTAAAAGAATGATAAATCAGCCGATTGGAGTAACACTATGTAGGTTTCTCAGTACATGAAATTCGGACATTTCTCTGAAAATTACCTTCTGAATCGACATTAATAATTAGCGACGAGCGAAAAATTATAACACCTCAGTAAAATCAATCTTGAAGAGTACCCCATATATACCTCCATCCAGAAGGAAAAACTATGAAAAACAGCTCCGAAAGAAGTAGAATGTGTTTACCCTGGAGTATATTTAGAGTGGATATTTTACATAGAGTTTAGAGTGGTAGAGTAGTATATTGGAGTATAGTACGTTTCAATAATTACGAACATCCGTCGAAAATCTTAATCGAACGAAGAAGGCCTACACAACTTCACCACTCCATCGACTCCATAAATATATATATTTTTTACTGAAAGACGAGGCTACACAGAGACGAGCCTCTTGTCCAAATTAAACATGGCTCATCCATCCAACACTTACGTAATTTACTAAATTTGAATCTTTCCCTCATCTTCCGCCCTACACCCCAAATCCCCTCTTCCCCCCCCCCGCCCACACCTCCCATGTTTACCGGGTTATCACTCCCTCGCACACAATATCCGCATCCACACGCACTCACACAGACCCCAATGGTAGTAGTTCCTCCAGCGTTACCTACTTCTTCCTCTTCAGCTCCGGGGAAGGAGACGAGGGATCGGAGAGGCGTCGGCTCCTCACGGTCCACGGGCGTGGGGCCCCCGCGGCACCGCCCCCGCGGGGTCGTCGCGCCGCCCCCGGGGAGACCGGACGGCTGGGATTTCCAGGGAGGGAAAAATTCACAGGGGCGCCCTCGCGAGGGGACGTCCTCGCGATGCATATAAAACCGCGGGGCTCGTCGACGAAGCGGCGTCCGACTGGCACGGCGAATCCACCCTCAACCACCAACCCCCCCCTTCGTGTTCCCGCGCACTTATCTCACGTCTATTTGACTCCTTTCTTTTCGAACTCCTCTTCGGAACTCGCGATTATTCTGTCTCCCCGTCAAAAGTGTATCCACCGCGAGTCTTTTGTGTCTCCCCCGCGAAGCGTCCCACGCGAACGGAGCGCTGTCCAACTGCGACGGCGGCAGACGGGATACTGAAGGCGAGTGGGCACTCGGGGAGGGGAGGGGGGAAGGGGGGAGCGGGTGTGACGGGACGGGAAGAAGGGAGGACGGGAAGGAGAGTGTGAGAGAGAGAGAAGAGAGAAAGAGAGAGAGGGAGACGGAGAGAAACGGGAGGGGGACTCGGTAAGAAGTAAGCGTCCAAAGGGGAAGGGTTCTCGGCCCTCTCCTACTCCTAACTCTTCCCCTTCCTTCTCCTCCTTCCCCTCTTTCCCCACCGCTCCGCCCTTGGAGGAGTCTACTCGTTCTCTCTCTCTCTCTTACTCCTCTCCCCCACCCCAAAACCTCCCGCCATAACCCCTTCTACTCCTCCTTTATCCCCCTCCCCTCCACCCGTTTCGTAGTAGCATGTAGTTCGTTTGGATGCCCGTTCTAAAAGATTGAGTCGACTGCGGACCGGGGAGCCACAAGCACCAAACGCGAAGCTCGCCGCCGCTCTCTTTGAGAAAGGGTTCTTGAAAGAAAAAGGCGGTTGGTTGTTGCTTCCGTGTCTGCTTGAGGTCGATTAAATCGTCCTAATCTCTTCGAGACGAGGAATTTGTATCCGTGTTGGTGATTCAATCGTGGCTTCCGTCGACGCCCTCTCACTCCCCTCGACTGCGTTTATCTGTGTGCCCATTAGACCCGGCACATGGGAGCGTGGCAGTGGGTGTTATGTTAGAGTACATTACATTTAGCATTATGGGTGCAAGGTCGAATCGCTCATCGCAAATTACATTTCAAATATTCTCTAAAAATATGAAATAAAATACAAAAAAGTAACTTTAACCTTGGTACATGCTGAACACTCAAGGTTAATAATCCAGAATTATCAGAATATTACATGTACATATATATATATATATATATATATATATATATATATATATATATATATATATATATATATATATATATAGGTAATCTACCGGTTAAGGTAGGTTTTTGGATGGACACAACTATCAAATAAACATTTTGTGACTCCCCACCTAGCAAACTAATCTACGTGTATATCAGGTCCCTCTTCATCTCTGTGTACTTCCTTCCTCCCTTCATCCCGTCCAACATCCCTATCCTGTTCCTACCCTTACCTCGCTTGCCCAACATTCTCCCCTCTATTACCCTCTTCAACATTCCACTACCGCTCAATACGCCTTTCATCCATTTTTCCTGCCTCCATAGGATTTCTCTCAACAAACCTCTCTCCTCCCCCACCATTTCTAGTACTTCCACATTTGTTTTCCTTTCGGTCCATTTCACCTTCTCCATTCTTCTCCACACCCACATTTCAAAAGCCTCCAATCTACGTCTATCCTCCTGCTTCAGTGACCACGTTTCCGCACCATACATAGCTACGCTCCATATCAAAGTTTTTACAAGTCTTTTCTTAACCTCCCTACTCGACGTCCCCGTCATCAACTCCCTCCTCCTTGAGAAAGCCTCCTTGCCTAGCGCAATTCTTCTCCTTACGTCCCTACATACTTGGCCAAAACACTTCCGAGATATGTAAACTGTTCTACCTGCTCTATTTTTTCTCCTCCTATTTTTATGTTTAACTTAGCCTTTTTCTTCCTGTAAATTGCATAACCTTTGTTTTATTAATATTGATTCTCATCCCATATTTATCGCACTGAACCTCCAATTCACTCAACAATGCTTGCAACCCCTTGGCTGACTGAGCAACTAATGCTTGGTCATCAGCAAACCTAACCGATTTTACGAATTCCCCTCCGGCTTTCATTCCTACCTCCAGTTCTTCCCATGCCTCTTTAATCATTTCCTCTACATATACGTTGAACAGTACCGGTGACAATGGGCAACCCTGCCTTACACCTCTTCCTAACACTGCCCATCCGGACTCTCCGTTCCCCACTCGCACCTGGGCAGTCTGAGACATGTACAGGTTGCGGATCAGTCTCCTGTCCCTCCAATCCATTCCTATTTTCTGCAATACACGCATTAATTTTTCCCAATTCACTCTATCAAACGCTTTTTCGAAATCTACAAAACAGGCAAAAACGTCCTGATTGTATTTTATAAATACATATATTACACGGTAAAAGCTCTACCTACTCACCGAAAAAGATATATCGCTATCTATCAATACAACTGGGATAAATTAGGAACTTATTTTTAATGATGTGTTAGTAAAAGGTAGAGGAAAATTATTAAATAACCATAGAAAATTCTCTAGAAAAAGAGGGCTAAAATCAGGTTTCTGTTGTCACGAAATGTGTGAAGGGGAAACGGATATTAGTTATCAGTTCGCAGAATCTATGTTCTACCAAAACATCATTTACGACAATTCGAAGTCGCGAAAGTAAAATGATAGGTAATACTTATTATGGCCATTGATCACCCAAAAATTGGTGAAAATGCAACACACCTCCGTGACGGCTATCAGGGTATTATACAGATATATTTTAAAAAATTTTTTCATGGTCGTGCAATGGTCCGATATTGTGCAGGGTCATAATAATTTCTTGTATTTCGGCAGCAAGTCGACCGGCCAGTTCATTTCTGAAAGTCACGACCAGGCTTATTCTCGTCGCATCTGTCTCTAATAGCCAGTAGAATTTAATTTATGTAATCCCGGAAGTAATATTTCCTCCCATGATTCTCGGAAACTTACGGCTAATTTTCAAAAATGCAATAAGTTACATTTTATTATGCCTCTCATTTATTACTTCACTGCACCACTTGACATTAAAATACAATGAAATATGTTTTATTTTGGGACAATCAATATATTATTCTAACACGAGGCGTTGAACGTTGCCAGTGAAAAAAAATTCTTGAGTTCTTACGTAGCACTATTTTAGTTTCTTGAGCAACTGAGGTGAAATAATGAGGAGGAAATGAGCACCCCAGAGCTGATTTGCAATGTATTAATTCGTTTGAAATGAAGTTCTGCTGATTCAATAGTTACCTTATGTTAGCGAAATTCAATCTGTAATGTAATGTTATTTTGATTAATTTGCATAATAGTTTATGTTCCCCGCCTTTGACGAAACACGCGTGATTTAGAAGCCAATGGGTGTTCATTGTATTAAAAAAGCTTTCCAAAAAATCCCGCAGGTACACACATTCGCATTGATCCTTTCTCTCTCAAGTTCTTATATTCACGCAAACTAATTGTGCAGTGCAAACTAATACGAAGGAGTAAAAAACTTAAATTTTCGGAATTTTTTGTATATTAGAAGATTAACAACCACGCCATGGCCTCTCCGCCTTTCAGCATATTGCTTGTGGTTTTAAAGCGAAAAGATGCGGGCATCAAAAGAATATTGTTCAGGTTGAGGTTTAATTATTCATCATGATGAAATAGTTTGGCTTTCGAAAGAGGGAAAAAGTGATTTAGGTGATGTATAATTAAGACAGCAATTGGCGCTTCATTATGACGAAACATAGCAATGCTGATGACGCTCTTTTAAACTCGGAAGTGAATGATGCCTACCCATTAGTCTTACTTCTCCCGTGAGTTGATCTTTTTTAAGTGTTCCCTCCATTTGGAAATTAAATTACAGGCGATAACGACTTCGTTTAGCATTTTATTACCACGTCATTCTTGTTTATTTAAACTCATAGAATTACAAATTTGGTTTTCTCGAAACTTAATTTTTATCTTTTAACAATGTTTACTCAGAACTCTGTTACGTCCAGGAATAAAGAGGTGAATTTTCCTTAAAGCAGCGATCCGAGTCTTCAATAACATTCGCATAGGTGCCTCCTCGTGAAAGGCACGTTCTCTCGTCAGAGAAGGTAATCCTCGTGCGAGAGACTCCACTTCTTACGCAATTTGGGACATCAATTAGATGAAGCGCAGCATTCCACATCCCAGCGATGAAAAGCCTACCATCACTCATCACTGGTATCCACCGTCGCTCACGCTGATTCCTCACCGTGGGGCACGATGTAATGACGGGTCATTCACTCACGAAATGAAAGAATGTTGTGGGCAGTAAGATTAAAAATGAAGTGCAGATCTTCCCATGTGAATTTAATTAAATTCAGTTAAAATTTACGCGATACTGTACAAGAAAACCACACTTAAACAGGTCAGTTATAAATTTAAAAATTCGAAGATGTTGGTGTCCTAGTGGAACACACTTCATATTGGCGATCTGAATATTTGCCATATATAAAAAAATATATATATATGTATATGTTTATATATATGTATATATATATGTATGTACACTTTTTTGGAAAACCCACAAACGTGTAATGTAAATTCACTGATAGTCATAACAAACACAGAAACCAAAACACAAAAGAGGAAAAACTCACTGGTTCTCGAATTTTCGGTGGTCCAACCACCTTTCTCAAGAGGAATTAGGAATAGAACTGTTCTGTTTCTAATTCCTCTTGAGAAAGGTGGTTGGACCACCGAAAATTCGAGAACCAGTGAGTTTTTCCTCTTTTGTGTTTTGGTTTCTGTGTTTGTTATGACTATCAGTGAATTTATATATATGTATGTATGTATATATGTATAAATATGAAAAAATATGTATATATATATATATATATATATATATATATATATATATATATATATATATGTGTGTGTGTGTGTGTGTGTGTGTGTGTGTTTATGTATATGCATATGTATATATATATGTGTTTATATATATATATATATATATATATATATATATATATATATATATATATATATATATATAACCATAAACACAGTAATCAACCCGAAGGTCGGTTTAGTAGGTGATGGTAGAGCTCACCCATGTACCAAGCCGGACGGCGTGTGAATATTCAACACATCAGGGTAGGGGGGCCAGTTCCTTTCCCTGTGCCGGTTATGGTTTCCCAGGAAGATCTGGTACCCGAAAAATCAACTAGCTTGGGTGAAGCTGCAGGTGCCCAGAGTGCCTTGCCCGGGAATCGAACCCGGGACCCTCCGGTCAGTAGTCCAACGCTCTACCCACCGCGACCCGCATATATATATATATATATATATATATATATATATATATATATATATATATATACACGTATGTATTCGATTCCAGGATAGTGATATTTGATGACTAATGGTACCGTGCGTGAAGCTGTTCAGGAATGGAACGTAATCGATGAATTGAATCTTCTTGAAGGATAATTCAGTATAAAAACAATTATGATTCCCGAGACATAAAATCCAAAATTTATATAAAAGTATTTCTCCTTTTGCTACCGAGTACTGGCGAAGTGAAATATTCAAAATAATCTCAAGGAAATGAAGTGTCCGACGACGGTAACCTCCTCGACAGAGCGTCTCGTACCCATTCGAAAAAAAATATTTAAAGTCACTTTCCAACAATCATTTTTATGTTTTGATTACAACTTTCGATCTCTACTTAAACTTCGGGGTCGTGACGTGAAATTATATAGGGAGAAGTAAGAGCGCGAAGGACTGAGCTGACATGCTTGCTGGCGACCTCTGCTTGAACATTCTAAAGCGTGCATAATCGAATAATGTTCTTGCATTATTGAATTACAGAAGTTAACAACTCATCAAAAAAATTGATTCTGCGTAACCATACTCCGTGTTAGAAGGTGGCTTTTGGCTCTGGTTGTTTTAATTATTAGCATTCGCGGGCTGCCTGTTATGGCGATAATCGACCACACTGTGGACTGCATGCGTAGATACAGAAAACGTCTGAGGATTCAGTTTTTGTTTACATCAATTTTTTAGTTAAGCAATAACCTAATTTTACACTTTCCTCATTAACATACCCCATATATTACCTTTAATTAACCAATTAAAAACACTTGATCTCATTATTCTCACTTTTTCAAGCCACTGATAAATAATTCTGGCAAAATAACTTCCAAGCAAAAGAATGTGACGAGTAAAACGATGCAAAAAATGTCCCAACGATCAATATCAAAGCAAAAAATCTTATTTTTCGCTAATGCGACGAAAGCAGTCCGTGCTGTTCCTCAACCATAATACCACAAATGGTTATGGAACACAAGCGAGGATGGTTGGGGAACATTTTGCAATAATTCCTCAAGTCAAGATTGGGAGAAACTATTGTTTCATTCATCGTGGCGTCCTGGCCACCGAGGCATACTACGCGTACGACGTGACCTCGGCTCACTAGTCACGGTGAGACGCGGAAGTGCGATGGCGGACGAGCACTTGGATCTGGCGAGCCACTGATTCGCGAAGAACCCGAAACTCCCGCACCGGGCCTTCATCCTCCACCCTCGTCCGCCATACTCCTCTCCCTCAAACCACGAAGGGAAGAGGGAAGCTGAGGAAGGGAGGGAGGGAGAGCGTAAATGTGCTCACGGAAGCATTCTCCGAATTGCCTCACAAAGGGGAGGAGGCCTCAGCTGAGAGATCTCGGGAGAAAGATGGAGTGGGGGGTAAGTGAATGAAGACCCGGATGAGAAGGAGAGATTAGATGTGTATATACATGTATACACACGCACACACACATGTGTATGTTCATACATATTTTCATATATGTGTGTGTTTGTGCGTGCGCGTACACATATATATTTTTTTTACACATATGTATACAGGAATGATTGGGAGAAGGGGGAGGCTGTGTGAGGGGGTGTTGTGGGTGGAAGGGGTTGAGCCCTTGAGGTAGGAGAAGAAAGGGTTATGAGTGGGGAGTAGTGAAAATGGAGACTGGATAAGCATCTCAAAAGCACCGCGGATACGGAGGTAGATATAAAGTCCGAACGAATGAGATGCATTTGGCTGAGATGAAAAGATA